>VDFB02271358.1:445323917-445713814 GCA_007258455.2 Sequoia sempervirens | reverse complement strand
CCTAATTCACGCTTTGAGGCTGCATATATATATATATATATATATGTTTTTTGTACTAACGAACCGAATCCCTCCCCCACCCCAAAAAACCGAATCCCCGAACCCGAACTAGAACCAGTACCAGAACCGGCTACTTAGGAGAAAGGTGATACTGCAACTACCAAACAGGAAATAGGGGACACCAGGTTTATATCTGATGTATGCACACATAGTAATCATAATTATTAATGACTTGTATTTATATTTTTTCAAAGATGCAAAACTGCCAGTGGATCATAAATTTGTCTTATGTGCATTTTGTTGACACTACTTGTAAAATGTCAATCTTTGGGAAAATGAGTAGCTCTTGATTAGCTAATAGAACCAATCTTTAATTGACTTTATTCTTAGACAGATGACTATTTAGTCTCCATTAATTGTAAAGGCAAAGGCCTCAAATGCATATATATAGGTGTTTATACCTTTGCAGAAGGGGCTAGATATTTTAGATTTTAATTGAAGACTTTGTAAATCTTAATCTCAGCAAAGGAGATACTTTTATTTTATTTATTTTTTAGGCAAATTGCTACCAAGGGGGTAGCTCCCATTCTATTAAAACTTAGAAAAAGAGTACAATAGATGTTCAGCCATTGGCAGCCTTAGTGTTTGTTATGGAACAATATTCTCATTCCTAATGCAATTTCTTGCATCCACTCAATCTATGCACTAGATAGAAAATTTATATGATAGCAATGAAAAAGGCATATGTTTCCATGTTATTCCTCCTATTTCCATCCGTAAGTGTTATTGCTGTTATTTTTAAGATCAGAAATGCAATAAGCAGAAAACACAACACATAGAACAATGAACACAGTATTTTACCCTGGGAAAACCCTCCTACTCGAGGGAGAAAAACCCAGCAAGATATTCTCTTATATAATCAGAAATAATAAGTGCAGAAATAGCACACAAGATCAGGCCCCAGAAGAGGCCGAGTCTCATACAATGAATAATACCACTTCTCCTTGAAGCGAATCTTGAATACACAAAACTAATGACACTTCTCCTTGATGCTAATCTGCTATTTAGAAAATAGGTCTGCTGCTGAAAGAATTCGAACTTGGAATGAATTGATGGGATACCAAAATGAGGAGACACCTTCACATATTTATACAAGACTAGGCAAGCTCACTCTAGAGCCGACCTAGTAATTATGATATTTTGTTTATAATACATGATAGCCGACCTGCTTTAGCTTAGGGAAATACCTCCCGCAGCTATAAAACACTAACAATTGCTTGCCTCATGTCTTCGTTTCTCTTGGAAATTGAGATACAAATTGCATCCACAACCAAGCCACTAATAAGCTGTTCATCCATGGAAGAGATAGCAGCAACTGCTTCCTGTCTGAGACGTAGAATGATGAACTTATCAATCACTAGGAAGGCCTAGACTGTATCCCCCATTGTTCTCACGATATTGTAGAGGAATTTCCCCACCAGAGAGGAGTCGTGGATGTGTGCATTGTTAAAGTTGTGTTCTCCAATAATTTCCTTAATTGTCTTCTCTATGATAGTAGAAGGAATGGTAAAAACTCTCCTCAGTTGAGCCTCTATAGTCTATACTAACCTATTTGCAAGTGTAAATGCAGCTTAGGAAATTTAGTTATTCTGTCATGGTGAGAGTGAGAAAAGAATCCAAATCAATCCAATTTAAAGCCCAGGCATGAGGTTTTAGGTCGATAGTGATATTGTTTGGCCATGCTAGAATCCAAAGATTACAAAGCATCAAAATCCACTGAGTATTGTATTTGTCCTTTCATGCATGTACATTACCAGCAATTTTGATCTAATGGTTCAACTAACCCATTAGAGCAAGAGAATCTTGCGCGCTAGTCCCAAAGAAGATTTTGAGATACTTGGGATCAATCTGCAATCAAGTTGAGTGTCAATTTGAGTCATACACGATTTTCTTCTATGATGGAAATCAATAATATGTTCTACAAATTTAGTAATATGTGTGTTTTTGAAGAATATTTTTAAAAATTTATGTATTTTAAAATGTTTGATAAAATTGCCAAGATATGGCCGAGTTTTTTACTGAGTCCCAAGCTTTTAAAAATTTGGGGCCTATTGAATAATTGTTGAGTCCGAGTTTTACAACTATGGCTTACATCATGGGTAGATCCGTAGATGGCATCTACACTGATCAGCTATCCAAGAAACAATATGATCTAATGAAGCATGTAGACGTTGATCTCATCCCTTTCTAAGCTAGCAGTTGGTATCCATTGGGCCATTTTTAGGATATTGGAGCAGTTGGGTGATGACATCTAAGCTGATCAGCTATCCAAGAAATGATATGATCTAATGAAGCATATATACTTAAATGAGAGCACTTGTGTAATGTGCCCTTTTGGGATTGCCCATAAATCTTTCCCTAGAATCACAAGTTTCAATGGAGTTGGGGCTATAACTTACCAATTAAATGCTTTAAGATAAATCTTGGTTTAGGTCCTACAATCATGTTAGATAATATTGGAATATAATTCATATGATCAAACATATATAAATATTTGAACCATGTAAATATATAACTATTAAACTACACCATATCCATAATACATAATGGGAGTTTATCATAATAAGAATTGGATGGGAAACATGATAAGTCTGCCCGAAGCTATCCCAACTAAGCCCAAGAGCGTGTAGCGTCCAAACTAAGACAACTCGCCCCTTGGCCCCAAGCGGTAGGAACATCCAAGTTAAGAAAATTCCACCCTTGGAGTGGCCTACTTAGTGGGTAAACTTGTATCTGCATTCCCTATCCATGCTGCCTTATCCATCCTCATGATTGAGACTCCTTGAATCCATCCTAACAACCAGTCATAGTTTGGCTTGATAGAAAAGCCTTAAAAAGGATGCCTGTAAACTATTCAACTCATCTAAGCCCAAGAGCGTGCAGCATCCGAACTAAGACAACTCATCCCTTGGCCCCAAGTGGCAGGAACGTCCAAAATAAGACAATTCCACCCTTGGGGTGGCCTACTTAGCATGGGAGAGCCCGTAAACTGCATCTCCCTAACTTGCTTCCTTCAACCTTACGTTTGATTAATTATAGGATAAAGACACACACACACACATATATAATCTAATCATTTTAAAAGAATATAATCTAAGAATTAATCTATTACAGCAATAATAGATATAGTAATAATCTAGTCATAGTTATTGCTGTAATAGATTAATACTTAGATTATATACTAAACTTACTTCGCTTATTATTGATTTATTATTTGTCTTCATACATCTCTCATTGGACTATCTTCTTCTTAACACGTACTTCTTGATATCTGTTCTATATTCTAAATGATATTCCTTTCTTTCAATCTGCTGTTTGTACTCAGATTTCTAGCTCATTTTTATTTTCTGTTCCTTAGATATTAATCCTTGAAATTCCTCCCTTCCTTTTCTTGCCCACACATCATCTATTTATACTATTCATATTGTTCTTGAGAGGCACCACTCTTTGTAATAGACATACCTACTTAGCAGTCGCTGCACCTTTTGGAATACTGCCTTTTCACAAGGGATCGCTGTCTTTTATAATTTTGCTGCTCTTCTTAATATAATGTCTGCTCGTTAGCAAATCACTGTTTTCCTTAATCATAAATGTTGCCTCTGACTAATGCTTAATCACTCCACACTATGCAGTAATCGCTGTCACATCTCTTAATCGCATCTCCTAATGTTCTTATTGCTGTCTTAATAACCAATTCACGTTTCTTTATTAATTGTTGCATTTAAGAGAAGTCACACCTCTTCTTTCAAGTTTGATGAAGACCTTTTATCATTGCACACCACTAACATCTTTTTGAATAAGACCAAAGTGATCACTCCACTTCACACTATAATATACGGCGGCCTTTGTTATTTATGCACTTGATAAAGTCGGCCAAGAAATATTTATTTTATTTTCCTTTTTAAAATACAAGGAGGGTCGGCCAGCATTTAGGAAATAAGGTGATTTGTTTGTTACAATTTCATTTATTGGTGGGGACATGACAACTTGTGAATGGTTATCATATCCATGTAAACCCTCAATATCCCAGTCATTGATAATCATGGGATCTGCCTTAAGTAGCACATTGAAACCTCTCAAAAACACTATGAGGAGTAATGCAAACATATGTTATGGCCGAGGAACTTGTCAATCCTTGGTAAAAACAAACGGGACTGCTGTTTTCTAGTGATGGACAGAAGAAAGCTCCACATTCCTCATGGATGGGTGTTAGGACTAGGTAGAATAATGGTAAATGACTTGACACCCCAAGGAGGATGTAAATGAAATGATTTTGGCAAGTATCTAGGGATTTTTCTTTATGGGCATATCAATATCAAGTATTTAGTTAAGTATTGTCCACATGACCAAAGCCTGCTGCTTTGGAGGAATGGGGTGGCTCTTCCTGGTATTGGATGTGGTGCATTTTGTCTTGTAGTCCACATGATCACCAAGCAAATGGTGAGCAGAACTCCACTAGAAGGAAAACTGAGCCACTTTCAAGGATAATTCCAAGTACTTTGGTTGCAGGTTACAGAGTCAAGGACTAACAAGACAATAGTGGAAGAGGCAATTTATATTACCTTCCTGAATAATTATCATATCATTCGTTATCTTGTTATTTTAGTCCAGGATTCTGGATATCACACCTCACGTCACCTCAATCAATGATCTTAGGATATCAAAATCACTAGCTGATTATTCCCCAAGCTGTACCAATCAGCTAACAATTCTCAAATATAATCATCCGTTATCACATATAATAATCCATTCAATCATTTAGCAAGATGCAATCAAATTTTTCAACATGTGGATTCAAAGCTTGACCTCAAGATCCTTGAATAATGGATATTTTTGGACATGGAAGAATATCAAAATGATGATGCCCCGTAAGAATCCACCAACAAATTCATCTTAGGATTAAGGTCTGATAATGTATTTGGTATTTCAAAATAGAACCACCAAAAAAATCACAAAAACATGCACCTACAAATCCAAAAGGAAAAATCAGTCAGATTGTTAAAATGACTACATTGTTTTCAACATGTAACGAGTTCTTGGAGAAATCTGTCCCTGGAATAGCAGATAGTCTTTACCATGTCAACCATCCTTATGCATAGGCTAGATGATGGCATCAATGAAATTTTTTAAAATTCTTACATGGTTTCTAGTGTTAATATTAGCAAAATAGTACCAGATCGAACAACAAGAGGACCTATTGACCATTATAGATAAATGCAAGCAAAAAATAAGAATGATCATCCTTGGTGAACAATGTAGAATTGGAATAAGTTCACATCATGAATGAAATGATAAACATACCTTTCATTCCAAGACTATATAATACAATATTAGTTTATCCATAAGAATAACAGTTTAATTTCAGGAGATTGTCAATTTCTGCCATCAAACTTTACATGGGACTCATATGACTGTCGGGCTACTTACTTTTATTCTGTTTATATCAACCATTGGAGATATCAAGTTCCTTTTGGATAAAATAGTTTTACACATGAATGGAGATAGGTCAGTCATACAATGTCCATCTACATAAGTTACCATAAGGATACCCCAGTCCAATTATTACAGCTCCAAGCATGGTGAGTCAGCTACTCTTCGGCACAGAGAGACAGGTACGAGGATAATTGTGTATTACCAATTTTATTCCTGTTTTTTTTTTAATCATGACGTTAGAACTCAGGAGAATTAAGGAGAGCACCCTGCATTCTCCTAGGATTGTATAATGATCCTCTCTTATCAGATCCCACTCATTCTCCTATGAACATTATAAAATCCTATATTGGCCCTCTCATGGTGACCTATCATAAGCTACATGTTGTACAGCTCCTGAATTTGATACAAATTAGCAAAATTTTGATCTTGAACCCTGGTCTCCAACTTCCATCTCCATAAGCTTCCTTTTGGTTTTGTCAAGGGGCATTCCCTCACATGGTTATATATATTTCTATCTTATGATTTTATCTCTTCCAGATTGTCTTGGGTTTACCTGTTTTGGCTCTACGGTCTACCCACTATAGTTTTTCTGTTCTGGTGACAATCAGTTTTTCAGCTCTCAGGATTTTTTTAATGCTCCTACTTTCTACTGTAACTCATATTTTTGAGCTTTATTATCCTACTTGGTCATTCAAACATGCTAAGAAAAATTCTCTTGCATGCTGATTCTTGAAGATTATCTTGTCCTTGGCTATTACTTCACTAGGCCATGACCATTGTAACTCAAAGGTTGGATCAAAGCTCGTGCTCCAGTTGAAACACCAAATTCCTAAATTCTGCAGACCATAAGTTTAAATGAAAATGTAATTAAACTGTTAATATTAGTGTTGGAAAAGGTGTCTCAACCTCGCATTTCTAATGTTCGTTTTAATATATTTTGTATGCACTTGTTATTTCATCTTCCAGTGATTTTGGCTTCTTGTGAAGCGTCAGTGTATCACTTGGAGACTTACTAGACTTTGTCTTTTAGTGTATTTTGGCCTCACATGAGGAGGTAGGAGTCCCACTTTGAGGTGGAATGGTAAAGCCATATGTTGACATCTTGTGGTGTGTGTAAGGTCATCATAAAGGGAGTTACATATTGCAGATTCTATGATGCGTAAGGGCATGTAAGAGGGAGGTTGCATTGAAATATTGATCAATATTATGACAGGTTGTTATATTTGTCATGGAGCATCCTTTTGAATATTAAATGAGGACAAATTGGGAAGCCCAAGTTTGGGCGGTCAAATATGACAAGTTACGACATTGTAAGATACAACAAGAATATGCTAAAAATTGCCAGGAGGAGCAAAACCAAGATGGCATTGGAATTCGACCCCAAGTTTGGGCACCATACTTCTTGTGGTTTTGTTGATGGTTTTCCTAAACCATTGTGGTTTCTGCAAGAACTCTTCTTACCCTAGATTTTGTGTCTCGTTTTTTTGTTTTTGTGTTTGCAATTTCTTTGTATTCTCACAAGGGTTTTTCTGCTTTTTACGTTTTGAATATAAAGAAACAGAATGCAAAGCATAAAGAAATACAACTATCTAGGATAAACAATTCTTCAAGTAATTATCTTATTGCTCAATATTCAAAGAGTGTAATTGATTACAATCATACCCGAGATCATCACGAAACATGTAGCTGTTGTTCGCAATTTACAACCAAAAAGCACCATAAAAACAATTTGATTCTCCAAGAATATGCAGCCTAAAGAATGACAACCTTCAATGTTGAGAAGAGTGTGCAACTTCGAATGTGTTATCGTCTTATCGATGAAGCTGCAAACTTGATCCAACTCAGCCACCACCAAAAAGATGAAAATCAGATCATATAACAGCAAACTGGAAAACAGATTTCATTTACTTTGAAACCCTTGATTTATTTCTGCAGACTAATTACTGATTTGTCCCATCATTTAATGTTGCTGCCAGCAATAAATAACCCAGCCGCCACTAGTAGAGGAGGAATCTGGCCTCAACTTGAGGCGTTCTGCCCTAGGTAACAGACATCCCAAGCTGCAACTGTACGGCCTTGCAGTGGAGTAAACCCTTCACAAACTCAATACAAAATGCTGTCAACTGAAGGTATTTGTTGTATGTAATCAGTCATTCAAATCTGAAATAAAAAGCATCCTTTCAACTTGCAAAAAATACATCAATAAGCTCAAACACTGTAGAGTTACTGTTCACGTGTTACTATTCACACGTCACTGTTCACTCGTTACTGTTCACGCGTCACTATTCACGCGTCACTGTTCACGTGTTACTGTAGCAGCAATTAAACATTTAAAATCTTGTATAGAATGGCTGCCAAGAAAGAATCTCTAGGTCTGCTATAGATATCTCGTCCAATCCTTCAAACCCTAGATGAAATCCCTCACTTTTAAGCACAAATAGAACCTCTGTACGAAGCTCTCCCCAAATGCCAAATTCAATGGATATTTCACCACCTCAAATGGCTGCAAACACTGAAGAAGTATCGTTCTCCAATGGCACGAAGATTGAAAACCCTTGGCTTCCACTCTCAGACAAAAACTTCATCAACAACAATCACAATCCAATACCTCCAAAATAACTCCCAAATAAAATATATAGACCTTCATGAGAAATTCGAATTTCTCCAAAAAGGCAATTTAATAATATTAAAATATCATTTATTTGCATCTTTTAATATTTCCTTCAACTTAGGAGTTGGCGCTAAAAATTAATTCATTTATTTGGCCCCCTTTTAATGACGTTTTGACCCTCAAGTTATAACATTAAAATATAACCTTTTAATTAATTTATTTATTTGAGCCAAATAACATTAATAACTTCTTAAATTCATCATGTCTCAACATGCCATCTGAATTGGGGACTCATTTGATAATTCTCCATTCGATCGCATGCCTTACTAAAAATAGTAAGGATCCCATTCTGTCCAAGTCCGACTTACTATAAATAGTAAGTTGAGCCAACTGGGTCCCGAAAGCCTCGAGCGAAAGCCAAAGCTACAAGTTTTTGAACACTGGAGACGATACAATCCGCCAGAAGACCCTCTAACCAACCCCATTAGCCTACGAGAGTCAAATTATAGGCTAATCTCCTCTAACAACTGATGTCAACAAAAAGGGGACATTACAGTTTCCAATTTGTACATCATCTATTTATTTGGTGCTTGGCATGTAGTTTGTATGGTTGTTTTGTAGGTACCATTATGCTAACGATTTTACTCTAGTTTTATATGTTGGTGATAATCTTGTAATAGTTTGCTCTACAAGTGTAATTGGATTACTAAATAATACATTGGGCTAATTTGGAGTGGGGTTTTTCAACCGAAAGAGTTTTCCCAGCATACATCTTGTTTCATTGTATATTGTATATTTTATGCTCATATGTGTTTCTACGTTCTATAGTTGAAAAGATTAAAATTTGCACATTAATCTCCTCATTAGATTGGTGTAGGAAATGTTTCCATGTAGCTTGCTTCCTTCTAGTCAGTATCAAAGCTTGATCACCTTTGATCCTAGTCGTTGGGTTGAGGGTCTTTTGTACTAATTTTCGATTGAGTGGGAGCTAGCATAGAGCATTTTTTATTTTACTACAAGAAGAGATGGCAAGCACATCTCAAAGAATAGAAATGGAGAAGTTTAATGGCAGTAATTTTGAGTTGTGGAAACTTAAGATGGAAGATGCTCATGGACAAAGATCTACAGGTTGCAATATCTAGTGCCATGCCATCAAGTATGAAACAAGAATACAAGGACTTGATGGATAGAAAGGCCAAGGGTCTTGTGACACTATATTTGGCGGATTTGGTTATTTTGAATGTTCATGAAGAAACTACCACAAAAAACCTTTGGAAGAAGCTTAGTGAAATTTATCAGATTAAATCCCTAGTGATTAAGTTATCCCTACAAAAGAAGTTGTATTCTCTTAGAATGGAGGACAATGGATCTATAGTTGATCATTTGAATGCCTTCAATATGCTAGTTGCCCAACTAAGCTCCGTGTTGTGACCTTTTCACACATCACCCCATTCAAAATGGGGACCCCTCTAATTTCTGCTCCGTTCCTTGTCTTTTGGCTTTGGTTTTGTCTCTCTCTCTCTTTCTGTCTCTTTCTGCTGTCTGCCTTTCTGGGGATGCGCCCGTCTTTGAGCTTAAACTTGAGATTTTGGCTAAGTCTGAGAATGAGGGTTTGCTTTCTTCTGGCCAGTTTGAAGTCGAATTGAGTGAGTGAATTGAAATCTGAGCTTGGCACTACATTCAATAAGCTTCCAACAGGTTCCCATCAAAATTTCATTGAATTCGGACAACTTACTATTTTTAGTAAGTACCTAATTTGGGACATTTTCTCAGAACTCTTTGAAGTTCTATCCATTACACTGCGTCCGGAGCACGTCAAACTGTTTGTCTACAAAATTTGAGCCAAATTTGACAACTTTCTATTTTTAGCAAGTATCACCTTCAAGAGCAGATTTCTAGGGTTTGCATGCGAAGTTTTTTTAGTGCATGTCTAGAGAATATTTATGGGTTTTTCGAGACCTACGCAATGGTATAACATGCAAGATGAGATGATAACTTTCAACAGTTTTCACTTCGGAGGCTATTTGTAGGGTTTGCATGTTGGAGTTTTTGACACATGTTTGGATATTCTTTGTGGGTTTTTCAGAAGCTTCGCAGTGATGTAACATGCAAACCAGGATTAGGACCTTTTTGCGAAGTTGTCTTCAGAGGCTATTCTTAGGGTTTGCATGTAGGACTTTTTAGCGCATGTCAGCATATTCATCATGGGTTTTTCAAGAGCTACGCAGCAAGGTAACATGCAAGGTAGGATGATCACTTTTTAGGCACTTACTATTTTTAGCCAACACCCACATGCAGTCCAATTTGCTGGGATTTTCTGGGTTTTGTGAGATTTCTCGGGCTGTGTGACATGCAAACTCATCCGGCAGCAGGATGATCACTTTTTCAGCCACTTACTATTTATAGCAGGTTCACTCTGGCAGCTGTCCAACACTTCAACATCACGAACAGGGTGAAATGCAACAGAAACGGGGTCAAACGGAGATCATTTGATCAACATGCAAGTTAGATTAGGGTTTTCAGCTTCAAGACCTAAAATGAGGGGTCAAATGCCAAAATCTCTGAAAACTGATGTATCCCACTACAATCAGTATCTTTCAAGCTATCCACTGGTAAAATTTGAAGGCAATTTGAGCACTTACTATTTATAGTAAGTCACTTCTGAAACAGGCTATAAATAGCAAGTCAGCATGAGACATCAGTGTGAACAGGCCAGTCAACCCATGAGGATTACGTCAGTTAGATTTCAAGTTAAACGGAGTTGCAGAAGTCTTGAAACCAAGCAGTTACTATAAATAGTAAATCACCTCCAGAAATAGGCTATAAATAGCAGGTCGACACAAGATGGCAATGTGAACAGATCAACTAGGTCATGAGGACCCTGTGGCACGAATTCCAAATCAATCCAAGCTTCAGAAGAGTGAAAACCAAAAACTTACTAAATATAGCAAACCAAGGCAAGCAAGCTTAAAAAATGTCTAAGTCTGAGAAACTTCCTGCTCAGCCCCCTAAATGCGCCCTCAACTGGATGAAGGTGATGGAAAATTTTCAAGTCTTGAGATATTCCTGCTCACCCCCTGAAATGTGCCCATGTTGATGGCTGGCTAAAGGATGAAAAGTTGCTAAATGTGTGAAATTCCTACTCCACACCTCAAATGTGCCCAAGGAGAGAGGTAGTGATGAAAAAATTTCAAGTCTTGAAGAATTCCTCCTTGACCCATGAAATGCGCCCAACTTGCTGGACTATGGAGGACATGAAAAAAAAAATTCTAAGTGTTGAGTTCCTGCAGGACCCCCTAGATGCGCCCTTGATGGATATGGAGCTAGAAAATTTTCTAAGTAAAAATTCCTACAGAGGGTCCCAAATGCGCCCAAGTTGGCTGGTGGCTAAGGAAAAAAAGTTGTTTAGTGTTATAAATTCCTCCTTGATGCCTCAAATGCGCCCAAAGTTATTGAAGGTGGTGGCTTTTTGAAAAAGGTTCTAAGTATTGTTAATTCCTCCTAGCACCCCTAAATGCGCACTCATCAAGTCAAGATGAGAAAAGGTTGTTAAGTGTAAAATTTTCCTTCCCCACCCCTCATATGCGCCCAAAGTGGAGTTGGGTAAGTTGAAAGTTTGCTAAGTATGGGAAAATTCCCCCTCATCTAGAGATATGCATCCAACTTGGAGGAGAAACAAGAAAATTCCCAAGGCATTATAAATTCCTCCTTGATGCCTCAAATGCGCCCAAACTTGTTGAAGGGGGTAGCATTTAAAAGTTGCAAGTATGTTGAATTCCTCCACCACTAGCTAAATGCGCCCATATTGAAGTTGGCCATGAAAAAAATGCTAAGTGTTAAGATTTCCTCCTCCCCAAGTAAAATACGCCCAAAGTGGAGAAAGATAGTGGTGAAGAAAAATGGCTAAGGTGTTCAAAATTCCTCGTCACACCCTCAAATGCACCCATGATTGGAGATGAATGAGAGAAAATTTATCTAAGGCAAAATTGAAATTCCTCCTAGACCTCTCATATGCACCCATGCTCATGGAGATGATGAAATTTTTCTAAGTATTGAAATCTCTCCTCCCCTAGAGAAATACGCCTAACCTTGGGAGGGGATGATAAAGTTTACTAAGGCATGTACAAACTAGCAGAGGAGGAGTCAAAATGCGCCAACTTCATGAAGTTGGATAAAATTGTCCAAGGCAAAGCAAGAGAAAAAATACGACCAGAGAGGAAGAGTAAAGATGAACTTTGATGATGAAATATTTTTTTTTCTAAGGTATAAATTGCAAAAATTAAATGTACCCCTTCATAGTAACACACATGAATTTGGCATTTTCTGAGGGGAATTTTCTTCTGGGTACTAGATATCTTCGACAAGGAGATGATTTTAAAATTTTCCGCACCTTGCCAAGGACTTTAGGATGGAAATTTCACTAGGGCGCCTGGCTGATGAATTTTCTAGAGGAAATAAATTATTTCTAAGGCAGATGGGTTGGAAATTTGGCTAAGGCATGAAGAAGTTGAAGATGAGGTTTGCTAAAGGAAAAGGATGAACTAGATCACTTAGACCTTGGAGATCAGAACATGGATATCAGGTGAGTAAAGTGAATTTTTATTGTAAGTGTTATGATGCTCTTATTTTTATTTGTTTTGCAGGATGAATGCCGGGACCAAGGTGGGAGGACTTGAAGTGATGGAGTGAATACTTCGGGACAATATTGCTACTATAGGATGAAATAAAGTTACATGTTTCAAATCTCCTCCATGATGTCTCATTTGCGCCCAAGCCATGAAGGAAGATGATGAAAGAAATGGCTAAGTGTTGAAATTTCTCCTCAAGGACCCAATATGCACCTGACGCAGTCACGCGAGTAGCAAGTGGGAATGATTGAATCCAAGACAAGAAAATCTTTCAAGTTCAGAATGAAGGAAAAGATGAAGGCCCAGGCGTTGGAGATTGACATCATGATAGATTGAAGGGCAGAATAAAGGAATTCTTCTTAAGTCTGAAATCCTCTGGCAATTACCCAGAAGATGTTCTCCAGCATACTTTGCATAACCAAAGGTACCATGACAACAACAAGAAGATCATCCTCAAGCACGTACCTGCCATATCAATCCAAGAAACAGAAGCAGAGCTGACCAAACTCATCCACTTTGCAATCAAGAAGAGGAACAAGAACAATGCGAACGCGTCTATGGACAAGAAACTTCTAAAAGGGTGGTGGATATTAATTGCTCATTTATTACCCCACTCCTCTTGGTGGTGGTTTTAGGGTTAGGGTTTATGTGGCTCGATCTGAGCCCTTCATTGTAATTGAATCTGAGCCGTCCACTGGATTTGGCCAACTATAAAAGGGGCATCCCCCCTCATTTGTACCTCATTAGAATAGCAAAGAAGGAATAGAGGGAGATTGATAGAATAGAAGGTAGCATAGTTTGATAGTTTAGCTTAGATTGAAAAGGAAGGAAAGTCTTCCATTTGAATACTTTGTAAGAAGTTGTTGTGAACACTCTCTCAATAAAAAGAGTTTTCATTGATGGTGATCTCTTCTTTTGTTGTGAGTAGCTAGCGAGGCTTCTTCGTCCTTCCAATTCACTTAGAATCTTCAAGTATCTTAAAGTAAAGTAGATTTCATTTCATGCAAGTAGTTAGTAATTGTGGAATGTGGTGCTTAATTTGAACAAAACTTCGCTTATCCATACCACTAGCGGGCTCGCTGACGGTGGGTTCGCCTTGCGTGGTCAACTGGAACATTGTGAACTTAACTTCGATTATGGTTCATATGTTGGCATGCATCATTGTGATGGTGTCTTCATGCTGAATCGTGATTTGAACACCTTTGATTACTCCTCTGAAGATTGCACCGGTTTTGTGGAAGCTGTCCGAAGCGAGGCAAAGCAAAGCTCGGTTGAAGTCTGCAAGAATTGATCGCCATGTCCCACACCTTAGAGTAGTGTTGATGTGATTTTTGTGACCGCACCAATCAGCAGAACAAAGTAATCCGAAGGCTACTCCATTCTCTCTTGATCAAAGAATTTCGTGCGCTAAGACTGCAAGAAAGATCACACGTTCAACTCCAAGGTTCCGGAATGCTTTGGGATACCCTCAGTAGGTTCGTTGTGATATGTTGTTTTTACGAGGGGACTTACAAAATTGTTCAAAAGGCTTGCAGCTGACAACAAATTGATGATTTGAAGGAGATTTTCGTGCGAATGATTTAGCGTTGATGTATGACTTTTCTAAAACTAACCAAAAATATGCTGAATTGAATGGCTGCAGAGATTAGAAAATATATGTCCTAGTCTAAATGCAAGAGGTATTGAGCTTGACTTCAATGAACTTCAACCGAAGGTTGTCTTGCCTCTCATTGGACAGCTTCGACAAGGTTGGTGCAATCTTCAAGGGAGCAAAAAGATGTTCAAGTCACGACTCAACAATGCAAATACCATCAAAACGATGCATACATACACATGAATGTTGACCGAAGTTAAGTCTAATTGGTATTCCAGTTGACCACGCAGACAAACTTACCATCAGGAAGCTTGTTAGTGGTATGGATTAATAAAGCTCACTTAAATCAAACACAACCACCCATAATTAACTACTTGCATGAAAATGAAAATTACTCTAACTTATATCCTACTTGAAGTCGAAGGGTGAAGAAACCTCACTACCTACTCATAATAAAGACAAATTCACCAATCAATGAAACTCTTCTATTATGATAGTCTTCGTAACAATTCCTTACAAAATTCTCAAAGGAAGAATTTTCCTTCTCCTTCAAACAATGCAATGAAACTATTCTAACTCTAACTATCTCTCTAAGCTCTAGCAAAATGTCTACTCTCTAGTCTGGTCTAATGTCTACTAGTGTACAAATGAGGGGACTCCCCTTTATATAGCTAGCCAATCCAATGGATGGTCCAGATCAAATTACAATGGATGGCTCAGATCGAGCCACTTCAGCCCTAGACTAGATTCTACCCTAAAAACCGCCAAAAGGTGGAGTGGCGTAATTAATGATCACAAAAATAGCAAATTCCTCCTTTGACCACTATGGGCAATTAATGCCCACTATCCTTCCAGAAGATTCTCGTCCATGACTCTGTTTCCATTGTTCTTCTCTCTGACCGCATAAGCTACGAACCGGGCCAGCACTGCATCAACTTCCTGTTCTGAAATTGTCGGAGTAAGATTGAGCTGATATTCAAGAATAGCAATCGTCTGCTCCTGCCGGTCACAAGACTTTCTCCAACTCTCGATAGATTCCTGCGTGCTTTGAATGATGGCCGAGAATGTAGAAATATTTTCAAAGTCAAGTTGAGCAAACATTCTCATCTCGGAGAAGAAAGGCTGCAACCTCCCCTTCAATCCCTCTATCTCCACCTCCTCAGGAGTTAACCTTCTAGTGAATAACGCTTCCAGCATATTGAGGATGCCTCCGTGAATATTTCCCATTGCCTTTCTGATCTTAGCAGACTCCGTCTTTGCCATGTCGAAGAAACCTCTGCCAGTGAATGCGGCAGAATACCACCCTAGAAAATCATATCTATCCCCAGCCTGAATCACCCCTTCATCAACCAAAGTCTGCACGGGTATGCGCATTAGAACAGCCAGGCGTGGAATCGTTTTATCCTAGAATATGTGTGTCGTTCCAAGCATACTCGATGTTCTCCAAGCATGAGAGGATACTGGAAACATGCTGGAAAGAGGAGACAAGATCAATCATGAATTTTTCAACCTCATCACGGACACTGCCAATCCACTTATCTCCCTCTTGAATGGCCTTCTTCATCTCTTCGAGCCCGCTGATCAACTCTCATGGAAGCTCAACTGGAAGCTCCACCATTGGGTTCTCCTGAGCACATGGTTGTGCTAGATGCCGCACATACCCAACTAATGCCCTATGCTCCTTCTTTAATTTCTTGTACTTTCCTTCCTTTCGCACCAGCCTATCCTTCAGCACCTGGAAGGAATTTTCAGCCTCCTCAACAACTTGTGCTCCGGAGGGACGCCCTAATTCAATTGTAGTAACAGTGTAACTCTTAGGCATCACATCACCCAAATCACACTCCTCCCTCGGAACTGCAACATGGAGAGTTCGAGAACCAACCTCATCCGTTTCCATCCTGGAATATTTCCTGGCTCTCTTCCTTTTAGGTGGCCCACTGGTTCTATTCAGGAGCTCCTCCATTTCTACTACTAGGTCTGTGTCATCCTCTTGATCTCTCCTTATTGCACGTGAGAGCCAATTTGGAGCATTCTGCTAAGTACCATAGACAATAAGGAGTTGCTCCTCTGTTGCTTCTACTCCATGAACTTCTTCTTGAGCAACATTCAGTCGAGGCTCATCTGTCTCCAAACGTTGACTATCCCCCTCATGACCCCGAACTTCAGGCTCCATGATGTCTTCTTCTTCAAAAGCTGCCTCAAGTGCACGATCAAAGCGAATGTCTGTCTCTGTTTCTTCTCCTTCATCTAGCTGATCGGCACCCTCAGGAGCATTGGCACTCTAACTATCAAGTTCTCTAGACAACGGCTGGTTGACTTCTCCAATTTCTTGCTCTTCATTCGCTCGATCCCTCTGATTTGCAAACATCAAGACTTCATGTACGCTGGAGGATTGAGCCAACAACTGAGTAGGCAATGTCTCCTCTATCTTCTGAGGCTCAGGCTGAATTGGTTCTTCCTCCTATTAGGGCTCTACAGCTTGGGCAATTTGTTTCTTCTTCTTTGCCGACACTGGTGGCCTTCGATCGCCCATGAGATTGTACGAGAGGGCAATTGATCTTCTCTTCAGCCTGTGAACATGCCCATCCACCCAACTCCTCGTGAAAGTCAAGACAGGCATAGACAAAGTGTCTAAGTCTGTGATCTCTGGCTCTGCCCAATCCGGTGGCGAGATTGGTGTGTTCTTTATTGACTCATAGTCCGGGTGAGTAAGTCTGGTATCTTCATCAACTTGATCCGGAACCTGGACCACCTTGCACTCTCTGATCAGCTTCAGGGGCAATCTGGAGAACGTCCTCCGTCTAATTTCAGCTTCATCTCCAGCATTCGCCCAAAAATCTTCTAAGTGAGCCTTGTGCCTATATTCTTCTAAGTGCACAGTTCCAATCTTCCCTCGAGGATCAAAGTCCTGCCGGATGGTATGGAGAGTGAGCTGGTAGAACTGCAGTTCATCATCCGCCTCCTTGGCTGCCTGCAAAGAAGGGCACTCCTCAAGCGAGTTTCCCAAAACAATAGGGAAGTGCAAACCTCCTTTCTTCTTCCTTCTTATAATTTTGTCATAGGCAAGAAGTTGCCTAGACAGCTCGAGCATTATCATCCTATCTGTGGGATACCTCGATAGTCAGTAGGCATATGAATGGTGCCCCGGCAGCCTTAAATAAGTGAACTTTGGGAATTGGACAAACCAAAACCCGTACTCCTCGATCAACTCTTGTGCCTCTTTAGATATTCTTTGTTGCACTCTCCGTTGAAGAGTCCTCGTGATGTGCATTGTAAAGGCATCGTTCACTCTTTTGTAGTGAGAGGTGCTCGTCAGATGTAACTGCCTGCAAGATTCATGAATCTTGAATTGATTGTGACCACATCCGATCGGCTCCTGGTATGTCAGCCCCTTATATTTTGTCATTCGATCCAACATATAAATGACATATGAGTTCATGTAAAATGTCTTCGTTCTCCTTAGATTCTTGAACTGCTCATCAATGTTATCACTGATCATCTGCACCCAATCCACATACTCTTTTCCTTCTAGCACCACGCTGATGTAGAAAAACATCCACGGCTCAAACACATATGCTTGTGGGCTGCCATTAACCCGGCTGAGCATCATGATCAAATCGCAATATTCTTGCTTCAGTTCTTCTGAGATGATTTGCTTCGGCAATTTAGCGCCAGGAGGCTTTAGCTTCCTCATCCACATCGTGTTGATCCTCTTAGCACACTTATCAAAAGATGTAGCATACATCTTATCAGCTCTCTCCTTGGACTTGTACAACATTTTGTCCCTAACTGGAATCCCGAATGCTTTGCCAATTGCATCAAGTGCGAGGTTGGCCAGCAACATGCCATCTGGAGAAACAATCGTCCGGTGGTCCAAATTGTAGAAGTTCGCACACTCCAAAATCAGCTCATGACATCTAACTGCTGGTGGAAAACCGGCAGCTGCATATAACCCACTTCTCACAATATTGTGCGAAGTCACCGACGAAGGATAACCACCTTGCCCGTATATTCTTCTCTTGAATGCCTCGAGGTTGAAAGAACCGAGGTTGGTGTCAGTTAGACCTCCCAGCTTTGACACGAACTTTGACTCCGAAATAAAAGACTTCTTCAACTGTTTAATACTGGCCTGCCTAGAAGCATTTTCTTTGCCAGCTTCAACATTTCCAGCTTTGGCTGCAGCCTTGCTTGTTCCGGCAACATCTCCTCTTCTACTTTCAGCCATCTGCAAAACAAAAAAAGCAAGCATTATAATTCCAACTTTTAAAATAAATAAAAGTTCGTGAGATGGCTGGCAAGTGGAGTTGGCTTTGAAAAGAAAATAAAAACTTCAGTAGTAAAACTCCAAATCCAAACCTCGAGAAATACAACTCCGAAATTAAAAACTTCAAACTTTCAGCAACTTGCAGCCACAACACTTTTAGCTCTTCGAAAAATCAATCTCAGCACTTCTACTTCAGATTTTATTTCTTCTAAGCACTCAACACTTTCAACTTCAGCAACTCTCAACTTCAGCAACTTAGAAAAATAATCCAACTCAAAAATTTCTTATTCGCTCGACGATCAATTTCAGCCTCAGCACAATTTTCAACTTCGCAATTTTGTGAAGAGAAATGAAAAACTTCAGAGATTTTATAACTGAAAGCAAATGCCCAGTTTAGCAGTCACCATTAATTCACTTCCCCACTACTTGGAAATTTTCCAATTTTAGGAGAGAATATTCCCAGTTATCATGCAGTTGTCATAGAAATTGGCTATTATTAGAGATTCTTTCCTCGTTTGAATTTAAAATTTTCCCTCCTCGACTGCCAGTTATTTCCAGTTGACTGAAGTAATTTCGAGAAATTTATTAAAATTCACTTCAGTATTAAAAATCTCATCCTTTAAAATGGTGTATATTGTATTAAAATTTAATTTCAACGCCATTTAATTTCACTTGAGAAATTTTATTCATTTGTCAGTGCCTTAGAAAAATTTATACTTCGATCGTGAGCTCCATCGTTTTAAAATTGCTAGGAAAAATTATTTTCCATCCAAAATATTTTCCAAAATAAAATTTCCCCATGATAAATATCTTCCAACTTCAAAAAATCTCATGTGTCCAAACGAAGGGGGATATTTGATTTTTTTTTAAACTTTGGAAAATAATAATTTTAATCAAACTTTGTTTAATTTCTCCAGCTTGGGCGAATTTAATTTTATTTGCCTAGAGCAAATTTTATTTTATTTCCAACGCCATGGAAAACTCTCATTCAACCTCTCAAAAATCTCCATTTGATTTTTCTAATGCAAATGACTTCTCCAACCAAGGCGTAAATAGAATAATTTCCAACTTCAAACCTCTAGGCGTAATCTCGAAGGGGGGAAGGGGGGGGGGTCTCATTCTAAATTTCACACACTTAAATTCTTCTCTAACCCACCCCTCCAAATCAAGGCGCATATAGGATTCAGAGCTTCAAGTTTAAATCACACGCCTTGGAAATATTTCCAACGCCACTCCAAAGCTGGCACATTTGATATGGCAAGTTTTAAATTTAAAACACTTAGAGAATTTTGAATTTCTTCTTCCAATCATGGCGCATATGACAGGCCATCCCTTAAGTTTGCAATATTTTGAAACTTTCTATCTTACTAGTAAGGGCGCATATGGGAGTTAGTGCTCTGAGCTTTCAACGTTTTATCTCTATCACTCTCCAGCTTCAGCCATGGCGCATATATAGGGTTTAGCTTTCAGCCTCAATGCCTTAGAGGTTTCTCAAGGCTTCCTCTTTGTTCAAGGCGCAAATACGAGGTCTAGGTTTGAGTCCCAACGCCTTAGTAAACTTTTAATACCCTCTCCTTCCTTAAGGCACTTTTGAGGTATTCTACTTCAAGCTTTCCACGCCTTAGTAAATCTTTTGATTACTTCATCTTGGCTGGGCGCATGTGACCCCTGGAGCATCAAGTTTCATGCCTTAGAAAAAAGTTGAGGCCCTTCCAAGGTTGGGCGCATATGACGTATGTTGCTTCAAATTCAGATCACTTAGGCATTTTCCAAATCATCTCTTCTTGTCCTAGGCGCAAATCCACCCCTGAGCATTCATTTTAAATGACTTAGACATCTTTTTATCCTCTCCACTTGCTTGGGCACATATAAGACCTTGTACTTTCAGTTTAAACACTTAGACACCTTCTACATGGCATCACTTCAAGCTTGGGCGCATATAAGACCTTGTGCTTTCATTTTGTCACTTAGAAAATATTCCCTACACCTTCACAAGCTTAGGCGCATATGATGTGTGCTACTTCAAATTTAAATCACTTAGGAAAATTTCATCTCCCACCTCCTCTAGGCGCATAGGAGTGTTGAAGCTTTGATTTTTAATGCCTTAGAAATTCTTATCACCTTCCCCTTTGAGTTTAGGCGCATTTGGAAGGTCCTCTTTCAATTTTCCACGCCTTAACTTCATTCTTCAAGTGGAGCGCATCTCCACCTCTCTACTTTCACTTTGAACACTTAGATGCTTTTCCAATCCAACTCTAGCTTGGGGCGCATTTCAGACTTTGTGCTTTCATTTCGTTTGCCTTAGTCAAATTTCTTGCCTTCTCAACTTGCAAGGGCGCATTTAGGAGGTCCAGCTTCCAATTTGCCATACTTAGATGTTTCAAGGCTTCCTCCAGGTTTGGGGCGCACTTCACAAGGTGAACTTTCAATTTGTTTGCCTTGGAAACTTTCCAATCCTTCCTACAAGTCAAGGCGCATATGAGGGGGCTTGCTTTAAGTTTTGAACACTTAGTTAAAATTTCCAGCTTAAGGCGCATATCAAAGGGTGAGCTTTCACTTTGAAACACTTAGAAGAAATTTTTTTTTAAATCATCCTCTCCTTCTAAAGGCGCATCTGGAGGGGTGAGCTTCCAATTTTCAAGTACTTAGAATATTTTCCACCCATCTTCAACTTCAAGGGCGCACTTCACAATGTGAGCTTCAAGTTTCATGCCTTAGTAGAATTTCATCCTCATTAGGTAGCTTCTAGGGTGAATTTTGATGCTGGACTCCAAATTTTATCAAATTTAGTGAATTTCATGTCCTTTGCTAAATTTGGAGTGATTTGTTCTTGCTATCCCTGGCTTGCCCTAACTTTCTATTTTTAGAAAGTTCTTCGCATTTTGTGCTTTGAACTAACTTCCGACTCCGAAAACCCTGATTTCTGCTTTGTTTCGAACCGCTGGATGCGGTTAAGCTGCTGGTGCCTGATGTCTGCCTTGTCCCTGCTATTTTTAGCCACTTACTAAAAATAGCAACTGCTCAGAATGAGTTCAAATTTTGCATGCTGTTTGCCTGAGGAGTGTTGGTCGTGGCGGGATGCTGCTCCTGCATGACTATCGTGTTCTACCCTTGATTTTAGGAAACCCTAATTCCTCTGCACAAGCCTGCTAAAAATAGCAAGTGCTTGATTCTTGAATCTTTGCAACTCCGTTCGACTTGAAATTTGAATGTCGTGATCCTCATCACTTGACTTATTCGTTCACACTGGCGCCTGATGCTGACTTTCTATTTATAGCCTGTTTCAGGAACGCCTTACTATAAATAGTAAGTGCTCCGATTGTCTTCAAATTTTACCAACGGACTCCTTGAAAGTTGCTGATCACGATGGGATACCTTGGTTTTTGGAAATTTTGGCGTTTGACCCCTCATTTTGGGTCTGAAACTTGAAACCCTAATTCACTTTGCATGTGCCCTGAATGTGCTCCATTTAACTCTGTTTTTGTTGCATGTCATCGGGTTCGTGATTTTGAAGTGTTGGGCAGCTGCCGGAGTGAACCTGCCAAAAATAGTGACTGAAAAGGTGATCAACCAGCTGCCGGATGATTTTGCATGTCACACTGCCCGAGAGATCTTGAAGAACCCAGAAAATTCATCAACATGCAAGCACTGGCTAAAAATAGCAAGTTTCTGAAAAGTGACCAGTTCCACTTGCATGTTACATCGTTGCAAAGCTCTCGGAAAACCCAGAAAGATAATGCAGACATGCACCGAGAAAAATTACATGCAAACCCTAATTATAGCCTTCGAAGGCTAAGCACTGAAAGTTGTCATCCCGTTTTGCATGTTATATCACTGTGATGGTCTCGAGATACCCACAAAGAATCCCCAAACATGCATCTGAAAGTCTAACATGCAAACCCTAAAAATGGACCTCGAATGCAAGACTGCTAAAAATAGCAAGTTGTCTGTTTCTGCTCAAATTTTGCCAGTGGTGAGTTCAAAGTGCTAAGAATGAGTTCAAATGTCAAAACGTGAAAATTTCGAGAAAACAAACCCCAAATTGACACTTAGTAAAAAAAGAAAATTGGCAGAGTTCAGAGAAAATTCAAAGGGAGCCTGCCTGAAGTATCCTATCAGCAGTGCTAAGCTCAGAAATTGATTAGCCAACTCAATTTGACCTCAAAGTTACCTAGAGAATGCAAACCCTAATTCATTGAAAAGCATTCTAGATTAGCCAAAATCAAGGATACACGGGGACGCGTCCCCTAGGTTTTTGCCCCCCGTACCCGTCCCGGAAACGTTTCGAGGATAGGGGACGCCTAGGGGACAGCTGTCAGCCGTCCCCAAAAAGTCCCCGAAATTCGGGGACGTCCCCGATTAGAAGAAACGTACCCGAATGGAAAGGGGACGGCCAACCGTCCAGGGGACAGATAGGGGACGCCTAGCCGTCCCTCGACCATCCCAGGGACGGCGGGCCGTCCCCTGTCGCCCAGCAGCATTTAAACATAAAAACAAAAGTTTTTTTTTAATTTTCTCTTTTTTAATTCATTCATTTGTGGGCCCCACGCCTTCCCAACCCTAATATGGCCACTTAAAACATTTTTTTACCTTCATTTGATCTCATTTTAACTTGTCAAGATAAAATTGCAGCCAAGAGCAAAAGTGAGAAGAGAAAGAGGAGGGTTTGAAGGAGTTGTTGGAGAAGAAAAACCAGCATTTAGGAGGAAAAAAGGAGAGCATTAAGGAAGCAACCAGCAAAAGAAGTGAAAGAGGTAAGTTATTCTTCCATTATCTTTCATTTTTTCCATTTTTTTCTAAGTTAAAATGATAAAATGTATGATTTTTTGTTTTTTTTTTAATTTTCAGTTTGCAAAAACCAAAAGAAAACAAAATGAGCAGCAATAGTGAAGATAGTGGGGATGTTGAGAGGGGGGAAGAAAACCAATCAGTTCATATGGGGCAGCCTCAAACAAACCCATTTAATATCCCTTCTGAAGATTTGAAAAAATATGCAAAAGGCCCTTTTAATTCTTAAAAACCTCTTCTTCAACTAGCATCACGTGTAGACAAAGGCAAAGGGAAAAACATTGGGGGTAGTAGATTGTGGCTATGTCACATTTGCAAAGAAAAATATAATGGGAGCTATACAAGAGTCTATTCTCATCTATTGGGTTTTGGAGGCCATGGGGTCAAGGGTTGTAAAGATATAAAAGATTTTGAGAGGATGGAGTGTTATAGATTGCACATGGAGGCCGGAGGAAGGCCTATGGATCAGCTTATGCAAACTCAATCCGCACATTCAACCTCACCTATGCCCTCTATGCTTGGTAGCCACTGCAGAAGGGAGAAGCATCAAACAAAAAATTCTTGATGATAATTGGTGGTCCATGTGAGGTAAAAAAATTGTTAATTAATACTTTGTTATTGATTGCTGATTTTATAAATATATATATATATATATGATTTTATTATTAATATTTTTTTATTTTCTAAGTTCTAACTTGTCTTTTTTCAAATTTTTGTTTGCAGATTTGTTTGCTCCATCATTTCACCTATTGTGGATGTCATTAGATATGTTGATACAGACTCTCCAAGTCTTGGAGAGATTTATGAAACTTTTGACTCCATGCTTGGAAAAATGAAGAAAGCAATTTCTGATAGGGATCCTAATTTGGGATTATATGAGCAAAAAATTAGGCCCATTGTGACACGGCGGTGGAACACTATGAACACCCCACTTCATATGGCAGCCTTTGCTCTTAATCCCAAATGGTATGTACCTAGACCTGGTAGGATGCCTCCTTGTGATGATGATGAGGTGAAAGAAGGGTTTATGAGGGCCCTTGCAAAAATATATTCAATTGAGGAGGCCAGTCTAGTTCGTACACAGTTCACTGACTTTGTTAATCTCCGTGGTCCAACATTCGGCAAACCAGAGGCCAGGGTAGATAGAACTACAGTAGCTCAAAGGGATCCTATTGGATGGTGGTCATGGCATGGGAAGGATGCACCACAATTGAGGACGCTTGCTGTTCACCTCCTTTCACAGGTAATACATTAGATTAACATAATTTGATTTAGATGAGTGTTGAAGTTTGAACATTTATATAATCATAATTTAAATTGAATGTCCTAATTAGTAAATTTAAATTACTAATTTAGTTTTTAAATTTTGTCTCCTCTCACAGGTTGCTAGTTCCTCTGCTGCAGAGAGGAATTGGTCAACATACGGCTTTATTCACTCTATCAAGAGGAATGGCTGACCTCTAGACGGGCAGAAAAATTAGTGGTTGTGCATAGTGCTTTGCAACTCCAGGATCGTTAGACTCCTGATTATAGATAGACTCCAGTATTACGATGGGATGTTGATCCAGAGGATGTCACACAAATTGATGAGGAGAGACAGGAGGGATTGGTTGGAGTTCCATTAGATGAGCCAGCCCCTCACAGTGACAGTGACTCAGACTATGAGTCTAATTTTGATGCAATGTTGGCAGATGCCGAGTAGCGGCAATCATCATACTTTCTATTTCTATGTTTTGCCTTTGGACACTTGTGACTGTCATTTTGACATTTGTAGTACAAACTTGTAGCCTTTTGGGCATTTTATTCTTTTATATTATATGCACATTGACTATTTGACATGAATTATGGTCCATGGATGCAATTAGGTAGTTGTAGTATTAATTTGTTTGATAATTCGATTCTATGATGCATATGTCAATATGATGGGTGATTGATATGATTATCATTACTCATGAATATCTGAAATTTGAAATTTCTCTATATTTTTAAAATTTATCTCTCTCTCTCTCTCTCTCTCTCTCTCTCTCTCTCTCTCTCTCTCTCTCTCTCTCTCTCTATATATATATATATATATATAAAATATATATAAATATATACTATACAGCCGTCCCCCCGTCCCCTAAAATCCCCTCAAAAATTTGCCGTCCCCGAAACACGTCCCGCCGTCCCCCTGTCCCGAAAACTTGGTGGAACATAGGCCAAAATTCAAACCTAGGTCAAATGGAAAGTACATCACCAGACGAAAGAACCGATAGAGAGAGACAGACCGAAAGACCCAAGCCAAAAGACCCGAATGAAGCAAAAATTAGGGGGTCCCCATTTTGAATGGGGCGATGTGTGAAAAGGTCACAACAAGTAGAATTATAGCATCTCTTATCCCTACACTCATTTAAATTCAGTTCATTTCTAGTTAGTGTTAGGAAACTTGCACTTACCTGCCAAATCATTTGAACCACATGAAACCCTTTAATCTGTTGTTTGTTGTTCGCTGCTGAACAATTGCGTAAGTCCCCTTGAAATACCAGCAAATCACATCGAGCCAACTGAGACTATCCACCGTATAGAAGGAACCTTGGAATTGAACACATGAGCTCTCTCGCAATCTTAGTGTGCTGGATACTTTGATCAAGAGAGAATAGCGTAGCCGTTGGCAACTTTATTCTGTGTTGGTGCGGTCACAAAAAACACATCAACACTCCATTGGAGTGAAAATGGAGGAGGATCATTGTATGACTCTATTATGTTCTTTGCCTAATTCTTGAGACCACCTTGTGAGGATCATTGGAAGCCCTACCACCAAGTTCAAAATGGATTAGGTGGTTGCATTGCTACTTTTTGAAAAAATATGAAGAAAAACTTTTGAAACAACTAAGGAGGCTCTTGTAGTTCGTGGAAGATCCAAATAAAAAAGACAAAAAGAAAGACAAGTCAAGATCCCAATCCCATGGGATATCTATGTCTCCTAGTAAGTCCAAGGCACCATGTTGGAACTGCAAAAAACCTAGACATTTCTAATAGGGTTGCAAAGAGGAGAAGAAGAGAAAAAGATATCTTTTTTGCACTATGGTGATATCTTTTTCACAGCCTTAGCTACACATATATTGGAAGGTGTGTCACTTATTTATTTTTGTGCATCTTTCCACATGAACTCACAACAGGGTTGGTTCACTAAGTGTGAAGAATTTGATGGTAAGAGGGGGTACCTAGGCGATGATCCTCACTTGAAGATGGTTGTGGATGAGTTTCAATTAGATTCCCTAATAGATGTGTGAAGGGGATCAATGGTGTGTTGCATATCCCTGGTTTAGCATGGAACCTTTTATCTATAAGTAAATTGAATGATGTGAGTGTGCAGGTTGTTTTCTTGAGTGGAGGATGCAAGATGGTTAGAGGAGCTATGCTAATTGCAAAGGGTGTTGAAATTGGCACTCTATTTCAACTTGATGCATGCACAATTCAGTGCAATAGTTCTCCTCTATGAAAAGATCTATAGAGTCTTTACCTTCAACATTGGAACCAACAGCAAAGAGGTGTGTTGCATCCACTTCCAATGCTAATACTTTCGGGGTACCTAAAGGTGCTCATTCTTTGGAAACAAAACTACCTGCTAAGAAAACAATGTTATGGCACTAAAGACTTGGTCATATTAGTGAGAAGGGTTTTTGAACCATGAAAAATTAAAATCTGGTCAAGGGGTTGAACGATTGTAATCTTGAGTTTGATTTTTGAGAACATTGCATTTATGGGAAGCAAAACCATGTTTAGCTTTATTTTAGCTCTCACAAATCTTCTAGGATATTGGACTTGGTATATTTTGATGTTTTTGGTCTTGTTAGTGTTCGATCAATTTCTAAATTTGTAATTTATGTATCTTTCATTGATGATTAAAGTAGGATATGCATTTATTTTTCTTAAGTAAAACTGAAGTCTTTAGTCATTTTAAAAATTTAAAGGCTCTTGTTGAAAATCAAACTAGTAAAAAAATGAAGACTTTGAGGACCGATAATGGCAATGAATTTTGTTAAGTAGATTTTGACAATTTTGTAAAACTAATGGTATAAAACGAAACAAGACAACTCTGTATACCCCTCAGTAGAATGGAGTTTCCAAAAGGATGAACGGGATGTTGATGGAGAGGGCTAGGAGTATGCTAAGTGGGGCTGGTCTAGAACAAAAGTTTTGGGCAAAAGCAATTGCCACAACATTTTACTTTGTTAATAGGTCTCCCACATTAGCTCTAGTTGAAAAGACACCTACAGAGATGTGGTTGAGCAAAAACCCCTCGACATCTTAGAGTGTTTGGTTGCAAGGCATATGCTCATATGCCTAGGGACAAGAAGTCAAAGTTTGGAGAACAAGGCTATGAAGTGTATCTTTGTCAATAATGGTATTAGTGTGAAAGGGTACAAACTTTAGGATCCTATGGCCAAAAGAGTATTATACAGGAGAAAGTGTTATCTTCAAAAAAGTTAGGCCTTTTTCCATTACATTCTAACCAGAAAAAGAAAAGGAAAAAAATATAGTTCAACAAAACCCAATGACCAAGCAAGTTGAAATAGACCAAAAGAGGAGGAGAGCTCAACTAGTTCAGATAGTTCAGAAAAGGAGGTAGAACTTCCACCTCAACTCTTGAGAAGGTCAACTCAGTATCGATAACAACTAGAAGATATTCTCCCCTTGATTGGAGATGTATTTTTTCTTTGATTATTAACACTAATGAATCTGGGACTATAAAGGAAGCTAGGGGTATAGATGATGCAAATTCTTGAAAAGATGCCATGGATGAAGAAATAGCAGCATTAAAAAAATAAAGCATACAATCTAGTACCTTTGTCTAATGGACGTAATCCTATTGAATGTAAATGGATGTTCAAGAAGAAAAACGGTTCAAATGGCAGTATTGAAAAGTATAAGACAAGATTGGTTGCAAAAGGTTATTCCCAATTGAGGGAATTGATTATGGTGAGATTTTCTCCCCAATTGCAAAGCTAACATCCATTCAATTTCTTTTATCACTTGTAGCAACATATGATCTTGAGGTTGAATAGATGTTTTTGAGATCCAAGTTGGATCATTACATTTGCTACAAGTTAGACAGTGATCGTATTCTCAATATTGCATTGTATATTGATGACATGTTTTCTGGTAATGGGATGAGTTTGATTTGTGATTTGAAGTCTTAACTTTCAACAAAGTTTGAAATGAAGGATTTAGAGACAACCAAGTACATCTTGGGGATGGAAATCAAAAGAGATAGAGCTAATAGAAAGCTATGGCTAGGCTAAAGTAAGTATGTGAACTCAGTGTCGGAGAGATTCAACTTGGCAACTTGTTGACCTTTGTGTTCCCATTATGATGAGAATAAAGTTATCAACCGAGCAGTGTCCAAAATCTCCTAGTGAAATGGAGGATATGAGTAGAGTTCCTTACACTAATGTTGTTGGCAATTTGATGTATGTCATGGTCTGTACAAGACCAAGCATTGCCAAAGTAGTAGGAGTCCTTAGTTGATTTATGGCTAATCCCAAATGGCTTTATTGGGATGCAATAAATAGGGTCTTTCGATATTTGTGAGGTACTTCCAAGTATTCTCTATGTTATCATGGTTATCTAGCAAGGACCCAACATTCAGTGTGTATTTGTAGATATGTGGATTCAAATTGGGCGGGTGACATTGACAATAGAAGATCCACAAATGGATATATTTTCACAATGTTTGGTGGTGCCATTAGTTGGGTGAGTAAGTGGCAAGTTGTGGTCATTTTGTCCACTACAAAAGTAGAGTTTATGGCATGTATTCATTCTTGTAAGAAGCCACTTGGTTTAAGAGATTGTGTTATGATGTCGGGCCAGATGTAGGTACTATTGCAATTATATTGATGGTCAAAGGTACCATATGTGTGGCAAATAATCAAACTTTCCATGCAAAGACAAAGCATATTGATGTCCAATGCCATTTTGTTCATGAAATGGTAGAGGATGGGAGGGTGATGTTGGACAAGGTTGACACTTTGATGAATGTTGCAAATTCTTTGACAAAGCCTATGAGCACAAAGAAGAACAAGTGGTGTAGTCAATTTATGGGCCTCTTGGCTCCTAGTAGTTATAATTTTGTGTTGATGGGTTTCCCTTTTGCTCTTGCAAAGTGTTCAAGAAGTGGAACAATGTTGGGAAAAGGTATCTCAACCTTGCATTCCTAATGCACATTTTAAAATATTTTGTATGTGCTAGCTATTTCATCTTCTATGATTTTTTCTTCTCGTGGAGAGTTGGCATCTTACTTGGAAGCTTACTAGACTTTGCCTTCTAGTTTATTTTGGCCTCACATGAGAAGGTAGGAATCCCACTTTGAGGTAGCATGGTTTGGTCATGTGTTGGCATCTTGTGGTGTGTGCAAGGTCATCATGAAGAGAGTTATATATGATGATAGATTCTATGACATGTAAGAGCATGTATAATGGAGGTTACATTGGAATCTTGACTAACATTATGACAAGATACACTTGTCATGGGGCATCTTTTTGAATGTTGAGTGAAGACGAATTGGGGCACCCAAGTTTGGGTGGACAAACATGACTAGTTATGACATTGTAAGATATGATAAGAATATGCTAAAAATAGCCAAGAGTTCCAAGATCAAGAAGATGGCATTGGAATTTGGACCCAAGTTTGGGCACCATATGTCTTGTGATTTTGTTGATGGTTTTCTTAAACCATTGTGGTTTCCAATTTGTACATCATCTATTTATTTATTTTGGCTCGGTAAATCACTGCTAAGGGGCAGCACCCTGAACGCTTTTGACTGGAGCTATGAACCAGTGAAGCCACATTCGGGGGACCTCATCCCCGCCATTCCGAACTACTACCACCACCATATCCACTACTGCCACCACCACCATATCCATTATCGCCGCCACCATATCCACTGTCACCACTTCCTTTGTTAACCTCGCTGCAGTTCCCGCCAAACTCAACCATCGTTCCACCCCCTCTCCTCGAGCACTGAATGATGCCGCTTTCTCCCTGCAGCAATCCCACTATCCACCGTGGGATTTGAACCTTAGACAGCCCAACTGCTGCCCTTGCAACTTAACCGTTGCACTGCGGGGTCAACCCCTTGTACATCATCTATTTGGAGTTGTAGTTTGTAAGGTTGTTTTGTAAATAGCATTATGCAGTCAAATTTACACCAGTTTTGCATGTTGGTGATACTCTTATAGTCATATTTATTTCTATTTTCTATAGTTGAAAAGATTAAAATTTACACATTACTCTCCTCATTAGATTGGTGTAGTAAGTGTTTCCATAAACGTTGCTTCATTTCAATTAGAACTACTAAACTCACATCTTTGGCAACCCATTAGATAATAGTACACACATCAATATTATGTGTACTAGCTGTCATAATTGTCGATTAGTTCCAAGGCTTTGATTGGCACTAGAGAATGCATGTTTTGTATATGCCTAGTCAACATGTCTCAAATTAGAGTATAATAAAATGTTCTCCAAATAATATTGGTGTTTGGAAACTTAATTTTTATTAGTTAAAAGAACTTCAAGAAAAAAATTAATATAAATTTTTGCATCAATATTTTGGATCACACTCCATGATCTATTGTTAGGATGAGAATTAAATGATAAATGATGTGAAGATTGTTTGAATTAACTCGATAAATAAGCCCTTAGATGTCAAGTGTGAGAAGTGTGAATCCTTAGATTCCAAGGCATGCTAACACGCAGACCAAAAAATTGACAATAACAGCGAAAATTAAAATATAAATAAAGTTAAATATAAAAGGACAAGTTAGAGTAAAATAAAATTAAAAAAGAGAACTAAAATGATATTAGAAAGTTATTTGAAAACCAACAAAGTAAATAAAACAAAACAAATTTAATGAAAATTAGATTTTTAACACATGTCAATGGGGTTGTGAGCTAGTGGTAGAGGCATCAGGTTCTCATTGTAGAGACCCAAGTTCAAATCCCCAAAAAGACATCTAAAGGTGGATTCTCAAGTGTTGACTCTTGGACTTCCTTGGTTGACTTCTAATGTATAAATCTAAGTTGTAACCTAATGCTAGCATCTAGTTGATAGCTTAAATTGTGTAGTCACCGCCTCTAAGTGTATACTTGGCTGCCAAAGTGTGGTTGTTGCCTCTTATGGTGTGGTTGGCTATGCTAGTGTGATTGCTGCCACCCTAGTGAGGTTGTCACCTCTTAGTGTGTGTTTGGCCACTCACTCGGGCTTCATTCGTGTTGCATTCTTAGTGCCTCTTTAAATCTATCTTGAAGTAGGGAAGGAGGTTCCCCTTGTGGCTTCTACTGATATGGACCAAGCTAAAAATCCCATCTTACCAATTTTTAAAAAAGTAGATTTTTAACATGCCATTAGAAGAAACATAACACAGAAAAAGAAAAATATTTTAGGTTTCTAAGTTGTAATCTAATGCTAGCATCTAGTTGATAGCTCAAATAGTATAGTTGCAACCTCTAAGTACAAGGTTGGCTGCCTAGATGTGGTTTCTCCTCTTATGGTGTGGTTGGATATGCCAATGTATTGCTCCCTCTAAGTTTGTGAGCGGTTACCTTAGTGAGGTTGCCACTCTTAGTGTGAGGTTGACCACCAACCCAGGCTTCACTCTCATTAGATTCATAGTGACTCTTTAAATCAATTTTGAAATAGAAGGGAGGAGGTTCCCCTACGGCCTCCACCAGTATGAACCAAGCTAAAAATCCCATCTTACCAATTTTTCAAAAAGTGGATTTTTAACATGACATTAGAAGAAACATTAACATGCAATAGAAATTTCAATTTCAATTTAAAAAAAAAAATAGGTTTCAGGTTGTGCAAAAGAAATTAAAAAATAGAAATCCAATGGTAGAACATTAAACTAGAAAATTCCTTAGTTAAATTCATGAAGTCTCCACAATCCATGACAATATTGTGAAAAGATTTATGGATTAAAACTGTGTGCCAATTTCACTCATGTCTCAACATAGGTCTGTTGATGATAACATGCAGCGTCAGAAGTAATCTTCCAGCGATCTTCTTATTGGTAATAAATTAAATAATAGCTCCAAGCTATTTAATTTATTGAGACTCAAGAGGCACGACTTCTAAAGTCACTTCTATTTGTTAAGAAAATAATTTATTAATGAAGAAGCACGATTCTCTAACAAGGCCGACTTTGTTACAAGAGGCGCGATTTTCTAAAAGACGTCTTCTTGATGGTGGCCGACTTGGTGTTTGGAAAAGACACGTCCTCTCCTCTAGTTTGTATATATACTCAATGGCATTCTCATTGTTAATCATCAAGTTCAAGTTCAGTTCAATATTAGTCATTGAAGTCTAAGTGCGAATTGTCTAGAAGGAAAAGCGAATTTTGTAGGAGAGCATATTGTTTGAGGCTGGGTCCTATCAGCATTATAGTTCTGTGTTGCATCACTCCTTGGTGCATAATTTTGGGCCTATATATCGGCCTCTTGTAAGAAGATCATTTTGTGACAATTCAATATATAAGTGATATATTGTTGCTGGGTTTTTCTCCCTCAAGAGGAGGGTTTTCCCAAGGTATCTGCTGTGTCTTTGCATCTGATTTGAATTAATTTTCTGTGCATATAATCTGATCATTAAATTTAACATGGTATCAGAGCGGGTTTGAGAGGATCGTGATCAGATTTGTTCCTAAACAGCAATACTCTACTCTCTTCTTCATATTCTTTGTCCATTCTCTACATTAGTCAAGATGGTGAATGGTTTGAAGATTGAGGATAGGCTCGAGGGAGCATCAAACTTCACATCATGGAGATTTAGGATCATGCTCACCTTGCATGAAAATGACTTGGGTGATTTTGTGGAGTCTAGTGTTCCTGAACCTGAGGAGGAAGAGGAGAAGTTGCAGTGGGTGAAGAAAGATATTAAGGCAATGAAGATATTGGTTGATTCCGTCAAGGATCACATTGTTCCTATCATCTCTAAGTTGAAGACAGCAAGAGATATGTTCAAAACATTGGAAGAAATGTACGAAATCAACAATACTAGTCGAGCACTTGCACTGAAGCAACAACTACACCATGTGAAGATGGCGAGAGGAGAATCGGTGATTGCATATTTCTTAAGGATTTCAGATTTGAGAGATCAACTCTCGACAATCGGGCATATGGTTGATGACAAAGACTTGACGATGCTTGCTCTCAATGGTCCACCTCTGTCTTGGGAATCTTACATTCAGGGAATCAATGCAAGATCAAAATTGTCTAAGTTTGATCGCCTAAGATCATATTGCATTCAAGAAGAATCAAGGTTGTTGGCAAGAGGCGTTGGTCAAAGTTCAAAGAATGAAGGCATTCATGTTCTCGCCTCCCATGCTTCAAAGAAGAAAGGAAAAGATGGAAGGAAAGGATTCTTCAAGAGGAATCGAGATAAGGGAAATGATGATGCACCTCCCTTCAAGAAGAAAAGAGATATATCCAAGATTCAATGCTTTAGGTGTGATAAGTTTGGGCACTTCGCTAAGCATTGTCCAACTAGACCTAAGCAACAAGCCACCGTTGCTGATGTTGATGATGCTTCTCCACAAAAGGATTCAAGTGAATATTTGTTCTACTCGGCATTGTCAAGCAGTGTACCTACCGACACCAACACTTGGCTAATCGACAGTGGTGCTTCACGACACATCACTGGTTTTAAGGAGCACATATCAAGTTTGATGGAGAAGGAGTCTTCCAAACAAGTCATCATTGGAGATGATGCTAGCTACTCCGTGAAAGGAATTGGGACCTCTACACTTCATTTGGATTCCAGCATCACACTTCAATTGAGTAATGTTCTTTATGTTCCTAGAATCAAGCGCAATCTCATTTCAATTTCAGCCCTAGAAGATAAAGGATATTAAGTTGCCTTCTCAAAAGGAAAAGTAGTTGTGTGGATGGAGGATTCTAGCTTCAAGGATGCTCAGGTAATTGGATTCAAACATGAAAGTCTTTACAAGCTTTGCACGCGTCCTCTTCTAGCGTTGATCCATGATTCTTCAAGTCTATGTGATCTTTGGCATCGGAGATTGGCTCACCTACACTTTTGAGCCTTACCTATCATGGAGAAGATGGTGTCGAGCCTTCCTAAGTTCAACCAGGAGCACGAAGGTACTTGCAAGGGTTGCGCTTTGGGTAAGAATATAAAAGCCCCTTTTCATAGTAGAGAAAATAGATCTACGTGCATTTTAGACCTTATTCATTCTGATTTATGTGGTCCTATGTCTATTCCGTCTTCGAGTGGATTCTTGTATTATGTTCTTTTTATAGATGACCACTCTAGGAAGACTTGGATTTATTTTTTGAAAACTAAAGAGTCTGAGGAAGTGTTAGATAGATTTAAAGAATTTAAAGCCTTGGTAGAAAATCTTTCTGGTAAAAGAATTAAGGTCCTCAGATCTAATAATGGTGGAGAATACACCTCTAGCAATTTTTGAAATTTTTGTATTGATGCAGGGATTAAGAGGGAGTTTTGTGTCCCCTATAATCCTCAACAGAATGGTGTTGCAGAAAGAAAGAACAGGACGATCGTGGAAGCAGCAAAGGCCATGATCCATGATCAAGATTTGCAAACCTTCTTATGGGCAGAAGCTTCCAGGACGGCTGTATATGTACAGAACAGAAGTCCTCATAAGGTCTTGGAGAATATGACTCCAGAAGAAGCCTTTAGAAGGAAGAAGCCTGAAGTCAGTCATTTGAGGATCTTTGGATGTCCTGTCTATGTTCATGTTCCAAAGGAAAAGAGAACTAAGTTGGAGCCTTCTGGCAAGAAGGGAATATTTGTGGGCTACAGTGAGACATCAAAAGCCTACAGAATATACATTCCAGGACAGAAGTTGATCGAGATCAATAGGGATGTCACATTCGAGGAAGATGTTGCATTCAGGAGATCCAGGGGCATTCATATGGAGATCGATAATGAAGAGTCTCCTCAGGATACGAAAGTTGACCATACTCCTAAGATTCAGAGGGAGACTTCAGAACCAAAAGAAGATATTGATCCTGTTGAACCCTTGGAACCTACTAATGGGCCTACTGACATTGTTATTGGGAGAAAGAGACCTCTATGGGCCAGGCGTACTATGCAAGAGGCTGAAAGTTTTGCAGCTCCCAGAGGCACATTCAGAGAAAGTAAAAGGCCACATAAGTTCTCCAATTATGTTGCCTTGATGAGTCAGATTATAGAATCCGAGCCTACCTGTGTTGAGGAAGCATCTACTCATCAAGTTTGGAGAGATGCTATGGCAGAGGAGTATCAGTCAATTCTTAAGAATGATGTTTGGGACATTGTTCCTAGACCCGAGGGCAAGTCTGTGGTATCTTCTAAATGGCTCTTCAAGATCAAGCATGCTACAAATGGGAGCATTGAAAATTACAAAGCAAAATTTGTGGCTCATGGGTTTTCTCAAAAAGAGGGAGTTGATTATGAAGAAACATTTGCTCTTGTTGCTCGCTATACTTCTACCAAAACCATCATTGCTATTGCTGCATCTAGAGGATGGAAGATTCACCAGATGGACGTGAAGACAGCTTTTCTTAATGGAGTGATTGAGGAAGAAGTTTATATAGAGCAACCTAATGGATTTGAGGTTCATGGGAAGGAGTCACATGTTTGCAAGCTGAAGAAGGCCTTGTATGGTCTTAAGCAAGCTCCTCGTGCATGGTACGAAAGGATTGATCGGTACCTGTCAAGTTTGGGCTTCTTGAAAAATGATGCTAACTCAAATCTCTATTTCAAGGTAATCAATGATGAAGCATTAATTTTGGTTTTATATGTTGATGATTTGATTCTTAATGGAGAAGATCACTTGATTCTTGAGTGTAAGAAGGAGTTGACTTCTGAATTTGAGATGAAGGACCTTGGGCTCATGCATTACTTCCTTGGCTTAGAAGTCTGGCAGAAACCAGATGAGATGATTCTAAGTCAAGGGAAGTACACCATTGATATTCTTAAGAGATTTGGTATGATGGATTGTGAATCCATGTCTACACCCATGGAGACTAACCTACATAAATTGAAGGAGGTTGCAGCTAGTTCAGACTTAGCGGATCCTAGATTGTACAGACAGCTGATTGGATCCTTGATGTATCTAGTTAACATTAGACCTGATATTTGTTATGCAGTGAGTGCACTTAGCCAGTTCATGTGTGAGCCGAGATAGATACATCTTGTTGCAGCTATCCTGAGATACTTGTGTGGCACAGTTGGATATGGGTTGAGGTATTCTTCAGATGCAGACTTGGAGTTACATGGTTATACTGATTTTGATTGGGCAGGTTGTGTCACAGATTGGAAGAGCACCTCTAGTTGTTGCTTCAGTTTGGGTTCAGCTATGATATCCTAGTGTAGCAGGAAGCAGTCATCTGTAGCATTGAGTACAGCAGAGGCAGAGTATATTGCAGCTTGTATGGCAGCTCGAGAAGCGGTGTGGCTTCGTAAGCTCCTTGCAGGATTGTTTGGACAATCAATGGAGCCTACTATCATTCATTGTGATAATCAGAGTTGCGTGAAGCTTTTTGTCAATCCAGTGTTCCATGACAGAACCAAGCATGTTGAGATCAAGTACCACTATATTAGAGATATGGTATTGCACAAGGCTATACAGTTGAGGTATATCAGCATGATGAGCAAATGGCAAACATTCTCACCAAGCCTCTCTCTAGGATAAAGTTTGTGTACTTTCAAGATAAGCTTGGTATGGTGGAGAATCCAGCCTTGACTGAGAAAGAGTCTCAGTATCAGTGAGCCTTGTTTAATGAGTTCTTCTCTATGAGAGAAGTTCGAGGTGAAATCCCTTATTAATGCATTTTCCTCTGAGACGGAGGAATTTGAGGTGCAAGCCCTTGTTAATGCATTTCTCTTTGAGATTTGAGGTGAAAGCCCTTATTTCCACCCTCTAAGCTGAGTCATGGTGGATGTCATGTGTGTGACTCCATGACATATTTTGTACTTGTGTTTCACCCTCTGGGAGAGCCATGGTGAAAGTCATGTTGAGGTGACAACATCACGCAAATGATGAACACTTGTACACACAATAGTATGGTTGTAGTCATTATGGTTGATATCGTGTTGAGGCGATATCTAATATCACGATGAGGTGATATTCTTCTTTTCACTTATGGTTGTAGCCATAGTGTTAGACATCACGATGAGGTGATATGTCCTGTGCAACTAGAAGTATACTCCCTAGCTAAGAGGGAGTGTTGATGATAACATGCAGCGTCAGAAGTAATCTTCCAGCGATCTTCTTATTGGTAATAAATTAAATAATAGCTCCAAGCTATTTAATTTATTGAGACTCAAGAGGCACGACTTCTAAAGTCACTTCTATTTGTTAAGAAAATAATTTATTAATGAAGAAGCACGATTCTCTAACAAGGCCGACTTTGTTACAAGAGGTGCGATTTTCTAAAAGACGTCTTCTTGATGGTGGCCGACTTGGTGTTTGGAAAAGACACGTCCTCTCCTCTAGTTTGTATATATACTCGATGGCATTCTCATTGTTAATCATCAAGTTCAAGTTCAGTTCAATATTAGTCATTGAAGTCTAAGTGTGAATTGTCTAGAAGGAAAAGCGAATTCTGTAGGAGAGCATATTGTTTGAGGCTGAGTCCTATCAGCATTATAGTTCTGTGTTGCATCACTCTTTGGTGCATAATTTTGGGCCTATATATAGGCCTCTTGTAAGAAGATCATTTTGTGACAATTCAATATATAAGTGATATATTGTTGTTGGGTTTTTCTCCCTCAAGAGGAGGGTTTTCCCAGGGTATCTGTTGTGTCTTTGCATCTGATTTGAATTAATTTTCTGTGCATATAATCTGATCATTAAATTTAACAAGGTCGAGGTCCAATTTGTACCCGGTCAAGGTACTAGCCCAATTCCCCTATGGGTCTAACTAGTTTTTTCCAAATGGACATGGATCTATGTAGGTAAGCTGCATTATACTAAAGAAAATTCAGGTACATTTAGGAGTACCTGTTACCTGATTTTTTTGAAAAATCAGAACAAAAAAAAGGAGAGAAAATATTTTCAGCAAAATCAGCAAAGCATGCAAAAATAATAAAGGAGGAGTTCACTAACTTCAAGGAATTCTAAACGGAAAGGATAAGGATTACAAATATCTTATCCACAAAGGATAAGGATTATAACTATCTTATCCACAGAGGATAAGGATGACAACTCACAAAGCAAAAAGGTGAATCTTATCTACAGAAGATAAGGATGACAAATCATAGGAAAAATATCTAAAGTCAACATGACTTTTTGAGTTTAGGCTCTCAAAATCTATAAATAAGAGGCTTGTGCTTTGCTGCAAAGGATTGGAAAAGTTTATTGTGACAAAGTGACATTCAATCCTTGAATTTTTCAATCAAAATTAGGTCTTTACTTCTGTAATTTTCTTCATTGATTGCATCTTCAACCTTGTTTCATTCTGAAATAATGGTTAATTGTACACTTGTGATGTAATCTTTTACTGTTTTTTCCAAAAAAACAGTCATTGTAGCAACCTTTAGTGTATCAAAGATCAGTATTTTTGCCTCTACTAGTTTCAATTTTCTCTATGTATGAAAGAAAAGCAAGTATTATTGTGAGTTCTATGACTCCTTAATTGTTGTTGTTCTAAGTTTACCTCTAAATTATTGTTGCTAATTACCATGTGAAGCTTTAGATTGAGATTCATAGGTTGTGTTGCTGAAAGGAAGTAGAAATCTACTATATTTGGTGTATCACCTTCATTTTTTGTTTTAGATTTAGATTATTAGTTCTTTCTTATCTCTTTTCCCAACAAAGATCTTTAGTTAGAGTTAGTTTTTAGGTGATTAACCAAGAGGAAGCCGCCCTTTAATCAAAGGTTGACCTCGAGTTTCGTGAATCCCACAACTCGAGAGGTCATCCCATGTTTCACAAGATAGCTAGATTCAAGATTCAGCAGGGTGCATATTTTAGGTGTTAAGAATTTTTGGCATGCCCAGTGGGATAGATTGAACTACCTCAGTTCAATATTTGTCCCCTCATTGTTGATATTTGGTGTGTATGTCAGCAATTTCTGCCTTTGGAGGCAATACTTTCACACACATGGTGACTCCAAGTTCATTCTACTGGTTTCAAGTGGACTAAGTGCTGGTATGTGCTTAAACTTTTTCAAAAAATTCAATCCTGACTATTCTTGTTTTAAGAATATTCCAATGAATTTCCAGCTTGTTTAAATGTTGCATCATGTCTTCATTTCGTCGAGATATGTTTTATCATCATCCATTTCATGAAAAAGCTGCTCTTGTCACTTCTTGCCAGCCATATCAAACTAAGCATGCAACTAGTTTTACCCCAAATGCCTTTGCTATACAAAGAGACCAGCATGTTCAATATACTTCCCACCTACCCACCCTTGCTCAATCTTCTTGGCAGCCTTCAAATACTTTTAATCAATCTCAAGAAGTCATTTCTATGACAAACCAGCATTGTTACTTCCCTATCCAGCCCCAAAATGCTTACATCATGGGGATTGGTGACATCAAAAGCATATTGCTAGACTTCAATAAGCAATTGGATGATATCAAGAGACAGCTAGAATTCAATTTGCAGCAAGAGGAGTTGGCTTACCAAGCCTACCAGTGCCAGCAAGAGATAGATACACAGATGTAATGACCCGTTTTATTCCCTAAATGGAAACACTAAATATTAAACCCTAGGCATTGACTATAATTAATAGCTTCTCCTTTTAAAAGACAATCCACAATGCAATGAAGGTGGCCAACCTAGGAAAGAAAAAAAAAGATACAAATTAAACAGCAGCAATTTATATAAAAGATAGGGCTGACTGAGAATAAATTAAGGATTACTAGGGGCAGTAATAGCATGGTAAAAACCTTAAATAAAATGCAGACCTTAATTAAATTAAAAGCAACATAAAATGCAGTGCTTGGTTATAGAAAGGGTGTGTCCCTTAACTAAGGAATAGATGTGACCCTCCCCATGGGAGATATAAAAAGAACAATTCATTGTGAAGGGCAGGAATTTGAGAATCAATCAAGCCAGCAGATTGGGGGAAAGAGGAATAAGAATTGGAAACCCATTGGAATAAATATTATTTACTGGCGAGAGGATTATTGTAAGTCTTTAACTTAATTATATATATATATATATGATCATGCAATAATGATGCTTGCAGCAATTATTGGTCCTTATAAGTAATTATGATTCTTCATTTATTATAAATATGGATAATAGATTCTTATAATAATCTATTTTGAATTTAGAGAAATGATTGCAAAATGGGAAGGTCGATCAACCTTTCGAGTTCACGAGAGGTGAAGGCCCGACAAACCCACCATCAAGTACGCCACCCATAGGGGGTTAAGCCTCGTGGGCTGGGAGGCTTATCAGTGCTCCTGGGCTTGATCAAGGAGGACGGCCAGCCTCCAAGGTGGACTGAGGGATGGAAGGGCGGCCCACCTTCCATGCTCTCACAGTACAAAGGTGACCAACCTTGAGACTATGGTTTGCAAACATTTCAACGAATTCCTAATAAGATTATTATGGGAATCCATATTGGAATGGCTATTGCATTAATTAGAATTTTGATGTGACTAATGTGCATTGATATCATGATGTTTACTAATGACTATATCTATATATATATTATCATGGCTTATGAGCTAATGTCAATTTCTTGTGACTAGTATTGTGTGCAGGACCTAAACCAAGATTTATATCTTATAAAGGGCATTTCAATTGGTAAATTTATAATCTTAAATGTATCACATTTCTTATTTTGGATTCAAATTGTGGTTTTAGGGCAAAATCTAGGAATATCCCAAATAGGGGACATTACAACAGAGGAAGCAATATCAGGAATCTCTTGCAAAAGAGATTTCTGCCAAACAAGAACATACGAAGCTATTAGTTGCCCAAATACAAAAACTGGAATCTCAATCAGCCTCTTGCATTCTGAATCAATCTGCAAAAGAGGAGGCTCCTAAGTACAAGTTTCCAAGCTTCAAGCAAGATAAGCCTCCGGAATACTCAAGTAAGTATTCTAAATTTGAAATACCAAGTTTTGGAGGTACTTTTCCATTGCAAGAGCCTGTGCTTGAGCAAAGTTAGCCTACTATTCCTCAAGAAGAGCCCCCTCAAGAGCTTTTCCTACCTCAAGAAACTCAACAAACTTCTCAAAACCATTCACCAAATCAGCCTTCTTGTCCTAGCATCATTTCCATTTACAAAGGAGGACCTATTGTTTATCAAGGTAGCTGGTTTAGTGGGAAAGAGGAGTTTTTTGAGGCAAAAGAAGAACAACTTGTAGCTGATGATCCTCCAAGTGGTATAGAAAAATCAGACTTGCTGCAAGAGGGTGATGAGAATAATCAAATAGGACAGCAGGTTGAAAAGAAATTTAGACAAATTTGTGGGATAATATTAAGCACAAGTTGCATAAAAGAAACAATTCCAAGCTCAACATATTAACTTATTATGTGTAAAGAAACCATAGACATTTTTTTATTCAATCACTTCTACAATTATTCAGATTGAGTTCTGATTAAAGAGTATCTAATAAATTACCCAAAATGAACCCAACCACAAAAAAAAAATTGTCAGTACCAACATATCTGAACTCAAACTAGTAAATTCAGAAAATTCTAGAATTAACATTAGTAATGAATTAAAACCAAAAGAATTGGGGGGCTGTCAAGAGGACAAAACAAGGAAACCAAATACTTAGTATAGCAAAGAGGGAAGACTAACGAAAAAAGGAAAGAAAAATTAAGTATCAATAACATGAAAGAAGAGAAATGAAAGTAGAAAAATTAGTTAGGAATAAAACAAGAGATATTTAGGTAAGGTGCCAAGGAAGCAAAGAAAAGAGAAAACTACACAAGAGGAAACCACACCAAGTTAAAAAAATTAATTTTAGAGGCATAGTAATTAGATACAAACCAACCATGAGCACCAAATGTCATGAGAAAGTCCAAAAGAACATAAGTTCAATTATATTCAAGTGTTAATTATTGGGTTCCTGGTGTGGCTTAAACCCCATCCATCATGTCTGTTGAGATTATGGGGGTGCTTATTGATTTTAACACCCTCCCTTAATTTTCTCTTGCAACAATAATTTTCTTTCACCAAGACCTTGGTGATTTCTATGCAGATGCAGTATCTTGTGCTAGAAGAATGCTCCACTAGTGTTGATTTGTTGATGGATCCATGACTGATGTTGGCTCCATAGTCCTTGACCCTGGTGCCTATACGGTGATCAGTTTTACCAACATGGGGGGTTCCACAAGAACAATCAATTTTGTAAAGTTGAGAGTTTTGAAGCAGTTCTCTCCAATTGGTCATGGAGAAAACCATATTCATAACTTCCTTATGTGCTTTAAAAGTTATCTTGATGTCTTCAACATAAGGAAGAAAAGCCACCAAAGTGTTTGCCTCGTCCCCAACACTTCTGTGGGTCTCAAGACACCTTCTAGCTTGTCTAAAGGCTCTCAAAATGTGCTTATTCTTATACCCATTCATCATAAAAGCCTTAGTTAGGTGAGAGACTCTAAGTCAATACGTTCTTCATTACAGATTCTAAAAGCCTCATCACAAGAGTTTTTATATGTCAATGTAAACATTCAACACATTTTTTTCCAGAAGCTCCTCTACCTAATCTTATGAACTGAAAATCTAGCATTTATTGTTAACCTAGCTTTTAATCAAATAAAGAGGTGTTTCAACTACAACAACTATTGAAGGTTCAATCTACCTGCATAAATGTTATCAATCCTTGGTTTTCCTGTGACTTCTGCTATCAGACAATCCACACATCACAATACTACACATTGAATATATCATTATTTGGCATGAAAGTTTTTTAGTTTCTTCAGACAATTATTTCACATTAAGAAATGAACCCTAAACTTCAAAAGTGGAGAATCATATTACATTGGACATTTATCAGTTTCTTCTTTTATTATTTAGTCTGTTGCCTACACATTTCCAATTATTCTTTTTCTTTTTCTTTTACTGGTGGATAGATTTCAAATTTTCATGAGTATATTGTCACCTGGCCAGGTGCATTAAGCGCTTTCATTGCATCTTGAAGAGTGGCATACTTCTTAGCAGAAACTGCACCCGATATAGCTGCACCCAAGAGCACCGACTCTCTCTCTCTTGGTAATATCACGGGGAAACCTACAATTGCAACAATTTAACTAAGTTACAATCATTCTTGTAATGCCTTTTATACCTTCTGCAAAAGCAATTTAGATAAACTGAACAGTAAAATATACAGGAAAGAACTTCATACCAATGATGTCAGCATGCTCTTGAATATATAGAGAATTTTTAGAAAGACCACCACATGCAAGAAGTGTATCAATCTGCAGATGCAATAGCATCATAATTATCAAATGTCCTTGTAATTTTTTACTACTGTGTCAAGGAAATCAAAGCAAGTCAATTAAAAAGGAAACTTTATATTGCCGAAGCTTGTAAACAACAGAAAGTTGATGCAAATGTGGAAATATAATACTTGAACACCAAACTAATGCTGCACGGGCACAAGTCTTCAAGTATATTAGTGTCCTCAGGTTAACGAGATATCTCACACTTTGAATATGGTCTGATATCTCTTGAGGCATCCATTGATACATCAGATGCATGGAACTGTATTTCAACATACAGGAAAATTAAAACCAGAAAACAGATAAAGATGAGTAACAGCATATACTAACACTTCAGACACAATGTTAACGATCCATTTGTGGGGTTTGGTTCAGAATCTGACAATGAACCAACACAGATACTAGAATCTGGAGGGATTCGTGCCTGATAGCATACTCGCTATTCTGTTTTAGAAAATCTTACATCCGGGGTCTATGGCACACACCAAACAATGTGCATCTCCTTTGCTTTTGAAACCCCGTCGTGACGCCAAGGGCACGCACCCGAATGTTATCATGTAAATATTCAAAATCAGACACAATAACACAGCAGATACCCTGGGAAAACCCTCCTCTTGAGGGAGAAAAAACCCAGCAACAATATATCACTTATATATTGAATCTCAACAAAGAAGGTCTCCTTTTACAATAGGCCAATATGAGCACCAAAGAAGCATGCAACTCAGCCAACTCAAGATAACAATTCGCTGATACAGAATACAGCCACAATAGATATCGAACTGCCTTGACGACCTCACACTTGATGAAGGATAATCAATAACCAATCTGAAACTAATAACTCGAACTTCTGCTCTTGACTTGAACTCTCATATGAAGAACACAAACTGAATGAATTAGAGATCGAATGGCTCCTTCCTTAAATACAATTTGAAAAAGGAGACTTGAATAGATGCGTCCTTTCAAGCATGAAGTCGGCCTCCATAAAGTGTGACGACTTTCCAATAAATTGCCAATTAGAGATGAGTCGGCCTTAATAAACAAATATTAAATATCATACGATAAAAGACGTGACTCTCTATAAAGAATCGCTATCCATATAAATTAAATAGCCACGAGCTATTATTTAATTTATCCAATCGAATGCAAGGAGATCCGCTGGAAGGATAAGACCGACGCTGCTCCTGAACATCAACAATATTCACCAACGAAAATCCGTTCAGCCTCAACAAAGTGTGCGCCTGTATCCTTTCCTACAGATTTTGACTTGCAAATTTTGTCTTTGATGCCCTAGGCACAGAACACCTCATACTAAAAACGGTTTTAACTTTCGAAAATGTACTCCTCTGTTGCTGGGCACGCGGCTGATAACTAGGGTATGTTTTTGGTTTTCTTTTTTTTTTTTGAAAATTCATTGGTCTCTTGTAGGTCGTGCGTCTGATCACTAGCTTGCTGAATTTTCAATTTGTCTCCTTCGTGCTTCCAAGCGCGCCTATGTGTGTGATGTTCACGAATTTTAACTTGGAAATTTTAAACTCAGTTCATACGCCTTGACTGAACTCTACTCCACGCAGCTGTCCAAACATGTTTGAGTTTGAATGTGGGATCAGGTTTCAAGTAATCTTTTCGATGTTTTGGAAAGCTGCTGGAATTTAATTTATATCTTATGAAAGCCTGAAAATCTGTTTGCACTTTGCAGCTATTATAGATGACTTAAATCTGCAAAAGATGAAATGGTGACATAAATGTTGGGTTCTCTCTGTCAAAACTTGCTAGAATCAGTTTTTGATGACTATAAATGCGTTAATATATGCTGAAAACCTTGCGGATATGAGCTGTTTACGATTGAAACTAAGCTATGTTGTCGTAGACGAAGCTTACCAATAATTTAATATTTGAATACTTTGCTGTTTAAACACTGGGCAACCTGTGATAAAAAAACTGACTTGGATGAACCACTCCAAAGCATGCACTCACACAATTTTGTGCAATTTTTTGTCTTTTCAAACTTTGCCCAAAATGTTGTAAGGCTCACTCCAAGAGATATTTTGGCTTTTTTAATGACTTAATCCATTATTGAGCTCTTTTGTCTGTCCAAGATGCATTGGATAAAGTTCCCTTGTTGACCCTTACAAAATTTGAACAAACCATAGTCCCGAGACTCGCCCGGAAGCACCCGGACGCGGCGAGTCCCGCACCGAGCGGCCCTGGCCGCGTCCTGGGCGCGCGGACGCGGGCGCTGCCGCGTCCAGGGCCGGACGCGCCGGACGCGGCGAGTCCCGACTGTGGGACGCGGCCGCGGCAGCAGCGGCCATAAAGGCCAAAAAACAATTAAAACACAACATTTTTTTAATCTGTTTTTTTATTTATATCTTCTATTTCGCCCTAAAAGGGCACTCATTTCATTCATTTGGCAAAATCGGAGGAGAAGAGAGAGTTGTGAAGAAAAATAGGAGGAGAAGAGAGGGAAACCAGCAACTTGTTGAAGACAAATCCAAGGGCATATATCATTTGGGGAGCTTCATACCAGCAAGGAGGTGCATTGAAAGCTCATTACCAGTGATTTGGAGGAGTTTCTATTGCATTCCAAGCTAAATCTAAGAGGTAAGTTCGATTTTAATTGATTTTTTTGTGTTTTTTTAACAAATATTTCATTGTAATTTGTAAAATCACTATTCTTTTGAGTTTGCATATTTTTTTTACAAACCCTACTTGCAACTTAAATAATTTTAGAAACCCTATTTTGTGCAGCCACATTCATTTGTAAATCATACCATATTATTATTTTCACAATGTCTCATACCCCAGTCAGAAAAGACCCTGCTTGGAAACATGCTGAAATCTTTCCCGGAATGAAAAAAGGAGACGCCAAATGTTTCTATTGCAAAACAATATATCATGGAGGCATAAATCGATTAAAATATCATCTTGCACGCATACCCGCCCATGATGCAGTGGGTTGCCCTATAGCACCTCCTGAGGTTGTTCGTGAAGTACAGGTGCAATTAGAAACTTTTGAAATGCAAAAAGAATTGAAAAAGAAACAGAAGCAGGAGTTGTTGAGTGTTGGAGTTGGACAGGGACTTGGTGCTGTTGGAGATGCTTCTTCCATGCCTCCATACCGTCCTAGTGCTAGTGCTTGTGGTAGTGCTTCTGTTTCTGCATCAGCAATGCCTATGCGTACTCCTAGTGCTGGTGGCGCTGCTACTGCTAGTGGTAGTGGCAGTGTTAGCATTGGCCCTAGAGTTCGTAAATCTAGGGTGGACTCATATTTTGTACCACGCACTACCCCTGGTTCCCAACCGTCGCTTGAGAGCATGGGTTGGAACAAGGACGCACATGATGCAGCCAAAAAGGCAATTGCAGACTTTTGGTACTACTGCACCATTCCCTTCCATGTAGCCAGGTAATTTTTTTCGTTTAATTGTTTTAAAATTTATATTTAAATTTTAGAATCTAGATGTATCTCATTATCTCATTATCGAATTCAAATTTTACAATACTTATGTAACTTATCAATTTATTTATGACATGTTATAGGTCACCTTTCTGGCAAAACATGGTTGATGCGATAACTATATGTGGGGCGGGGTTCAAAGCCCCTAGTGAAGATGAATTAAAGGGCCCACTTTTGACTCAAAAGGTGGCAGATGTGAAAGCACAATTAGAGGAGCAACGCAAGCAGTGGAGCATGATTGGTTGCACCATCATGACTGATGGTTGGACTGATAGGAGAAATAGGACGTTGCTTAATTTCCTAGTTTCCTCCGGAGGTAATTGTACTTCCTTCAATGCATTGGAATTTGAATTTTATTTAGTGAATCACATAATTTAATATGGCTGATTTATGTTTTTTAATTTATTGAATAATTGGTTTTGCTTTTTTTTTCAGGTGACACCGTCTTCATTAAGTCCATTGATGCTTCTGGCCAAATCAAAAATGCCACATACCTGTGTGAGGCTATAGAGGACGTGATAGCTGATGTGGGGGAAGAAAATGTAGTGCAAGTGGTGACAGACAATGCAGCAAATTATGTTGCTGCTGGTAGACTATTGATGGAGAGGCACCCTACTATATTTTGGACTCCATGTGCCGCCCATTGCATTGACCTCATGTTGGAGGATCTTGGGAAGCTCCCATGGATCAAAACATGTGTGGAAGCAGCAAAAAACGTTTGCAAATTTGTATACAACCACACATGGGTGCTTAACCTTATGAGGCAATACACGGGGTTGAGGGAGTTGTCTCGTCCTGGCATCACCAGGTTTGCAACAAATTTTATCACGATGCAATCCTTGATTCGGTCAAGGGCAGCTTTGAGGCGCATGTTTACTAGTGAGGAGTGGTCTTCCTCATCCTTTTCTACAAGCACTGCAGGGATTGCTGTGGCTGATTGCATTTTTGATGAGCAAGGTTTTTGGACACCAATGGACGAGATTGTGAAGGTAAAATTTAATTCTTTATTATGTTCTAATTTTTAATCATATCTTACTTTTATTTGTTTATTTTCATTCACACTTATTTGTGCAACATGTTTGCACTTTGCAGTTTATTGAGCCCTTGCTAGTTCTCCTACGAGTTGCAGATGGGGAGAAGCCCGCAATGGGCTACATATATGAGGGCATGGATAGGGCCAAAGAGGCCATTAGATCAGTCTATGGTGGAGTTGAGGAGAAGTATCGTCCCATTTGGGATATCATTGATAGGAGATGGCAAAACCAACTTCATAGGCCCATCCATGCAGCCGCATGTTTCCTGAATCCGGCCTTCCAATTCCACCGCGATCTCCGTGCAGATAGAGAAATTCTTAGTGGGCTCTACACGACATTGGAGCGGATGTTGCCTGCTGTTACTACACAGGTGGTGCAGGAGATAGATGCCTTCACTAAGGCACACGGAGACTTCTTTGCACGTCAAATGTGCAAAGATAATAGGACAACATTACTACCAGGTAAAAATATATTTAAGGGCATAATTTTCATCTCTTTATATTATAATTTATTATTAAATGTTGAACTTGAACTTGAAACTTGAAATGAGATTGATTTTGTTTCTTTTTCTCATCTCAGATAGCTGGTGGAATATGTTTGGTTCTGATACACCGAACCTGCAAAATATTGCCATTCGTATATTGAGCCAGCCATGCAGTTCATCTGGTTGTGAGCGCAATTGGAGTATGTTTGAGCACATACACTCCAAGAAGCGCAATAGATTGACAGTGGAGAGGATGAACGACTTGGTATATGTTCATTACAATCTTCGGCTCAGATACAGGAAGCTTTTTGACCATGACAAAACCCCGATCAATCTAGACGAGGTTGATCCACAGTCTGAGTGGACCACTGAGGCTACAGATGCAGTCTTTAGTGACGAGGACCTTGATTGGGTGGACCAGGCAGAGAGAGAGGCCGAGGTTGTAGCCATGGCTGAGGAGGAGGCTAGAGCACGAGGAGGCATAGATGCTGTTGGTGAGCGTGGCATGGAGAGTCAGACACAGGCAGAGACTATGGCTGCAGCTGCAACATCATCCAGGCCCTTTAGACGCCTTCGTAGGAAGGATGCTGGCTCCACTATGCCATAGGGCATAGAGTCATAGAACATTTTGATTTGATGTCATATTTCATATTTCATATTTGTATGGAACATTTGATGTCATGGATTTCATATTCCATGAGTTTTGTATACATTTGACTAATTTTATATATCTAAGTATGTTATTTCCTTCAGCAACGCAACTACAATGTGTACCTTATACTTATGTAATCGTTGTATACTTATGCATGTGATCAAATTTGCTTTTATTTGTGTTGTATTCAATAAAGGGTGCTTGAAACAAGTTTTAAATCCTTAAAAATCTCTAAATTTCTAGGGTTTTTCAACTTTTTTTCATTTTGCCGCGTCCGCATCCGGAGTCCCGCGTCGAGTCGCACTCGCCGAGTCTGAGCCGCGTCCGCGTCTCGTTACTATGGAACAAACGATGATAGAAAAGGCATAGATCATAGATGAATAAGACAAAGTTTGAAACATGACTCTTGTTTTGACAGACAGACGAGGATTTGGCTTGAGATTTGTCACAATACTTTCAAAAACAAAATCATATGGGTGCAACAATCCAATCTTTTCTGATTGCAAGGTCCGTTCCACAAACACAGAGGAATTCATCCATATGTACAGGCTCCCCATTCAAAAACTGTTATTCACATAGCCCTTGCTAATGTAAAAATCAGCTAAAATGGGCTCCTGGAAACTACAGACGTTCATTACACAATGCAGGATTTCAAGCAAGAGCGTGGCATCCTTACTGCAAAACGTTCAGGTAATAAAAGAAAACTGGCATGCAATTACAACGCACCGGCATAAGCAAGAAGAAAGCTTGGAAATGATGAAGCATTAACTGTCTTCAACCGAAATGAGGACACAGAAAAAAAATTGAATTCAGAAGACTGCAAGATATAATCTAGCTATTCAGCAGCAGATCCAGCAGATCCCCAATCCAAAAAGCCAGCCCAGCTCCCTGAAGTTGCCACTCAATGAGGTTGCTGGTCCAGCAAATTTATGTTATTCTATCATAGGCAACCAGGGCGATTGATGTGCTAGTTGGGTATCAAATGTTTATAGCCATCCTCCTACTAGCCCCAAAAACACCAAGCGGCTCTCTGCTACTTTGTAAATCAAGAGGTTCTCCACTACTTTATAAATCAGCAATTAGAAGAATCATGCTCTTCAACCTTCAAATTTTGGAATTATCATAATATTTACTTTGTTTCTGTTGCAGCAGTCTTCATAAAGTCCTTGTCTAATCTTGTATTAGAATTTTGCAATCTCATATGGATTTTGTTACTTTTTGTGCTGTGTCAGTACCAAAATTGGCAGCTCTATGAAACTTCGCATTTCATGTCAGATTTATAGTAAGTAGCCATGTCATTCTTGTAATATAATCAATATCAGCTAAGTCATCTCCCTTGTCAAATTACCAAGCATTCAAGTGTTAGTCTATTTTTGTCAGCTAACCATGTTTGCAGATCACTCATGACAAAGAATATCAAATAAGAGAGATCAAGTTTTTGATGGTTCGAGAGTCCCAACACGGGAAGAATAAGTGTGAAATACCTAGGGTTAGGACCTGACGGAAAAATGGCACCAAACAACAACAACAAAAGGTGGCAAACACAAGTCAAAAGCTGCACCATGTATTGAACAATACAAAGACAAGGGTCGCATTTTTTAGTGACTCAAGCCAGGGAAAACCACATCAAAATTGGCAAAGAAGAGATATAGCCACGCCCATGGAGAGAAAGGGATTTAAGTGATAAGCATCATTCTTGAGTGGCAAAACAAATGAAAAAATGTGATTGCAGTGGCGAAGGTTGATGAAAAGTGCAACCAGCATAAATGAGGTTCAATATTTAAGTGGGATCACAGCTTTTTGTTGGGAAAGCCAAGGATAAAGTGAGACTTAAGTAGCTAACCTCAAGAGAAGGTGCAACAAGGAGAAACATAATTCAATTAAGTGAAGATGGCACATTATATTGGTGGAAATACTAATCTAAAATGGTGACTTAGGTGGCAATATTTTGACAAAACCGTGACGATTAAGTTTGAGTTTAGAAATATATAACAAGTCACACTCTTAGCCTAGCAGATTCTGCCTGAAAAGTGCAATGCAGTTGGCATTTGCATAATGAAACCATGCTCAAGCCTAAAACATGAAGTAACACAAAGTTCTTGCACTTTTTGGCTAGCCAAACCACTTAATACCTTTGCCAAAACTGGCAATTGCATATCAAAACTGTGCTCAAGCTTAAGAGAATAAAGGAACTCATACTGGGTGCATTTTCTGTTTTCAATTTTGCTCAGATTCATCTCCTTATGTACTCTATCATCTTGATGATGGATCACGGAGTGTGATCCGAAACGTTGATGCAAAAATACAAACACAATCAAAATCCAGAAACAGCAAAATTGAAAGCATTATGGATTGTGGAAATCTCATAGCATGCATTTTCTGTATCACATCACCACCATCCTTTGCCAGGCTCAGATTTATCTTGGTCAAGCAAGTCTAGAGTGCCAAGTTTGAAAAAGAATTCATAACATCAAATGTCACATACTTGGCACAGTCACCTAAAATGTAATGTCCCCTTTTTAGGGTTTCCTTATTTGGCAGTTGGTGCTATCTTTCGTAATGTGTCTGCATATTGAGAGGAGTATATTAATGTTGCCAGAGAGTTTTCAGGGTTTTTTTGAGTTTTTTTTGGGCCTTGGTGAGCAGTATTGCTATTTTTAGCACTTACTATTTTTAGTAAGTTTCAGAGCATCTTAGTTGGGCCAATTTGGCATTTGGACACACTATTTTTGCAATTTGCTATTTTTAGTAAGTGCTATTTTGGACACTTGGTCTTGGTAGCAGTGCAATGTAGGGTTTCCAATTTTGCCAATGGCTAGCAAATTCAATTGCTTTTGGGAGTTATATTTATCTACTTGTGCTTTAATCTCCTAAAAGGTACTTTTCACGACTTAAGCTATAAAGTTCAAATATGAACCCTTATACCCCATGCCTAGACTTGGTGACTTAAGTTGTTTTAAAGGTGGACTTGCATTCCTTATGTCGGATGCCTAGATGAGAGGCAAAAAATGAAATTAAATTAAATTAATATTCTTTTCTTGAGATGGGCGTCCCATTTGGAAGGAAAAGGGATTTCAAATTTGTCAGCCCTAAATTCTATTTAAGCTCACCTTGGGCTCTCATTCCATTCATACTATTTGGATGATAACGAAGTGCTATCAGAGTGAGCATTGAATTCCTTCAAGGGCTTTGGAGACATCAACCTTCAAAGTTGCTCTAGTTTTGGAGTTGAAAGATACTCCCTAGCTGGATGTGGGTGTGGCTTCATTGCAGGAGTCACCATTGGAGCTATTTGTGATGGTTTTTCAGTTTGCTTTTAGTTATGGCTTCCGTTGATGTTTTCTAGCTATGTTTTGGAGTGATATCTGATTTTGCAGAACTTGGGAGTGTTTTTGGAGTCGTTTTTTGGAGTTCCATGCTTGCTAGTTGCACCTTTCCAGCCCAGGCTGTACCATCCGATGTGTTCATGCTGATTGGAGGACTGCCAAACTTTTTGTGGGTATTGATGCATATGGTTGTCCACATCCTTGGGCACCCCCTTGTGCCAAAGTGCAGATTTTTTAGTGAAGAATTGGGTTTTTGGAAGCTGGTCACCCCTCTCAACCAGCTATACCATTTAGGGTTCTTGTGCATTGGGAGTTGTGACGAAATCTGCCTTCTTTCCTTGCTGTTCAGTCTGTTTGGTTGCGCCATGATCAACCTATCACCTTGCAAAAAGCTCGGAAATGTTCTTTGATGTTTGGGGAATATTCTTGGGAGACATGCCAACCTGTAGCTTGCTGATTGGAGAGTTTCAGACCTATTTACAGTGAATTTTGAGTGTTGCGGACCTGCTGCAACTCATTTTCTGAGTTAGACCAGACCTTTACTTGCTCCTATATTCAGGTATTCAGATGTTGTTTCATTGAGGTATCTCATTTTCAGTGGGCCGATTGTATTCGGGGAGTTGTTATCCTATTTCTAACTCATAGCAGCTGAATTGTAACTATTGATATCATTGTATTGAGCAACTTATTGTAGCATTGATTTGGTAGTACCATTCAGTGATTTGTTCCTCTTTGTTTTGGCTACTTACCCCACTGAATAAGTGATTCTTTGCTAACCCCACTGAAAAAGTGGCATCCTCATTTCCCACTAAATAAACAGATGATTTCTTTTTAGTTTCATGTAATTCCCGTTGAATAAGCGAATGAACTCCTTGCTTTCCCACTAAATAAGCGGATGTTTCCTTTCATGTTTTCGATATTTCATACTCACCCCACTGAACAAGTGGTTTACTTCAGTAGCATTTCATTGTAAGTCTTGCCACCGTATGCTCTCACCTTGCCCACATCAGGAACTAGGTGATCAAAAAATGGAAGGTAATTACTTTCAATTGATTCTTGCTTATCACCTACCCCACTGAACAAGTGGTTGTTTCAGTTATTGCAATGTATTATCACTCACCCCACTGAACAAGTGGTTGCTTTCGATTATTGCAATGTATACCTTGCCACTGTATGCTCTCACCTTGCCCACATCGAGATCTGGGTGATCAGAAAGCGGAAGGTAGCTTAATTCAATTATTTATCATTGTTATTTTGGCTAATGCTAACAATTGCAAAATTTGAAAAATTTGGGGTGGATATTACATAAAACTTCCACTAGCTAAGAAACTAATCTGCCAACTACTAAAGAAAAAATTAACTTAGAGAAAAAAGTGAGTTTAAAGCATTGAAGTATTTTATTGCCCCATTTGGATGGATAAAGATTAGGGTTTGTTTAAAGCAGCTTTAAAGCATTATTGTATTATTAATTTTCTTGGAAGCTGCTCTTAGAGATCTTATAAATAAGTGCCTTGAGCATATAGAATGTAATGAGAGTTTGTTAGACTTATGCTGCAAATTTTTTCCATCAAGTTGAAGAGTTAGATTATTGTGTTCTAGGTGTCAGAGTATGTCAATTTATCAATAAAGAGGACCCACGTTTAACTTTGTGTAGCATCTATCTTCTATCTTTTGGAGTAGCTTCATACACTTTTGGGTTATTCTCCTTCTGAATCTCATGCTTCATTCAGTATTGTCATTGATGGATTTCCCTTTGTTAAAATTCAATATTTTGTTCATATGAATCTACTACTCTCTACTTTAATTAGTAGATAATATTGTCGTTTAGTTGCATAAACAGAAAAACTCATGGTAGGAAAAAGTACTTTCAATCTTGTGCTCCTAACATTGAGATCAAAAAGACAAGTCTAGATTGTTTTCAAGCATTTTGTTTACATGCAAAACACCCAAATGATAATATTTAGAGTGTGCATAAGTAGCAATCTAGTCTATTTGTTGTAGATTTTAGAAGAAAATTAGACAAAAGAGCTTACCCTGCAAATTTCAAGAGAAGATTTTCTCACATATTGTTCAAGTTTTAGTTGTTTTGAAAAAGACAAATCAAATAAGTAGCATGCTATTTGTAACATGCCCATTGTTCTACATAGTAACTTTCCTATGTTTTTACCTCAAGTAAAAAGTTTTAAGCATCCATCCATAATGAGCAATAAAAAAATTTCTTTTCAAATATAAAGATAGCATGCACATTTGAAATAAACATCATTCCAAACTTTCCCATTGCATTGTTTCAAAGTATTACAACTTTCCAATATATTGATTTCATAGTACATAATTTCATGATAACAATTATCTTTTACAATTCCTTCCACAGTAGTAGTTACAAAATACATACAAGGCTCCACTGAGCTTACTGGCAATAGATATACGAATGGTCCAGGTGCCCTCCATCAAATCTTGGTCGCCAACTGATGAGGAGAAGCATCACTCGAGCGCTTTTCCGCTAACAATGGACTAACTCCACTCCCCCACACATCTACCAAACTTAGTAAGATGGCCCTACCCTTCGACGAAGAGATTGGTTTGGTAACCTCATAATAACAATGAGCTTTCCAGAGCTTGGTGTTGTGTCCTACATATCTAGAACTGACACACGATGGCTACAACCTACCATATGACATTACCTATCTAGTATGTAAATCCGGATCACAGTGAACTAACAATGTAAACAGCGGCAACATACACTACTTTGGCCAAAGTATTCGTCACCCCTAATTCGGAATGGACGTCACACGCTCACCCACTTTCCTAGCTCAATTTGTATTTGACCATTCATATTCTATGCATAGGCTATTCCTTTTCCCATGGATTAATCTAACCCCAAGAACAACCTATTACCTCTTACATTTACTATGACACTTCATCTAAGTAATTCAAAGTATTTCTATGACTCAACCAAGATAAGCATCCGCTATATAAGCTTTAACTATAACATAGTATTTAATGCTTACTATAATCACCCATTCCTTAATATGGAATATGTACATACACTCAAATAATAAAGATCCTTAGACTAGATACATCAAGGAAACTTTCACTTTCACATAAATAAATAAATAACCTTTCCAAAGTAAACCATTAAACAAGTTTCCCAAACAACGCAAACAATATCACACAATCTTTCAAAAACATATAAAGCATACAAGAGTAGAAATCAGCATGCCTGTTTATGCAATGCTCCAATTGATCAAAACTGGACTCATAGCTCAGCCTTCCAAAATCAGCAAGTAATTCTCCACTATCTCTCTTCCACTCACCAAAATCTTACACTCAAAAACCTCTTACAACTCTCAAAAATCTCTCTCAAACTCACAAACTCAGAAATCAGAATAACAATTCAGAAAGAAGGCATCAAGTGTGCATAATGCGCCCCAAATGAGGGGAAAAGCACCTCTATTTATACACAAATGTGAGCAGCAACAGGCTACAAACAAGCTATCAAAGATGACACTTCTCAATCCAAAAGGTTCGACTCAGCAGGAAAAGGAAAAGGTGGTTGCTAAAATCATTGCACAATAAACACATACACAGCCAGATTTCACTATGAAGAATGAGTCGCCCACTCAAATGGACAGCAAGAATGACAATCAGGAATGCAAGGTTAATGTCTTCTATAGGTTGACTTATTTGGCCAACTTCTCATTTGACCATTTCCCATCTTTCAATTGGCTTCTTATGTTGGAATTCATATTTGCAATTTAGACTTCTAAATGGTTCGAACTATTCATAAGTTGGCGCCACCAAAACACTATGTGCCCTATCTTTTTGTTCGCTATTTGCTAAAGACCAATTCTATGTTTCCTATACATTCCATTTCCCTTTTTCCTTCATGTTTGACTAAGTCTAGGCTGTTATGTATTTCACATTGGTTTGTATTTGATACCAAGCACTAAATTCTTGCACTGCCAACGTTTCATATAACTCAACATTTTAAATGCATATCACATTGCTAAATGTTTATGCGCAACCTTTAAGCGCTATCCTTTATTACTGGGCAATATACTTTATGTATATGATGCGCAATATACTAGTATGGACGTTTCCATTACGTCAATACATACGCGTATATATATATATATATATACATATACACTATATGTATATATATCATGCCTTGATATTTGAACATATATATTCACAGTCATATCGATCAACATATATACACGAAATGTATATATATGTATATACATGTCACCTTGTCCAATCGATATTCCCATGCATATGGGTAATCCATCCATGAGCATGCGTAGATACGCCTATCTGTGTATACTCATGTACGTATTTACTCATGTGTATGAGTTTATCGTTGACACATACATATATACATATATACATATATACACACTTTATGCTTATATATCCCATCGATTAAATATAGACACATAAGAAGAACTCACATCTAACAAGAAGATTCAACACATCACCCGAATGAAAACATTCAAAGACAAAATCAAAACATCTTCTAACCTTACTCAAACAAGACCAAAGGTAACTATTTCCCAAGCAATTGACCCAACTCAACCAAACTAGAAGTGAGTGTGTGAAAGCTCAGTTTAGGTCTTATTAAGGGTTACCAGACCAAGTTCTTCTCCTGAGTGATACTTCCCCTTTCTTCCGAAGGCTAGATTCTAATCTTGCATCCAACTTAGTACATTGAAACAGTAGCTAGCCGAAAACAAATACATTCATTTGCATCATATATTTCACCATCAGAATCATCATATATCATCAAATTAAATCAAACATTAATTCTTCATATTTCCAAAACACATAAAGCATAAATACATTTATTTAAAGCATTTTCACCCTACTAGGTAAAAGTAAATAAGTAGTAACACAACAGGGTGTAACATATCCCCCCTCTTGTGAATCATCGTCCCCGATGGATTTAAGTAGCAGACATAGATATAAACCATAAACATAAACATATCAAAATTGTTTTTCAAGAACTCTCAAAAGCATGTAAGACATGAGGAGACTTCTACTTAATCTCAACATAGTCTTCCCAAGTGGCAGAATTTTTTGCATACTGGTCCCACAGGACTTTGCATTGCAAAACCTCTCTGTTTCGTAAGTGAAGCTTATGTGTTTCGAGCACCTTGAGAGGCTCAATTGTTACCGCTCCTGGGTCCTATACCTATAAAGCATTCCAATCAATAACATGGTTATCCCCTAGTATATACTTTTTAAGGTAGGAGACATGAAATATATTGTGCATCCTGGCAAGAGTTGGTGGCAATGCAATTCGATAGGCAACAAGGTTTACTTCCTCCAGAACCTCGAAAGGACCTATGTAGCGCGGTGCTAGTTTGGATGACTTTCCAAACTTGATGGAACTCTTATGAGGTTTAACCCTCAACAACACCTTTTCCCCTGCTACAAAATATTTGGGTACCCACTTAGAATCTGAATAGCTTTTTTGCCATCATTGGCTTCAGCTAGCCTCTGCTTGATAATTCCTACTTGCTCTTCCATTTCCGATAACATCTTTGGCCCCAGGCTTATCCTATTCTCTAGCTTATCCCAGCTTATAGGAGTTCAACATTTCTTGCCATACAATGCTTCGAATGGAGCCATCTTGCTTGCAGAATGATAAGAATTGTTATATGCAAATTCAACCAATGGTAGGTAATCTTCCCACTTGTATTGCTAATCCATGCAATACATTCGCAGTAGATCTTCTAGCACTTGGTTCACTCTTTTTGTTTGTCCGTCTGTTTCCGAATGATACGGTAACTTATGTTCAACTGAGCTCCAAGTGAGGAGAACAAGGTTTACCAAAACCTAGATGTCAAACGAGCATCCCTATCCCAAATAATCTTCTCAAGAATCCCATACAATCTAAACACCTCTTGAATAAATTTCCGATCTCTGACAAGAGCTCCATCAATTAAATTCCCCGAAATAAAATGTGCTACCTTAGTTAGCTTATCTACCACCACTAGAATGGCATTGTGCTTATTCCTTGACATAGGTAGACCTTACACAAAGTCCATTCTAATGACTTGCCACTTACTTTCGAGAATATCATGTGGATACAAAAGACCTGCAAGATGATGATGTTCTACCTTTACCCTTTGACACTCTAAACATCTAGCAACAAATCTTGGAGTATCCCCCTTCATTCCCTTCCAGAAATATAATGGCTTCACATCCGCCAACATCTTGGTCACACCAGGATGTCCAAAATATGGTGCATTGTGAACTTCTTCCCACACCAAGTTCCTTAACTCCTCTGAATTAGGTACATAAACTCTCCCTTTAAACCTTACTAATCCATTAGGTTCAAAGTGATATCCTTCATACCTTGCATCTTGCAGATTATCCGTGAGTGCTTGCTTGACTTGCTCGTAAAATTCGTCACCCTTGGATTCCTACAACACCTGTCCCTTAAAGTCAGTTTGAATTGTTATCATAGAGGCGATATGCCTTCTACAACTTAGGCCATCTGCAACTCGATTCTCTTTTCCTTTGATGTAGTTGATGTTGAAGTCATAGTCCACTATCAACTCCAACCACCTCCTTTGTCATGCATTCAGATTGGGTTGGGTTAATAAATACTTCAGACCGTGATGATCCGTCTTTAGTTCAAAAGGCTTTCCCATCAGATAGTGTCTCCACATCTGCAATGCATGAACAACTGCCGCTAACTCCAAACCATGCGATGCATAATTTTGTTCGTAGGGCTTCAGCTTTCTTGACTCATAAGCTATGACTTGTCCATCCTGCATCAAAACTCCTCCTAACCTTTCTCTCGATACATCTGTGATGACTGTAAAGTTACCCTCTAGATCAGGTACCTTCAAAATCGGAGCAATAGTCAACTTCTCCTTGAGTAGGTCAAATGCTTCTTGGCACTTTTCCAACCACTCAAACTTTTTACCTTTCCTCTGCAATGAAGTAATAGGAAAAGCTATTTTAGAAAAGTTTGAAACAAACTTCCTATAGTAACCAGCCAAACCCATAAAACTTTTGACCTCTGGTACATTCTTGGGCACTGGCCACTCAAGCACTGCCTTTCTTTTAGCTAGATCAACTACAATCCCTTTAGCTGAAATTACATGATCCGGGTACTGTACTTCCTTCTGAAAGAATGTACACTGAGAAAGTTTTCCATATAGCTTGTGCTCTCCTAACCGTTGGAGAACTATCTCTAAATGTTTACAATGCTCTTCTTCATTCTTGGAATAGATTAAGATATTATCAAGGAATACAAATACAAACCTATCCAAGCAGTCTCTAAATACATTGTTCATTAAGTTCATGAATATTGTAGGTGCATTCGTAAGTCCAAAAGGTAGGACCGTGAACTCGTAATGACCGTATCTAGTCTTGAAAGTAGTTTTGAAACTGTCTTCATCTTTGATCCCCAGTTGATGATAACCGGATCGTAGATCAATCTTTGAAAACACAGCCACTCCTCACATCTGATCAAAAAGATCATCAATACGTGGCAACAGGTACTTATTCTTTATCGTACCTTTGTTAAGCATCCAATAGTCTATACACAAGCACAATGTACCATCCTTCTTCACGAAAAATCATTGGCGCTCCCCAGGGTGAAACATTGGGTCTTATCAATCCTTTGGACAACTCTTCCAACTGTGACTTAAGCTCCATTAATTCCATTGTAGTCATCCTATAAGGTATCTTAGATACAAGTTCCGACCCTGGTACTAGATCAATGGAGAAATCAAATACTCTCTTGGGAGGCAATCCAGGTAGTTCTTCTGGAAAGACATCCACAAATTTCCATAAGATTGGATACTTCTCCATATTCATTCCTCCAAATTCTACCACTTCTCCTTCTTCAATTTCCTGTGAATCTTGAGGTTCACAATACATGACATCATCTTGAAGAATGACTTCCTTGAATTCTTCTAGTTTATCCATTTTAACTACGAAGAGTTGGAAACCTTTCTTCTTTGCCCTATGGATTTGCACAACTGCAATCTACCACAGTTTCACTTCTCTAGGTGTTCCTTGCAAAGACACTTGGTTACCTAGATCATCTAAGCATTCTACGGTTCTAGCATGGCAATCCACTTTAGCTCTATGCTTCCATAGCCAATTCATTCCTAGAATGACATCATAAGAACCTAAGGGTGCTACATATAAGTTCACCTCCGTTGAGAAACTTGGAAGTTCAACCCTTGCCTCAAATAAACATTGATTCACCGTTGCTCTTGTCTAGTTTGCATACTCCACAACCCAAGACTTTTCCATAAAACCAACCTTCCTAGAAATTTGATCAGCTATTCTAGGTGAAACAAAATTTTATGTGGCTCCAGTATCAATACGTATGGAAATAGGTATACTAGACAAAGTACCTGAAATCTCCATCGGAGTGATTTGAAAATCTGCTTGGCGATTGTCCAACACTGTATGGATCTTTTGTTGGATCTTCTGTTAGAATGCAGTTTGCTAAGGAGGAAGTGAGTTACCATGTGGTTGTGTTCCTAATGGTCTATTGGGACATTGATTGGCAAAATGATCCCCACCACATGTATAGCAACCTCTTACTAGTCCTTTCCTTTTCGCCGGCCTTTTAGAATTACTGACATTTCCTCCAACTTTGTTATAGTTCCCACTGTTGTTGTTGTTGAAATTGTTTCCTCGGCGATCCCTCCTTGGCTCATTCCAATTATTGCGGACCCCTTTATCCCCTTGCTTTTGAAATTCCTACCCCTCATTATACTTCTTCGAAGCTTGATTACTTTGAGGCCCACCAAACTTCTTCCGATTCCTATTCTCTTGATAGATCGAGATGGCTTTGAGCTTTTTCTCTTGCTTGACTGCCTTCTGATATACTAAGTCCATAGTGACCTAACCGTGTACATCCACCTCTCCACTTATTTGTCCATTCAAACCCATAATGGACTTCCTGATTCGAAATCGCTCATTTTTCTGGTACGTTGGTATGTACCTTAAAAGACAAGTAAACTTCTCCTAGTACTCATTTACCATAGATTCTCCTTGTTTAAGATTTTGGAAATCAATGAGCATTTGATTGAAAAAAAGTTGGGGTAACCACCTTTTCCGGAAAATCTCAACAAACTCATTCCAAGTCAGCTTTAAGGAACTAAGACCTAGTCCCTATTGTGACCTTTTCACACATCACCCCATTCAAGATGGGGACCCCCTAATTTTTGCTCCATTCGAGTCTTTTGGCTTGATTTTTGATTGGTTTTTTGTTGTCTCTCTCGGTTCCGTCTGTCTTTCCGAGGATGTGCTTGTCTTTGGGCCTAGGTTGAAATTTTAGCTAAGTATATGAAATTAGGGTTTGCACTCTTCAGGCTAGTTTGAAGTCAAATTGAGTGAACAAATCAAAGTCTGAACTCGGCACTGCATTCAGTAAGCTTCCAGCAGGTTCCCAATAAAATTTCATTGAATTCTAACAACTTGCTATTTTTAGTAAGTAGCCAATTTGGGACCTTTTCTGCGGCACTTTTGAAATTATGGCTGTCACACTGCGTTTAGAGCGCCTTATGCTGCCTGCCTGTAAACTTTGAGCTAAATCTAACAACTTGCTATTTTTAGCAGTCCTGACTTCAGAAGCCAATTTTAGGGTTTGCATGTTGGAGTTCTCAATGCATGTCTGGAGAATCTTTCTGGGATTTTCGAAAGCTACGCAATGATATAACATGCAAGCCGAGATGATGACTTTTAGTAATTCTAGCTTTGGAGGCTATTTTTAGGGTTTGCATGTAAGATTTTTCATTGCATGTCGGGATATTCTTTATAGGTTTTTCGAGAGCTTCGCAATGATGTGACATGCAAGCAAAGTTGATTATTTTTTAGGAACTTACTATTTTTAGCCAGTACTGGCATGCAGACCAATTTTCTGGGTTTTTCTGGGTTTTTTGAAATCTCCCGGGTAGAATAACATGCAAACACATCCGGCAGCCGGTTGATCATTTTTTCAGGCACTTACTATTTTTAGCAGGTTCACTCCAGCAGCTCCCCAGCACTTCAGTATCACGAACAGAGCGACATGCAACAAAAATGAGATCAAACAGAGGTCATTTGAGCCACATGCAAGTCAGATTAGGGTTTCCAGTCTCGGGACTCAAAATGAGGGGTAAGATGCCAAAATCTCTAAAAACTGATGTATCCCATCGCGATCAGCATCCTTCAAGCTTTCCACTGGTAAAATTTGAACGCAATCTAAGTACTTACTATTTATAGTAAGTCACTTCTGAAACAGGGTTGTAAATAGCAAGTCAGCATGAGGCACCAGTGTGAACAGATCGAACAGGTCATGAGGATCACGTCAAGCGAATTTCAAGACAAATGGAGTTGCAAAAGTATGAAAATCAGGGGACTTACTAAAAATAGAAAGCTAGGCAGGAGACATGGAAATTTACCTAAGTATTTGAAACTGGCAGGCCACCCCAGGAAATGCGCCCAGCTTGAGGAGGAGGGCTAAGAAAATTTCTAAGTCTTCAAAATGGAAGTAGCCCCCCTAAATGCGCCCTTCAAAGAGATACAGCTGGAAGGAGTTCTAAGTCTGAGGAAAATGAAAGCCAGACCCCCAGAATGCGCCCAACAAGGAATCAAGGCATGAAAATTTTCTAAGTGGTCAAAAATGGAAGATGGACCCTTGAAATGCACTAGAAGCAAGGAGTGAGGCGAGAAAAAGTTTCTAAGGCATGAGACTAAAAGCTCACCACCTCAAATGCGCCCTAGAAAGGGAGGCTTAAAAAGTTCTAAGTCTGGTGAAAATGGAAGTATGGGTCCCAAATGCGCCCATGTTGAGGAGAGGATGATAAAAACTTTTCTAAGTCATAAATTGGAAGTAAGACCTATGAAATGCGCCCAAGCTAGACAGGAGGCATGCAAATTTGCGAAGGCATTGAAAGTTGCCTGACACTCATCCAAATGCACCCATCATGTAAGTAGGTGTTTGGAAAAAGTTCTAAGTCATAAAAGAGAAGGTGGACCCCTCAAATTCGCCATCATGGAGAAGGAAGTTGAGAATTGTCTAAGGCATGAAAAATAAAAGCTCAACACACTAAAAGCGCCTAAGCTAGAAGTTAATAAGAAAATTGTCTAAGTTATGAAAATGAAAGCTCTACACCTTAAATGCACCCTCAACTTAGACAACACTCTCCAAGATGCGCCCAAGGAAGATGAGACTTGAAAAATGTTCTAAGGCGAAGAAAATGAAACTTCAACCCCTCATATGCGCCAAATCAAGCTGAGGAGATTAAAATTTGCCTAAGGCATAAAAGATGAAAGGAGATCCAATAAAATGCACCCTTAAGGTGAGAAATTCTCTAAGGCATTGAATATCAAGAGCATACAAGGTGAAATGTGCCCTAGGTGGAATCAAGGTTGGCTAAGAAATTTTCTAAGGCACAAACTCAGAGCAAAAGGGGTCATATGCGCCCAAGGTGGAGAAGGAAGTTGAAAATTGTCTAAGGCAAAGAAAATGAAATGACAAGGCTCCAAATGAGCCCTTAAAGAAATTTGGCTAAAATTTGTCTAAGTCACAAACATCAAGCTCTCAAATATGCCCTCAAGGTGAAAAAATTTCTAAGGAAAAGTGAACACACAAGGTTGAAATGTACCTCCCTCTAAATGTACATGAGAGTTTTTTTTCTAAGGTATGGGATATCAAATGTGCACAAAGATGAATATGCTTCCTGAGGAGAATACATGAAAGATCTTCCTAAGGCATTGGTGGAGACACAAACATCCAAATGCGCCCCAGCACACAAATGTTAAATGCACCCATGATGAAAGGTTATGAGGAAGGCAAAATTTGCTAAAAAAAAATGATGAACACTATCAGATCCAAAGATCAACCTTGGAAATCAAAACATGGAGATTAGGTAAGAAGGTGAATTCATATTATAAGTGTTTTGATGCTCTTCCTTTGTTTGTTTTGCAGGGTGATCACCGAGGCCAAAGCGTGGTGACTTGGGGTGATGGATCAAATACTCCAAGACAACATTGCAACCTTGGAAGGGGAAAAGCTACATGTTCGAAACTCCTCCATGAAGTCTCATTTGCGCCCAAACCATGAAGGGAGATATTGAAAGAAACGACTAAGTGTTGAAATTCCTCCACAAGAATCTAAATGCACCCAACTCAGAGAGGCAGGTGGAAAGAAGAAATGATCGAGTCCAAGACTGGAAAATCCTTCAGGATCGGGATGAAGGAAACGATAAGGGCCCAAGGGTTAGAAATCATCCTCAAGCACTTCAAAGTTAAAGAATGACAACTAAGAGGAAAATCATCATCAATCAGGAGAAAGAAGTTGCAGTCTTGGAGTTTCAGACCGGGATTGTGCCAACCATGCCAGTTCAGGAAGTTGAAGCTATGTCGGCCAGATTCATCGAATTTACAATCAAAGAGAAGAACAATGGATGAGAATCTTCTATAGCATAATGGGCATTAAGTGCTCATAATGGTCAAAGGGATGATGGACACTAATTGCTCATTTATTACCCCACTCTTCTTGGTGGCAGCTTTTAGGGTTAGGGCTTAAGTGGCTCAATCTGAGCCCTTCATTGTAATTCAATCTGAGTCGTCCACTAGATTTGGCCATCTATAAAAGGGGCATCCCCCCTCATTTGTAATTCATTAGATTAGATTGGAGACTATAGAGACAGCTTAGAGATAGCATAGATTGATAGCTTAGCTTAGATTGAAAAGGAAGGAAAGTTTTTCCATTAAAAGCTTTGTAAGAAGTTGTTGTGAACACTCTCGTAATAAAAAGAGTTATCATTGATAGTGGTTTCATCTTTTGTTGTGAGTAGCTAGCAAGGTTTCTTTGTCCTTCTAATTCGCAATAGAATCTTAAAGTAGCTTAGAGTAAAATAGATTTTATTTCATGCAAGTAGATGGTAGTTGTGGAATGTGGTGTTTAATTTGAGCAAGCTTCATTTATCCATACCACTAGCGGGCTCACTGACAGTGGGTTCGCCTTGCGTGGTCAACTGGAATATCGTGGACCTAACTTTGTTTACGGTTTGAATGTTGGTATGCGATGGTATCTGCATGTTGAATCGTATATCTCTAGTTACTCCTTTGAAGATTGCACCGGTTCTATGGAAGTTGTCCGAAGTGAGGCAAAGCAGAGCTTGGTTGAAGCTTGCAAGAATTGATGTCCACGTCCCACCTTTAGAGTAGATCATAGCATCTTCTATCCCTGCAGCCATTTCAATTCAGTACTTTCTGGTTAGTTTAGGAAACAAGAGCTTTATAGATAAACCTTCGAGTATTCAGATTCCTTTCTATGTTGTTGAAAAATTGTGTAAGTCCCCTTGAAATACTAGCAAATCACATCGAGCCAACTAAGACTATCCACTGCATGAAGGAACCATGGAGTTGAATGCATGATTTTTCTAGCAATCTTAGCATGCAAGAGATTTTGTTCAAGAGAGGATAGAGTATCTATTGGGAAACTTTATTCTGTGTTGGTGCGGTCACAAAATACACATCAACAGTTCCATCTTCTTGTTCATCCACTAGTTAAAGGCTTCTATTGATAACTGGTAGGCTCCCCAGACCGCTTTAGTGACCTCAAAATAGTATATAATCTCAAAAAAATTCTCAATTTGAATTAACCAAGCCTCAGCCTCATCCCCGCTGGTACTTCCTTCGAATTTCGAATGGGTAATTTTTCTCATGTCCCTAGATAATTCAGTTGCCAAACGCTTTCTTTTGGTTTCCTCAAAATTCGATTGAGACTTATCACTTTCTTGATCACTAGATTTAGTATGATTTTGAGAATCCTCCCCTTCTTCCTCATTGTTGGGAACTTCTTCTTCCTCTTCATTATGTGGAATTTCTTCTTCCTCTCTTTCCTTTCCCCTCACTTCTTGTTCAAGGCTTCCTATCCTTGCTCTTGTTTCATCCATGATTGCCAGAAGACAATCTAACTTAGCTTCGGCACTTTCTGGATCTTGTCCAACTTCTTGACTCCCTCCAGGGTTAGTTCTTGTCCTAACCATTGTCTCAAGTAAAAGTTATGCCTAGAGGTTCATCTTTAATTAGATCCTATCATGGCGTACTTTATGTATTGAAAACATTTCAAAAGAGCATAATATTCATACATGAGAAATCTCATTGAGGGTGTCATACACAAGTTTTGATAAAAAAAACACAATCTTTTCATTTATTCATAAGGATTTCAATATCCTTTCTTTTACCTAGAATGACTTCAAATAGTCAAGAGGAGAGTATCCTTCAGATTCACTCTCAGATACATAACTACGTGAGATGTGACCCTCTAATTCTTGCTCATTTCTATCCCAAAAAGGGTAGTAACCTTCAGATTTATCTTCTGATACATAGCTTTGGGGAATGTATCCCTCTAATTCATCACTAGAGGCTATACAATAACTTCAGCCATAGGTATAACTCGAGGATCCCTAAATATCAATGCTGAACTGACACTACATTATGAGGACATATCCCTGGAAAGTGGTAATGATTCTGACTTGGGCGGAGAAACAAATCGTAAGTAGTTGAAATTGGCTTCATCTTTTATCCTTCTTTTTTTTTGACTAATCCATGAAAGAGCGTGACTAAATGTCTCAGTATCGCTTAGCCATATGGCGTTGTAATGATTGGTTCCCTCAATTGTACGAACAAGGGCTCCTCTTTCCTTCTTGGCCGTAGGTAGCGCTCATTCCTAATCACTGACTTTCTTGCAATTAACCTAAGATGCACCATCCTGGCACAAGAATTTCCAAACATTAGACTCATAATGTTGGAGGGGAAAACATAGCGAGCACATAGGTTCCAGAGCTGAACCTAGTAGCTTTGATACCACGTGTAACATGCCCATTGTTCTACATAGACACTTTCCTATGTTTAACCTCAAGCAAAAAGTTATAAGCATCCATCCATAATGAGCAATAAAAAAATTTCTTTTCAAATATAAAGATAGCATGCACATTTGAAATAAACATCATTCCAAACTTTCCCATTGCCTTGTTTCAAAGCATTACAACTTTCCAATATATTGATTTCATAGTACATAATTTCATGATAACAATTCTCTTTTACAATTCCTTCCATAGTAGTGTTTACAAAATACATACAAAGCTCCACTAAGCTTACTGGCAATAGATATACGAATGGTCCAAGTACCCTCCATCAAATCTTGGTCGCCAACTGATAAGGAGAAGCATCACTCAAGTGCTTTTCTACAAACCATGAACTAACTGCGGTCCCCCGCACATCTACCAAACTTGGTAAGATGGCCCTACCCTTCGACAAAGAGATTGGTTTGGTAACCTCATAATAACAATGACCTTTCCTAAACTTGGTGTTTCCTACATTTAGAACTGTCACACAATGGCTACAACCTACCATATGACATTACTTGCCTAGTATGTAAATCTGGATCACAATGAACTAACATTGTAAACAATGGCAACATACACTACTTTGGCCAAAGTATTCATCACCCCTAATTCGGAATGGACGACATATGCTTACCCACTTTCCTAGCCCGATTTGTATTTGACCATTCATATTCTATGCATAGGCTATTCCTTTTCCCATGGATTAATCTAACCCCAGGAACAACCTATTACCTCTTACATTTACTATGACTCTTCATCTAAGTAATTCAAAGTATTTCTATGACTCAACCAAGATAAGCATCCACTATATAAGCTTTAACTATAACATAGTATTTAATGCTACTATAATCACCCATTCTTAATATGGAATATATACATACACTCAAATAATAAAGATTCTTAGACTAGATACATCAAGGAATCTTTCACTTTCACATAAATAAATAAATAACCGTTCCAAAGTAAACCATTAAACAAGTTTCCCCAAACAAGGCAAACAATATCACACAATCTTTCAAAAACATATAAAGCATAAAAGATTAGAAATCAGCATGCCTGTTTATGCAATGCTCCAATTGATCAAAACTGGACTCCTAGCTCAACCTTCCCAAAATCAGCAAGTAATTCCCCACTATCTCTCTTCCACTCACCAAAATCTTACACTCAAAAACCTCTCACAACTCTCAGAAATCTCTCTCAAACTCACAAACTCAGAAATCAGAATAACAACAGCTCAGAATACAAGCATCAAGTGTGCATAATGCATCCCAAATGAGGGAGAAAGCACCTCTATTTATAAACAAATGTGAGCAGCTGCAGGCTAAAAACAAGCTATCAAAGATGACACTTCTCAATCCAAAAGGTTCGACTTAGCAAGAAAAAGAAAAGGTGGCTGCTAAAATCATTGCATGGTAAACACATACACAGCCAGATTTCACTATGAAGAATGAGTTGCCCGCTCAAATGGACAGCAAGAGTAACAATCAAGAATGCAAGGTTAATGTCTTCTAGAGGTCAACTTATTTGGCCAGCTTCTCATTTGACCATTTCCCATATTTCAATTGGCTTCATATACTGGAATTTGCAATTTAGACTTCTAAATGGTTCAAACTATTCATAAGTTGGCGCCACCAAAACACTACGCACCCTATCTTTTGGGTCACTATTTGCTAAAGACCAGTTCTATGTTTCTTGTACATTGCATTTCCCTTTTTCCTTCATGTTTGACTAAGTCTAGGCTGTTATGTATTTCACATTGGTTTGTATTTGATACCAAGCGCTATATTCCTCCACTGCCAACGTTTCATATAACTCAACATTTTAAATGCATATTACATTGCCAAATGTTTATGTGCAGCTTTTAAGCGCTATCCTTTATTTCTGCACAATATACTTTATGTATATGATGCGCATTCTACATAGAATGTGTTGTGTTTAATATGCTATGCGCTTGATAAATAATTCAGCACTATTGGAAATCATTTGCACATATATTTATATATATATCTCAACTTATAAGTTTATAAAATACTTTATTCTTTATTCGAATATACCCTCATATTCTCATATTGATGCATATGTATATATACATACACATATATATATATATATACTAGTATGGGCGTTTCCATTACGTCAATACATACGCATATGTTACTATATATAAATATTCATACACTATATGTATATATATCATGCTTTGATATTTAAACATATATATTCAAAATCATATTGATCGACATATATACACAAATATATATATATATATATATATATATATATATATATATATGTCACCTTGTCCGATTGATATTCCCATGCATATGGGTAATCCATCCATGAGCATGCGTAGATACGTCTATCTACGTATACTCATGTTCGTATTTACTCATATGTATGAGTTTATCGTTGACACATACATATATATACACTTTATGTTTATATATCCCATCGATTAAATATAGACACATAAGAAGAATTCACATCTAACAAGGAGATTCAACACATCACCCGAATCAAAACATTCGAAGACAAAATCAAAACATCTTCTAACATTACTCAAACAAGACCAAAGATAACTTACTATTTCCCAAGCAATTGACCCGACTCGACTAGACTAGAAGTGGGTGTGTGAAAGTTCAGTTTAGGTCTTATTAAGGGTTACCAGACCAAGTTCCTCTCCTAAGTGATACTTCCCCTCTCTTCTGGAGGCTTGATTCTAATCCTACATCCAACTTAGTACATTGAAACAGTAGTTAGTTGAAAACAAATACATTCGTTTGCATCATATATTTCACCATCAGAATCATCATATATCATCAAATCAAATCAAACATTAATTATTCATATTTGCAAAACACATAAAGCATAAATACATTTATTTAAAGCATTTTCACCCAACTAGGTAAAAGTAAATAAGTAGTAACATCAATGGGGTGTAACACTGTTTTTGTTGTACCTCCCCCTTGGAGGGCTTTTTGTAATCACCACTCTTCATACTGATTTAAAACAAGGATTTTGTAATCTTTGTTTACACTTAATATAAATATTTAATTTTATCAAAAACAATACATATATAATTATATTTATAGGATACCTATTTGGTCAAGGAAGAAAAACCACCCGAGTTATATAGATATGATCCAAATCCCTATTCATAAACATAGATTGGTACACTATCTATGCAAATTGGGCAGCCTAAGATGTCACATACAGGAAAAGAACAGGTAGAAGAGACATCCATTTCTAAGGAGGATTCAAAACTGATGCCCTGTGCCTACCTAGAGAACTAAGAAAGAATGTTCAAACCAATGCATCTTTCACAAAAGAAAAGAAAAAATATAGTTCGATACAATACCTTTAGAAAGACACAACAAAGTCAAAGCCATCAATGATTTCCAAACCAACAATGTATGGCAATGAACGGAATTCAAATCCACAAACATATTTTCTGAACTTTCCAATGGAAAGCCAACAAAATAATTGAAGATGCAACCTGATTGGAGTATTTTCCAAATAATATTGTTGCAGACGGCCTTGTTAATAAATAATTATGTTATGGTTGGCCGTACTAGTAGTATAAAATAAAATAGAATAATACTCTGCACAGATTAATGTAATCAGCAATTAGTCTAACAGTTGATTAGTTATGAAGCATTGCCAACGGTTGGTATCTCAACCAACCTCGGCTAGCTATTTATGCACTCATTTCATTTGTAGTCAAACACATTCTGATGCTATGATGTAATTATTGCCATATTGGATGAATGAATGCAACAATCTCTTTTGTGCAATATGTGTTCTTAATTACTTTTTGTATATGTTCTATGTTCAGTAAATATCCACCAATTTACTCTCGTATAATAGTAAAGAGACCCTAGGGTATAAACATTTGGCGTTGTTGCCTAAGTGAACTTGGGAAAATCACCCGATGGTAGAATGGCGTAGTGATGGGTCAGCCAACGAAAGAACCCGTACAAGCAAACAAGGAACGAGAAGACGACTTGACACAGGACCTTGTCAACTTGCAGGATATATCATTGAGGGAGCACGTATGGAGGGAGGCTCTCAATCGAGAGATCCCTCAATCGATCATCTGGGATAGATTGCACGTCAACCCAGAGGTCGACCATCTCCTCAACCGACTGCCAAGGTTGCTGGCATGTCATTACATCATCCTGCAAGATCTTCGGACAGAGAGTGACCAAGAGTGCCGAAGACAACAGATACTACAACGATACAAGGAAAGGACCGAGCTGGAGGAAGAGGAATGTGATACTAGTTGAAGACGTACTATCGGCAATCAATGATCGTACGACCAACAATTAATGCTCGTACAACCCAATAAGGACAAGAACCGAGTACCAAGTGAGCAAGAAACACCGGAAGAAAAGGTACAACAATCACTCAGATTAAGGGAGCAAGAAACCTGACGGAGAAGACTAAAACAAATTGTTGAGGAAACCAATGAAGATATTAATGAAATAAACCAATCTATTGCTAGAGCACACCAAAACCTTGCCAAGGAAAAGGAGAAAGGACCTTTCAAGACACTATCTGTACCAGATAGAGAAAAACTAAAAAATGATGAAAATGAACTTCTAAAAGAACTTGAAAATAGTATAAGCCATATCCGAGAGTTGTCCATATCGAATGACGAGGGACCAAGGATTGGAGGATCGAAGCCAAAGACCCCAAGGCAGCGGGAGTACCAATACAAACCCCAGGAGACTCAAGGTGCAGAGGACACTGAGAGGGGACGTGTTGCTAACCCGTACATGGCTAAGAGTGCAGGAGAGGCACCGGAACGTCAAGGTACAAACAGTCCAATCAGGTCCTATGTACAAGGAAGGAATCGGGGAAGAAACATGGTGACTCCACTAGCCAAGAGGCAGAAGTTGTCGAAGCTCACGAGGAATGGTTCAGAGGATCCCGTACGTCACTGCAAAACGTATGAGACAATATGGATAGCAAATGGACAAGACAATGTGGACTATTGGCTACGAGCCGTTCCCAACGATGCTGAGAGGCATTGCCATAGATTGGTACACGAAACTGGATGCAACACATAAAGTCTCATGGCGAGTACTCAAAAGAGCATTTGAAGAGGAATTTAAACTCCTCAAGGACAACAATGAAATTGTGTCAGAAATATATAAATACGAAGGAAGGAAAGAATGAGAACATACAAACCGACAATCATAGACGTAAGGAACTACTTGTGAAACTGGAGATTCAACCGACCGACGGGCTGAAGAAACAATGGTTCATCAAAGGATTACTCTCGTCATTGAGGAAGAAGATGAAGGTCGTACCTCCATCATCTTATGCCGAAGAATCGGGTGATGGATATAGAAAGTGAAAACTAAACATCCTCCCGAGGGAAGAAAAAGACAACGGATGACGAGGAGAGTACGGACAACAGCAATGATGGTGAATCAAAAACGGTACAAGTACTATGGAGGGATATGATAAGAATGATGAAAGAACTAAAGGCCAAGAAGGAGAATACGAAAGACACCAGAGAGTTGTGGTGCATGGACTGCAAAGGGGAAGGTCACACAAAGGCTAATTGCCCTAAGAAACTGTTCTGCAATATATGCCAAGTGATGGGACATTCCATTAAGGAATGCCCATACAACCTAAAAACAAGGAGCGCGCAAGTACTATTCACAGGAGAACAATCAACTCCAAACACACCACGAAAACCCCAGAACAACTCTAATGCATCCCTTAGAGGATATCGGAATAACATAAGAGGCAATAACACGCCTTAGAGTAAAATACAATATGATAGCAAAGGGAGACCCATGATACAATGCAAGAAGTGCAATGAGTGGGGACACTTTGCCAAGGAATGCCAAAATGGTCAAAGTTCGAGGGAGAAGATTGTGCAAATGGTGTGGACCAGGCAACCATGAAGACACCAACCACCACAAACAAAAAAGCATCAACATGCTAGAAGTGGATGGAAAGAATGAGGAAGTACTAGCGATCACGAGTGCACAAACAAAGAAGGCCAGCTACCCAGATCCATGTACGGAAAAACAAAGAATGAAGGAAGCCAAAGAAGAGGTACATCAAGTGATGGATAAGGAGCAAAGAAACCCTCTGGAGATCCCAAGTATGTCCCAGCGGTCGGTGGCAGAAAGGAACATCATACGGTAGGTACTGTAGCCCACAGTACCCATCAAAGTGACCGAACTTCTCCAAACGATGCCACAATTTGGAATGGCGATCACAAATGTAGTCGGTGATGAACAAAGCCATCAACAGGAGGGCCGAAGGGAGGAATTGATAGCAAACCCTCCACCTAAGGGTGAACAAGTCATCGACCCCATGTTGCCAACGGCAAACATCGGGAAGAAACTGACGATCGTACAAATGGAGATCGGAGGGAAAAACCTTACCAACACAATCGTCAACGAAGTATCGGGAGTCACGTACTGCCTAAAGACACGTGTAATATTCCCCTTAATTTTTTTTTGAATTTGATCATAATAAAACCAACACAAAGCCATTGATTAGCGTTAGCTTCAATGATAACCAACTTGAAAAGTAACCCTCACCAAGAATGTTCACCAAGATCCCAATGAGGGCGAGGTGATAGCATATGGTGTCGAGGATCGTTAGCAACTAGAAAGAATTACAAAGCTACTGTAGGCGACTGGCCAACCATGAATGAAAGTAAATACAAGTAGGCGGATAACCGACCATGAATTCCGCACTACCACTTATTCAACGGGGGGAATATTTTTCCACTCTACCACTTATTTAGTGGGGGGAAATTAACAAGAATGATAATGAATTATTTAACTCAACCACTTTTCAGTGGAAGTGTTTACAAACATATAATTTGCAGCAATAATTAAAAATAGTTGTTAGTACTACTAAACCAGCTTTACAAATAATAAGTTTCAGCTGCAAATAAGAGGAGATATGCTTCCAAGTCCACAGAAGGTTAGAGTGATAAGCCTCTAACAATTACAATGCAATAATGATATAGAATTTGAGCTCAAACCAGCAATATATCAAAATTAGACAAGTCTGATTAGAAACAGCAAGAACAAAAAATCAGACCAGCAAGAGGAGAATTCACCGTTTTGATCACAACTTCACCAAATGGAGCCCGATTGACATGAAAATAAATGCTGGTGAATTCTTGAAGCTAGACGTCCAATTTCCAGCAGCTAGACACCTTCAAACTTCGCACCAAATAGTGGCACGATTTCCAATGCAATCAAGGTGAGATGGTACGGCCTCCAGGAAGGGTCGACCTTCTCCCAAAAATCCATATCTCAATAATAAAATCTGCAAACTTGCAGAACTGGGCGCCCTCCACAGTAGCATAGCATGAGCCAATACCTAGAATGAAAATAAAATCAGAGGCGAAGCTATCAACAGAAGTTCACTTCAGCCATTGACATCAGCAGTACAAACAGATTATAAACCAGCAATCTGACTGTAATTGAAATCAGAATTGAGCACTATCCACACTCCTGAGTGAAGCATGGTCTTTAATAAACTTTCTAGGTAGCCACAATTTCGGGCCCGAAGAAAGGTATGTTTGCTAAGCTTCCCCTTAGCCAGGTTCTGGATTTAGTCCGGTAGCATAACTTTACAACAATATTCAAGCATGCTCAACTCTTCTCAAAGCATCAATTTATAAGCTCAAATGGCGAATGAAGCAACTTGTAACTCCCAACAAGAAAATTCTTCAAATCCTCAAAAGGACATCCACCTTAAAGCATTTTTAAAATATTTAAAACTCTTCATAAACTCCTCAAGTCGTCCCACTTTGTTGAAGAAAAACATTAATAAAACATTAATGAGCTTAAACGAGGCGTCCCCCTTCATGACCCCATTTAAAAAACAACTTGAAGTTCAAAGACTAGGCATGAGGTACAAACTCAAAATGTAATTTGCCTAAGTGTTGAGACTTAGTCCAATGAAGCAGCCAAGACCAACGCCAAAACTGAAACTGACAGATTGCCAAAAATAGTATGATGACCTGAGCTGAACTACTGATGATGCCACTGCCAAAAATAGACTTACTAAAAATAGCCAATACCAAAAATAGTAAGTTCACTTCAAATTCAACAAAAGGTCAAATTGATCAGCCACACTGCCCAAAATAGAAATATGAACTGCAGATGATAGAGTTGCTGCTAGAATGATACTGCTATACATAGACTTACCAAAAATAGCAAATTGCTATAAATAGTAAGTTTGCAAAACTTCATCTGAACACCAAGCAGTAAACACGACTTACTATAAATAGTAAGTGCCTAGAAAGGTTGTCAGAATCAGATGCATGTCACACCACCCTGGAGATCTCTGAAAACCCAGAAACCTTTCCTGCATGTAGGGTATATGCCAAAATTGCATGTCATTTTCTTAACACACATGTTACCACATCATGAAGCTCTCCAAAAACCTAGAAAGCTCCACCAAACATGCATCAAAAATTCACACATGCGAACCTTTGAAATTGCATCTGAAAGTGGAAACCCTAATTTATGCTTCTTCTTAGTCTATGGGTTTTCGAAAATAGGCTAAATCCAATTGAAGAGTGTATAGCTAAATTGGGGACATTACAGTCCACCCTTCCCAAAATTGCTTGTCCTCAAGCAATGTTGCCACACTCCAAGAAAATAGTTTGATCCTCACTATGCCAAGTAGGATCCTAGGGTCCCAAATCCATCTCTGTATAGACCCACCATGTTGACGCTGCACCACACTAATCACATAAACATGACGAATATTCCAAGACTGCTTTGTCCTCCTTCCAAAATGTAACTCAAAATTGACAATCCTGAAGAAACTAAAATCATAATCCTACAACATCCCATGTCCTGAAAACTCCGAGGAGACAAAATCTGCTATACCAAAAACTAACACATTCCTAAGCAATAGGAAAGATAGTCTTCTCAACTCAAAAACATGTTCCTCATCATATCTCCTCAAAGCAACAAACATAATCACAACAGCAGATGTGAATCTTCCAATACTTCATGCAACGAGAAAAACAACTCCTTGCAATAGTCTCTCCATTACATTCTCAAATTTCCATGAAGATGTATAATGCCTTCTTTGAAACCAACTAATATAACTGGAAAGACTCCACGAAAAACTTACAAATTTCATCTCAAAAGTCTCCAACTGTTGCACCAAATCAGTTACAAACTCGCTGCCCCAAACATTGGTGTAGAGGAAGCAAAGAAGGCTACTAATTAATGTTGCAGAACATCCCATACACGAATTTTGGTTGCACTGAATCATTCCCTTTCTCATTTGAGGCCCAAAATCAATCGTGATAGAAGACTGGAAAGTCTGAAAATGAATATACCAACTAACTATCAGATCTGATTTAGTCATCTTGAAACCTGATTTATGAAAAATCAGCATCCCAGAATGTAAGCAGCAGCTGCCACAAGGAAAATCTCCAATAGGATAGGCATATTTGGCTTTGCTCATGAACAAGGCTGGTGGCACCCATAACGAAGGTCCCATTGCCACCATAAAACAATTTATGATCACATTACCCTTCCAAACCATCATTTTATGATCAGAAATTACCATCCAATTGCTGATAAAGAAGGTAGCAGCAGCCTTGGTACTAAAACTTTGGCACCTGTCCCTCCTATATACCTTCCTAACAATATGTTTAGGATCCCAAAATAGAATGCTTAACTGAAAGCAATCTCCAACACTCTGGTGAGAGCTCATAACACCATGTGTTGATTCCTCCCTTTTAATTTTTTTCATTATTCTCTATTTGCTGAATAATGTTAGGATCCCAAATCATCAACATTGAAGAACCATTTCTCATACAGAGAACAACTCTAACTTGAATTCTCTAATCTACACGTTCCATCTGAATCATTACCTCTTGAAACTCCAAGAAGTTTTCAACAAATCTGAATTCAAAATCAAGAGTCATGAATTGCTAGAAAGATTCAATGAACCCTTCATCAATCTTAATTCTGAAATCAGTAACTCTTAAGGAAGTTGGTGCAATCATAACATCTGACCAAAATCTAACCAACATCCTCATCAAAAACTAGATAAATCCTTCGTCAAAATGCCAGGCAATTCTTCGTTGTTGATCAAGAAGAATTTCTTCATCCCTTCTAGGTTCTTGATTTTCCATTTCCTGCAAAAATGATGAACTAGATGAACTAGGAGCAGTAGTGGTTTCATCTTTATGCATCTCATGCATCGCTTCCCCACTGTTGGAGAGTGTGTTGGAGTTTCTCCTTTCATCAATAGTTCCTAAAGAACTACCTTCATCATTCTCAAAGAGAGAATTTTCATAAATCCCACTAGCACCTTCTTCATACATAGGATTATCAAAGGTCTGAAAAACTTGCTGATGAGAATTTGAATGCTTTGTTCTTTTAGGAGAATGTTTCAAATCAAAAGTTTCTTGTATGAGATCAAGCTCATCAAGAACTTTCAAAATCTCTTCAGCTCTCTCCTTGTTTTCTTGCTCCCATGAAATTTGAACAACAGAAATCTGATTTTCTATTAAAGCTTCATGCACTACTTGCAATTTGGCTTTAGTTTGCTCGTTCCACTCCAATGCCTTATCAGCAATTTTAGCAGCTCTATCTTTATCACGAATGATGAGCAAAAGACTTGATTTGAATTCTTGCAAGGCATTTTTTATTGACTTCATATCAGCAATAGAAATACAGCATACATCTAGGCTTTTGGGCACATCATTAATTAAATCTTCTTTTTGCCAATGAACACCATCAAGTTTGGATAAGACTTGAATTTCCTTTTCAGCAATTAATGAACTTGGGCTGCACTCCTCATGATCTAGTTGAGATGACACATTGCTGCTATGATGTACAAAGATGTCAAAAATCCTTTTAGTTGTACTCCTCAAATTGTCTCGCATCTAATGTACACTTTTCATCATCTCATCTATAGTATCTCCCAATTCATTAGCCTTCTCCCTCAGCTTGGCTTCAAGCGAAGAGAATTTTGTTTTGTGATTACTAGAAACAGCTTCCTCCATGTTGTCCTCAATGCATGATTCAACATTAGTAAATGAAGAGCTTACCATATTTACCTCAGTTTTTTCTTGTTGTTCTAACCAAAATCCTCCTAAATTTCGAAGGTGTAGAAAGAATTCATTAGCAATTAGGATGTCATCAACTAAAGACATATTTTCAGATCCAGGTGGTTCAGCTCTACACTCTTCCGTTGGACGCATGGATTCTTCATGCGTCTCAAGGACTGTTGTGGTCTTATTGCATTCTTCTATAGAATGCATGGGCACTCCTTGTGTCTCCAAAGTATGTATTGTCTCTTTGCACTCTGCTGCTGAATGCATGGACAAATGCATATCCGTAGATGTCTCTTGAGATTCTGTTACGGACTCAACGGGTTTCCAAATTTCACTCCTCTCTTCAATATTTGAATTCTCCACATTATTTTGTATTGTCTTCAACAAAAGAGGCTTCAATTTGTCTTCACGTCGATGAAACAACTCTTTGATCAATATTTCAGCAGTAGGAGAAATCTGCTCTTCTTGCTCATATACGTTCAGAAGAAGAGACTGGACGTTTTGAGGAATGACTTCAACTTCATTCATTGTCAAAACAAGGATATTTCTGACAGCAGCAAATAGTGGAACATATGATAATTCTGATTTTGCATATCCAAGTCTATTAACAATATACTTGATCTGATCTTTGAGAATGTCTTTAATATAGCAGCTCTTCTTGGGTAAAGACTACTTCATGTTTCATCAAGATCCTAGAAACTTTCAACAATCATATGCAGCACTTTCTTCATAGTATCATCATCATAAGGCATCAATGGTGCCAAGATCCTCATCATTTCACTAAGACAAGAAGTGATCAAAAGGTTAACTTCTTCGTTAGGATGCAACAACCAATAAGGTTGATTCATAGAAATCATTGCAGGTAGTAATGCCTTTTTAATCATCTCAAAAGGTGACTGGTTCACCCAACTCAAACATTGTTCTAGCTTATGAAGAACGCCTACTTCCTCTTCTACTGACTTGCATTCTTCATTGAGCCTTTTCCTTGCTGTTTAAAGTGATCTTGCTAAACTCAACTCTTCATTAGAAGCCATGACTAATTGTCATCTTCTAAATTGAACTCATTAATAAAACATTAATGAACTTAAATGAGGCATCCCCCTTCATGACCCCATTTAAAAAACAACTTGAAGTTCAAAGACTAGGCCTGGGGTACAAACTCAAAATATAATTTGACTAAGTGTTGAGACTTACTCCAATGAAGTAGCCAAGACCAACGCCAAAACTAAAACTGACAGATTGCCAAAAATAGTATGATGACCTGAGCTGAACTATTGATGATGCCACTGCCAAAAATAGACTTACTAAAAATAGCCAATGCCAAAAATAGTAAGTTCACTTCAAATTCAACAAAAGGCCAAATTGATCAGCCACACTGCCCAAAATAGAAATATGAACTGCAGATGATAGAGCTGCTGGTAGAATGATACTGCTATACATAGACTTACCAAAAATAGCAAATTTCTATAAATAGGAAGTTTGCAAAACTTCATCTGAACACCAACTAAGCAGTAAACATGACTTACTATAAATATTAAGTATTCCCAAACGCCTTCTGACCACAAACTAGGCAACCAACATGACTTACTATAAATAATAAGTGCCTAGAAAGGTTGTCAGAATCGTATGCATGTCACACCACCCTGGAGATCTCAGAAAACCCAGGAAAACCCAGAAACCTTTCCTGCATGCAGGGTATCTGCCAAAATTGCATGTCATTTTCTTAACACGCATGTTACCACATTCTGAAGCTCTCCAAAAACCTAGAAAGCTCCACCAAACTTGCATCAAAAACTCACACATGCGAACTTTCAAAATTGCATCTAAAAGTGGAAACCCAAATTTTTGCTTCTATTTAGCCTACAGGTTTCTGAAAATAGGCTAAATCCAATTGAAGAGTGTAGGGCTAAATTGGGGACATTACAACATGGAAGAGTCTTGGGAAACCTACACTCTGGCCACCAACATTCCAACTGGTTGGTGTCGATCAAAATGGTATCAAGCCACTAGGAACGCTAATGGCACAAAAAGTCATGACCGAGACACAGCCAGCTCTATTAAACTTTGTAGTCATACTATTGTAGAAAAAGGCGTGCAATGCACTGCTTGGTAGAGGATGGCTAGTGGCAGCCAAAGCAGATCATAATTGGAAGAGGAATACCCTGGCTATTTTGAAAGTAATGGAAGAAAATATGTGATTGATTTAAGAAACCAAACAGTAAGTGAGGAGTTGGCGTTGTTCGACTCCAAGTTGAAAGGAGGGTTTGAAATGGATAGAGAAACCATAGAACCGAACGATGAGGGCATCCTAGACATTCAAGAATGCTTGGAGGACGAGACAAGCTCACTAAATGGACTATTCCACTGGCAAATGGAAGACTACGAAGTATTCCAAAGGGAATGTAACATGCTGCAAATCAAAGAAATTGAAGAAGACAAAGCATCGAGCAGCCAGACATTTCCTCTAAAGGACAAAGAATACAGAGAAGGAACGGCCAGAGTGGATGACACCCCAACACACAACTTCGAAGGGGACAAAGGGATCAAGTATGAGGAACCAAACATAAAGAAGGTCAATCTCGAAGAAGAGGACAATCCCTGTACGATCCTAGTAGGCGATGACTAGAATCTAGTATTAAAGGCAGCAGCATTCAAAATCTTTACGGAATATAAAACGCCTTTGCATGGAAGTACAAGGACTTGAAGGGCACACCCCCTGAATTATACGTAAATAGAATCCCATTGGTACTGGGAACAGCTCATATGGAAGAGACCATACCGAATGAACAAGAATTATGTGGCGAAGGTACAAGAAGAAATTAAGAAAATGCTGGAAGCCGGAATTATATTCAAGGTTGAAGAGAGTGATTGGGTGTCATCGATAGTGATATCCCTAAAGAAAGAATCAAAAAAACTTAGAATATACGTGGACTTCCAAAACCTCAATGCTGTTACAATCAAAGACCCCTTCCCGATTCCATTCACCGACTCGATATTGGAAGAAGTGGCAGGTCACAAGGTCACGAGATCTATTCATTCATGGATGGGTTTTCGAGGTACAACCAGATAAGCATAGCCAAAGAGGACAAGCTCAAAACAACGTTCGTCGTTGAGGACGAAGTGGATGCCATTCGGTCTGTGCAACGCTCCAACAACCTTCCAAAGGATAATATTGCACATATTTGACAAGATGTCCGTAGGGAACTTCAAGTCATTCCTAGATGACTGGTCAATCTATAGTGACCAGCAAACACACATGAAGGCCCTTCAAGAATGAATGGAACGTTGTAGAGTAGCACACCTGGCACTCAACCCCAAAAAGTGTCAATTCATGGTACCTTAGCGAAAACTGCTTGGCCACATAGTATGCAAGGTAGGACTGAAAACTGACCCAAACAAGATCCGAGTGATTGTGCAAATGGAACCACCTGAGAACGTCATAAGAGTGAAGTCATTCCTCAGACATGTTGGGTACTACAAATGGTTCATCAAGAACTTTGCCAAGATTTCATACCCACTCGACATGCTCAAGAGGAAAGGACAACCATTTGTGTGGGTAGACGAGCAAGAAAAGGAATTCAATGAGTTGAAGGTACGATTGATCAGTTCACCAATGTTGGCATACCTTGACTAGAACAAGGAGTTCCACGTACATGTTGATGCCTCTAACTATGCAATCGGAGCGACACTGGCACAAGTAAGCATATAAGGGCTAGATCACCCGATATTGTTCGCCAATCATCTGTTGTCAAAGGCAGAAAAGAACTATAGCACCACTAAAAGGGAGGCTCTTGGAATGGTGTACACTGTTCAGAAGTTCAGACACTACCTACTGGTGACTCCATTCACATTCTATGTGGACCACCAGGCTACTTGGTGAACAAGCCCATTACCCAAGGGAGGGTAAGTCAATGCCTCTTGCTTTTACAAAAATTCACATTCACCATCATTGTACAACCGAGGAAGAGTCATGTCATCACCGATCAACTGTCGAGGATCCAATTGGGAGAGCCACCTGAGGGAGTAAATGAAGACTTCCTGGATGTACATCTTTTCCAAATAGCAGCACTACCTCTGTGGTACGAGAAGATTGGGCAATATTTGTCGATGTCGTCATTCCCGAAGGATATGCCACCCACCGAACGGCGGAAGCTAGTACTTAAAAGTAAGACTTTTCAACTAATTAACGGATTGCTATACAAGATGGGATCTGATCAAGTGCTCCAACGATGCGTGATGGAGGAAGAGATTCCTAGAGTACTCAAAGAGGCCCACAAAGGATTGGCAAGCGGACACATGGGACCCGACGCCACAACACAAAAGATTCTATTGGCAAGATTGTGGTGGCCGATCGTGCATACCGATGCTCAAGAGTGGGTGGTGGGATGCGATACATGTCAAAGAGTTGGCAAACCACTAAAGAGGGATTTCATGCCACTATTCCCATCTCAACCACAAGAACTGTTCAAACGGTGGGGCCTAGATTTCATCGAGCCACTAAAGGTCAGCCAACTACATCGATGCAGATACATAGTCGTAGCCACGAAATACTTAACGAAGTGGGCGGAGGCTCAAGCACTGCCAGATAACACTGCAGAGAATACAGCAAGGTTCATGTATGAGCAAATTGTCACAAGGTACGGCATCCCAATCCAGATCACTAGCGACAAAGGAGACCACTTTGTCAACCATGTGATCTGACTGATGACAACAAAGTTCAAAATCTTGCACAACCTTTCCAACCCATACTACCCAAGGGCCAACGGTTAGGTAAAGTCGACCAACAAGGTACTAGTATCAGTCGTCCACAAGTCATGCGGCATAGAGGAGGCAGATTGGGAAGAAAACCTACCAGTCGTACTATGGGCATACCGTACGTCCTACAAGGTAACCACAAGCCATTCCAACTCATGTACGGTCAAGAAGCAGTAGTGTCGGTGGAATAAATGGTGCCAAGCTTATGACTTGCAATCAAAAACAAACTAGGCTATACGAAGAGCTTAAAAGAAAGATTATTTCAATTGAATAAGTTGGACAAACAGCGAGTGCTCGCGCAATGGGCGACGGAGGTACTTCAAAAAGGAAGGAAATTCTAGCACGATAAACATCTCTGGCGAGCAAACTTCTAGCCGAGAAAGTTAGTCTTTAAATATAACGATTGTAACGAACTGAAGCCAGGCAAATTTAAAACAAGGTGCTTGGCGCCATTCAGAATCCACCAAGTTGGAGAAAATGGAGCAATCAAACTAGAAAGGTTAGACGGCACTCTACTGAAGGATCCTATCAACGGGTCTAAGCTGAAAATATACAAAGAAAGAAGAGAGGAACCAATACAAATCAACATGCTCGGATACGCAACAAAGGAAGACTGGCTTGTGCAAAAGAAGGAAGCCATTGGAGAACAAGACCGGGTTATAGGCGGCAACGGATATGTTGTAGAAGAAGATTGGGCCGTATCAAGTGGTGGAGGAGAAGAAAGACTTGCCAACAAGCGAGTGGAAGGTATCGCGGTGCCTTGAGTGCACAAGCATTTAACTAATGCCCTCTTTGGAACACCCGCTCTCTGGAAGAGGGTACATGGCCACTGGAAATATCATGCAACCTACGAAGGTATAAGGAGGGGATACTTAGCCAAAGAACTCGAAGAGGAAGCCTAGAGAGAAAAGGAAGAGCAAGCCGCAAAAGAACGAAGGGAACAAGAACAAAGAAGACGTGACAAAGAAGAGTGGTTGGACGACGAGGAATGGAGTGCATATGCGAAAAAGGTGGGACCGTGCCTAAAAGCAATTATAATGATGAAAAAATACCTTCGTCTCTCATGTTGATGGATACACAGAAGATTTGCTCAAGTACATGAGAGAAAACAGACAGAAGATGTCGAAGGTGGTGATGAAAGACGAACTCTGGCGAGTGGTGCCAAACCTAGCTAAACCACCGACGGTTGATGGGGAGGACTGACATGGTACCAGCAATACGGCGGACGGTACATTGACAAAAGTTTCAAAGGTATAGAGCCCGCTCCTTTACTAGACAAATGGTTTGATTTAAAATTCATGGGCACGTGCTATGAAGAGGAGTGCTATAAACAGCCTCCATTTACATGTAAATGGCATCATGCCTCGGAGTTAAGGGTTCGCAAAGGTGATGAAATTAGAGGCCTAAAGAGGAAAAATGAAAGGGAGGAGAGAGAAAATGGAAAAAAGCAAAAATTGAAGAGAGAAGAGTTAAAAAATGACAAGATTGAATTGAAGGAGTTGAAAAGTGAAAAAATAAAGATGGAGGTAGTGAATGAAAAATTGGAGAAAAATGGAGAAAATATCAAAGAATTAAAAAGTTCAAAAAATGAGGAGAGAGAAAGAATGAAAAATGAGAAAAATAGAAAATTAGAGAAAAAGGAAACACAGAGAAAAAATAATAAGTGGGAAAAAAAGAAACGAAAAGAAAGAAAAATTAAAAAGGAAGGAGAAATTAAAATGTAAAGTGGGAAAAATTAAAGTAAAAGATATTATCAAATTAGGAAACTGTACGGCCATCAAATAAAGGCAAGGCAAGGACAAAAATTAGAATAAATTGGCAAAGGTCTAAGCTATACGGTGTACGAAAAGGTGAAGGAATTGCACGAGACATTAAAAGTAAGAATAAGGGATCCGTACAACAATATGAAGGCAAGGCATTGTTGAAGGGAAGAAACTCCAGAGAATAACAGACAAAGAGAAGCCCGTACGAGGAAAGGGAAGGCGTACAAAGGTATACCGTACGAGTTTGAAAGCACATCGTATGCATCAAAAGGAAGAACGTATGGAGGGGAAAGGGAACTCTCATACAGAGCTTGGTCGACAACAGACAGGACAAGCAAAACTAGGAGACAAGAGTTATCGTATGGACCAGGAGAAGCACCACCATACAGGAAAAATCACCCAGGAGGAAGGTCGTACGGGAACTTGAAGCCATCGTACACCAACTTGCTAAAGACATCGTACGGCACCACTAAGGCAGAGAATCTGTACGGGAGAAACACCAAAAGCAACTCGTCTGGCATTTCATCGAGCAAAAAGGTAGAATCGTATGACATGCGGCAGAGAAGACAGAGAAACATAAGGTGAATGCTCAAGCAACAGCCATACAAGGGGAAATCAAAGATACCATACAAAAATCAACCACATCCATTGTCGTACGCTCAAGGAAGTGGAGAGTACGAAAAAGTAAATAGCTTTAGAAAAGCGTTTGTACCATCCATCGACTGGAGTTTTTAAATACCGAAAAAATTCAAATTCAAAACAAAACTTTGTCATTTCACAGGTTGAAGAAGATGAATGCCAGCGGCAGTGGGAAAGGAAAAAAATTGGTTTACAGGGCCAAGGTTGCTGGTGGCAAAATGGACAAGGGCAAAAATGACAGTATTACAGCAGATACTCTAACATGGGAGAGTCTGACGGGCATCAGATATCACAACGTGGATGGTGGATTATATGTTTGGGCTGAGCATGGGAAAAGTCTATAACTAGGCCTATTATCTATCCAAAAGGATAAGGGAGTTCTTGGCCTATAAGCACAAGGCCTTTTACATGACTCAACACGCTATAGCATTGTTTCTAGATGCAGTATACAACTAGGTGGTGAGTGACAAATTGGGAAAATTGTAACCTACTACCGATTACGACAAGACATGGCCAACGGTGTTCAAATGGACTTCCCTAGAATCCCAAGCAACTAGGGAATCAACAAAAACGGGTAAGAGGAAGCGGAAGCAAAAGGAGGACGAGAGTAGCGAAGAGTATGAACAGATAGATGTGACTTCCTCCACAACCAGCTCCACACCTAGGGATGTGCACTAGGTTGAGATTATACATCCAAGGAATGAGGCTCCAGCATTGGCCCTGTTGTGACCTTTTCACACATCGCCCCATCGCCAATGGGGACCCCCAGTTGCCTGCTAGTTTTTAGGGTTTTGTCTCCCTGCAACGGTTACGTGAGATCATTTTGCTAAGAGTTTCAGGTCAGTTTGCCGAGAGTTACCTGAATTCATGCTTGAATCAGTGCGTAAACGTCATGGAAGCGCTCAGAAGGCCCAGGAAACGAAGATCGCCTGTGAATTCGGCCAATTCTGAGACTTCCTATTTTTTAGGGAAATCTTGCTTTTTCGATTTTTCATTTTTAGCATTTTTGGGCCAAACAACGTTCCCTATTTTTTAGGGTTTGCTTTTTCTATTTTTAGAAAGTTTCTATTTTTGGAAAGTTTCTATTTTTGGAAAATTTCTATATTTAGAAAGGTCCCGAGTTCTGAAAACGCACTCAGAAGTTCAAAAAAACTTGATGGAACTCTCAGAAAATCAAAGAGAAAATTCGAAAAATTATTGAGAAATCTGGAAAAAAAAGTCAAAAAGCATGAAAATCAGACCCAAAAACATTCAAATTCTGGAAAATCAGGTCGAAATTAATCAGATCTGAAGGTCAAAATCATGGAAAATCAGCTCTTAAATGATGAAATTTGTGAAAAAATTTGTTCAAGTCTGAAATTCGCCATGGAAGAAGGATGAAGGAAGATATCTAGAAGTCTGGAAGTTCATGGAGTTTGCCCAGCAGCAAGGAGGAATATCCTAGGACTCTTCAAAGTCCGCCATGCATATGCCAAAAAAGCTTTGAAGTCCGCCCAGCACAAAAAGGGATGATGCCAAAGTCTTTTGAAGTCCGCCCTTGATATCCTAGGATCCTTTGAAGTCCGCCATATGCTTGAGGACTTGTCCAAACATCCTTTGAAGTCCGCCCATGCATGTCCAAAAAGTCTTGAAGTCCGCCCTTGCACATCCTTGACCCCTCTAAAGTCCGCCATCCACAAAGAGGCATGTCCAAAAGGCTTGGAAAGTCCGCCTAGGCATGTAGAAGAAGGAAAAATCAAAATTTTCACTAAGTGTTGGTACCCAGCAAAGAGAATTTCGAAAATCTGCTAAGTGTGAGGGCCTAAAAAGGTGGAAAATTGATCTTTGGCTAAACATTATGACATTTCCAAAGGATAAAATGTTGAGACAAATGCTAAGAAGTTTTGAAGTCCGCCCTAGAAAAGTGGGACATCCAAGATGCTTGTCCAAAATGATTATGAAGTCCGCCATGCACTTGGAAGGGGCTAGCAAGGTGTCTAAGAAGTCCGCTATACTTGTCCAAGATGCTAAAGAGGTCCGCCTAGGCACATGAAGAGAAAAACAATGATTTTTGCTAAAGTGTTGGTGCCTAGTCCAAGGAAAAGTTCGAATATTTGCCTAAGTATAGAGGCTAAGGGATGAAAAATGAAGATATTGGCTAGGAATCATGACATTCTCGAGAGGTCAAGTGCTAAGTTTGAAAGGACACGTGCTAGAGGAAGTTAGGATATGGCGAAAAATAAAACAAGATATGCCTAACTCAAAGGTGGAAAAGAAATTAAATTTGCCTAAGTATGGTGAAAATATTGAGAAATTGACAACTTCGGCCGAAGAAAAATGCATGAGGCAAAGGGAATGGAGGGATCGCCCTTGGCCAGAAGGAAGAAGAATTTGTCAAGCGTCAAAGAAATTCGACCGACAAAGACATCCAGACAAGGATTTTGCCTCGAAAAATTCGACTGAGCAAGGAAATATTTGACTTTGGCAGAGGAAAATAGGCTCAGTGCAATTAAAAATTTCGCCATGGCAGAAGAAAATAGGGATCTGGCATAACATTTATCAACGGAATGGCTAAAATTTTGGCTTGGCTAGACGAAATTGGGAATAAAATTGGCCAAAGAAAATGAAGAGGAGATTGGATAAAAAAATAAATGACAAGAGTCTTGAAAGTTTGCAAGTCTCAAAGGGTTCGACTTCTAGAGAGAGAGTATGGCAAATCAGTGAGAATTCCGACTTCGGGAGATTAAAATGGAGAACTAAATATGAAATATGCCCGTGCCAAGATGAAAATTGCAAAGGGAGTATGGAATTCGCTTTGAAGTGATAAATTCGACACAAAATTCACCGTGACTTCAGGAGAGAGAGTGTTAAAAATTTAACTTTGGAGCTAGAATTCAGGAGAGAGAAAATCTGAATTTGTTTATTTTATTTCTTGCAGGTGGATGATGACACGAGGTGAATCTTCAAAGAAGAAGCAATGGCGTGGAATGGTGGCAAGTCTGCTTCAAGCCAAATGGAGTGAGGGAAAAAGGATGGGACAAGCATGAGAAAGTCCAACCTTGCCTAAGCATAGCATGTCCAAACCTTTGTAAGGCATGTTCAAGGCAAAATAAAGTCTGACCTGGATAAGAAAATGTCTTGAGCATCATGAAGTCCGACTTTGATTGAAGAAAAACGTCCAAGCTCATGTGAAGTCTGCCCAAAGAGAGGATGAGAAAATTAGCTAAAACTCAAAAAATTGGCTAAGTGTTGATACCTTGGGGAGAAGAATTCACTAAGTGTTGGACGGAAAACAAGAAGGATGAAGAGGAAAATAAAGAGGAAGTGAATAAAATCCTTGTCCAAGGATGGAATTTGTCCTACATAGCACAAGCCAAATTCAAAATTGAAGAAAAATCCACAGGCAAAGTTCATCCAAAACCTTGGCTAAATGTTGAATAGTCCGTGTGAAGGTGGTACAAAATGAACTTGAAAAGCCAAAATTTGGCTAAGTATGGGAAATACTTCACAGAGAAAATCCAATTTCCTCCATCATGGCGAAAGCACGGGCATTCTTCTCCAAATTTAAGACACTTGAACGGACATCCAGACATCTTGGAAGGATTTCATCTACAATCCCAGACCTGTTGAAGCAATCAGGGTAACTTCTTGAGGGATTTCATCTCCTGAAGAATTAAAAACAAACTTCCAATCAGAATCAGATGGTGACAAGAAGAGTGTTCCAAACAGATCTCCATACTTCAAGTCCAGACACTTGCTCCAAGGGGAGACTTCCAGACCTCAAAGATTCAGTACAGGTAAGAAGAAGAAATCAAAAGGAATCCAAGATCAAAGCTAGGAAGGAACAAGCACAACGGACAGAGTCATCGGCAGGGAAAATATTCTAAGGCAAGCACGTGGAAAAAAAACGAAGCAACCAAGGAAGACATCCAGCATGCTGAGGTGGCACCTCGTCATCTTCCAACCAATCAAATTCTTCCAAATCAACATACAACAACTTTCTATTTTATTGTTGATTTATATTTAGCAAAAAGGACAAGTGTCCTCAAATGAAATTTTCTCATTGGTCGAAAGTGACAAACCCTAATTAGGGTTTTATTTTGTAATCTCGGCCGTTGATTTGAAATCAATCTTGGCCATTGAATTGTAATTGGGGAGCCTATAAATTGAGCTCGCCCCCTCATTTGTAATGGGTGGAGATAGAATATGAGATTGTTGCATTGAGACTGTTTTGAATAATAAAAGCTCTTGAGCATGATTTGCCTTGAATAACTTCTTATTATCAAATAGTAAGCGAGGTTGCATATCATCTTCCGCCATAGATTAAAGTTAAAGTTAGATTAAGTAGAATTTGCTTTGAAAGTTGGTTAATTGAATGAGAGATTGATCGTATTGATTCAATGGTGAAGTGTAGCTCATACTTTCTTCGAATGGATGATTTGCATTCGATGCGTAAAGTTAGCCTGAGCTCTTAATTGTGGAAACTTAACTTCAGCCTCATTCGAGGTTTGAAAATTATTCTCACAACCCTTGAAGATTGCACCCATTTTGCATATGTTGTCCTGCAGGAGGCGAAACAAAGTGTGGTTTATCCCCTTCATCGAATCCTTACTATCTCTTGAGTTCTTAGGCATAGACTAGATTCTCCTAAACCCTATCCTTTTGCCATTTTTTTTGAGATCCACATGGAAAGTCCTAATTGAAAGCCTTTAATTATAAATTCCCTAAGTCCTAAACTTGTGAAGATTTTCTTACGTAAGTCCCCTTGTTTATTACCAACATATCACAACGGCCATTGAGCTTATCCACACGTCGAGACCCGACAAAAGAAACCTTGGAATCACCATATGATCTTCTCGCAATCTTAGCATACGCGGTGGTTTTTCAAGAGAGGATAGAGTGTCTTTGGACATTTTATTCTGTGTGTTCGGTGGGTGATAAAACATACACCAACAGGCCCCAACAGTGGCAACAGAGGTTGTAGTAGCTATAGGAACTTCGGTTTCAACAGTGGCAGCCGAAGTTATAGTAGTCATAGGAACTTTGGTTTCAACAATGGCAGCTGAGGCTGTAGCAGCCATAGACACCTCGGTTCCACCAGGGATAGCCGAGGATGTAGCAGCAGCCGCCACTTCGGTTCCAACAATGATTGAGGCTATAGAAACAAACGACACATTGGTCCCAACAATGACAGTCGAGGGAATAGAGGCAATCGACATGGTAGTGGAGATACCTCATGTGAACAGCTAGTTAGAGCTACTCGGTCCCCCCATCTGGGTAGAAGACATATCACCCATTCACTCACTGCAGCACACGAAGGTAGAGATGGAGCAACCAAAGCAGCTAGTCGTTGTACCTTCTGCAACAAGAAGCATACAGCCAGATGCCACAGTGTCGGCCACCGAGCAGGTTCTTATGCCAACAATAGCACCAGTGCCTATGGGAGATGTGACAGAGGATGCACCAAGAGTTGAGGAGTGCCACCAAGAGGTGAGGAGCATATGCCACGAGTAGAGGAGCCCACGCAGCCGAGGAAGCATGATGATGAGAGGCCAATCGCCAACCCTCCCACACCTCGGACAATATCTTTTGGATCCATAGGAAAGGAATCAAACGATTCAGAGGGCGAAACAAATATTTTCGAAGGTATCTTGGTTGAAATTGCCAAACTAAACAGGCAAGATCCAATGGGAACCATCAAGAGGTACCTGAAGGACTTAGAACCCATTACAACCGTGATCCAGGAAGTGTCAGACATTGCCAAAACTCTAGATCACAACCACTCTCCCGTAGCATGGCAAAAGGCACGAAGGATCCTAAAATTTGTCAAGGTTGTGAAAAGGAATTCCTAAGCATTTTTACAACAAAGGGTTGGTCAGATGTGGAAACACCACAAATGCTAGCAGCTTGGCTCCCAGATAGGCCAACATTCCACAAGAAGGATGGCAAGTTGATAGCCCAACTTTTTGGCATGGAGAGGGCCCATAGGGAGTTGTTTCATGTGTGCAAAATATACAAAGTAAACTATTCAAGAATGATCACCAAGGCTGATAAGGCTATAGCCACCTCCCAAAAGATTCGTGCAGAGGCAGATTCCTCCAACCAACGTCTTCAAAGCAAGCTTCACTAGCAGGCTCATCTTTTAGAGGAGGAGAAAGCAAAGGTGGCCGCTAGGGACACAAAGTTGGTCGAAAAAGACAAGAGGATATAGGCATTGGAGGAGGAACTGGCTAAGCAAGTTGGGGAAAAAGACAAGAGGATACAGGCATTGGAGGAGGAACTGGCTAAGCAAGTTGGGGAAAAAGACGAGGATATAGGCACTGGAGGAGGAGCTGGCCAAGTAGATTGGGGAAAAGGATCAGGAAATAAAAAAGATCAACCAACGCCTCAGGGAGGCGGTCCACTTGGTGAAAACAACTAGGGAGAATGAGCTAAAGGCGGCACATCACCTAAAGCTAAGGATAGAGGAAGTCTACCAGCTTCAACAACGGAGCGCACAAACAACCACCTCGACCTCCTCAGTATACCCAGCTCTAGGGACGTCCTCTCACCCAACTTCTCAGTAGAGTTATTTATGGGTAGTAGTCTTCCAATTTTTGTAGTAGTCGTCTAGAAGACGACTTGTTTTTAGGGAGGGATGATGTAGACAGCATTGTTAATAAATAATTATGTTATGGGCGGCCTACTAGTAGTATAAAATAGAATAAAATAATACTTTGCACAAATTAATGTAATCGGCAATTAGTCCGATGGTTGATTAGTTAGGAAGCATTGCCAACAATTGGTATCTCAACCAACCTCGGCTGGCTATTTATGCACTCATTTCATTTGTAGTAGGACACATTTTGATGTTGTGATGTAATTATTTCCATATTGGATGAATGAATGCAACAATCTCTTCTTTGCAATATGTGTTCTTAATTATTTTCTGTATATGTTCCATGTTCAGTAAATATCCACCCGTTTACTCTCATATAACAGTAAAGAGACCTCAGTGAGTAAACAATTGCATGATTATGTCATCAATTGGTTTGACAAATTAAAACTTGAAGAGAAAAATATGTGGACAAAGGTGAAAACCACCTTTAGAAATTTTGGCCATAGTTTTTAGGTCAATTGTCTTGTGCAAATGTAATGTAATGTCCCCTCTTTATATCCCTTTTCCTAGGTTGGCTCATGCTTAGGAAAAGCAGGTCGGGCTTGTGAATAAAAATAATAAAACATTTATATTTCTACCTAGGTTGGACTTGAGATGGGTAAAAAATAAGAAATTAATAGCAAACTCACCTAGGTCGGCCAGCATGGAGAAGGAGAAATTAATGGGTCTCAAGGCATTAAATATCATTTGGGCGCCCTTGGAGAAGTTTGCAAAAAAGACTAAGAAGACATCCTCAACCCATAAGGTCGGCCTCCTTTGCAAATGAGAGTTAGCTTTCACCTTGAGCGCCCATCTTGGAATAATAACCCTAGTCGGCCAGCCCAAGACTATTTACACAAGCATTAAGGGATTTTTAAATAATAAATATTATTATTTATTTCCTATTTTGGGCGCCATTATGAGGAACATAGGGCAGGTCAGCCTAGGAAAGTTTAGCATTGGAAGTGGCTATATAAACAAGATAAATGAAGAGCATTGGGCATCATTGAACATTCAGTTTTTATTCCATTATGGAGCAGACCAGCAGAAGGATGAAAACCCTTATGCTTGGAAGAAGAAGTTGGACGAAACCCCAGCTTCTTCAAGAGCGAACTTCATGACGGAGGTTCCTATGTACTTCAATAGAGTTAATGGCAAATTCATGTCAGTTTGCATCAGTTTCTAGAGTTCTGATCTGAAAGGGCGAATTGTGCATGTTGGAAGTTCTGATTCAATGTTCTAGGGTGGCAAGCCCTCATCATCAACCCAGCAGGCCAGCGCACCCTTGGTAGGGTTTTTAGCATAGTCTCATCATCATTTCATTGCATCTGTGTAGCTGGTGCAGTTTCGCCCAGCTAGGGTTAATTGCATTGCATTTTTGGGGTTCCTCCTTGTTGTGGCACATGTTTGGAGCCCACTCTATGTGTATCTTGCATTTATAAATTCTGTAGCAGCAGACTGGAAGTTTTTAGCAGACATTTGTTGGTTAATGTTGAAGTCTTTAATCAAGCCACATTGGTATATTATTGCTGCTGATATCTTCCATCAGTTTTCCTATGTTTGGTTGCATTTATATTGCTGTTTATGCATCACAAAAAAGGCAGAAATTTAATCAGCACGCTAGGTTTTTTTTAGCAGAAAATAAAGTTCAGAAACTAGAGCATCATTCTTGCATTTAAAAATCGGAAAATATTGCACAAAATCTGTTTGAGCTATTACATGTTATGACTAGCAAAATGTTGATGATAGGGGTACTTGGGTATATTTGGTACAGTGTTAAGCACCAAGAAAACTAAGTTGATTATTCTGTTGACCATATTACAATTAAATCAATTACAACTTTTTAAATATGATCAAATGTTGTACCTTTAATTACAGCCTTTGACACATATTTATGTGAGTTAATTCCAATTTATGAAATATCAATCTATTGCAATTTATTTTCTATTTGATTACTATTGTTAAATCTGCTGTTACATTACTTCTCCACAAAGCTCTTAAAGAATGCTATAGGCTGAATGCACGCTATCATTTGGAAACGGCCACTTCCATGATATTGCCATTTTTCCCAATCCAAAAAGAGCATATTTGAAACTAAGTAGTAGGATAACACCCAGTTATAGCAAAGAAAATAACATACTTTAGGAATTTCTATGTTATCAATACCTCAAAAAAGAAAAAACATCTAAACAAAGAACTACAAGATTATCATAAGACAAATACACACAAGTTAGAAACCGCATGACATTGAATGACTTGCCTTTAGACCATGAGCATTGCAATGCTCAACAATGTGCCGTGTGCCATATGCAATGCTCTGTAATGTGGAAAGGTACAAAACGGCCAATTGTTTCTCACTACTATCAAGTGTCAGGCCAGAAATCATTCCTTTTGCACTTGGATCTGCAACTGGAGACCTGGCATAAATATTGTACAAAAATCAACTCAGCTTTTGAACTAAGAATAAAAGGAAGATAAAGACATGAGTACAAAGCATATGGAGAATACATCTTTTTAAACTTCACATGGCTTTTGAACCCCACATGGAGCTCACAAACCTATGAACAATGACCCAGATAACAAGAATAATCTATAGAATGATAACTTTTATGAAACACAATTATCCAAAGAAATAGGCAATATGCTAAAGCAGTTCACACACTATAGTGGTGTGCCTTCACAACTCTGTCAGCAGATTGCCTTTGATAAAATTATTAGCAATTATACGAATAACAAGCGATCCAATCAATGTGCATGACAGTATGTTAATCAAATTAGTAAGGAAAAGTAAAAAAGTGCTTCAGATACAGTCTTCCTACAACTTGACTTTATATCTTGACGAATTATCCCTATATTCATTGGGAAAATAATTTTGATTTCTATTTGAAAAGAAGCCAGGTCAAATCTAGTTTCAACCACTCGAGTTACTTCAATTTGCTTACAAAAATGTACGGCTTCAGTCAACAAAAATTGTTTTCAATCTTTCCTAGCACATAAGTAAAAGAATAAAGAATCGGAAAAAAAAAATGCCAAACATTGAATTTCATAAACATTATAGAAGAGAGACGAAACTGATCTACAGAGCTTTAGGTCTCAGATAAAAGTTAAAATCATTACATCTGCAAAGTTTTGTGACGCACTCTCAGCAGTTAGAAAAATATGGTAATACAATATTGTAGTGCATATGTAAAGCCTTTGACATATTTTTAACTTCTATGATTGCACCACTGTCTATGAAGAGCTGTCACACTTTGTATTTTAGTACATCATAAATGTGCATGAAGAATAAAAGCTAACATATTTATTGAGATTTAACACCAAGTCATAACTCCTAATAGAATAATACTTGACAATTAACATTCCATGAAAAAATATGTAAAAGAAAAATTTTATAATCATTAATTTCCTAGAACACTCCCTTCATGGACATATTGTTGACCATAATATCAAGCATGGCTCTAAAATTATTTCTTTCCAGAACTTTAGTATAGACATCTACTATTTGTCTTGCATAGTACAGGAAATAAAATCAATTTCCACATTTGGACACTCTCTTGGATGAAATGTTGATGTACTCATATATGTATGGTATAGCACAAAACTAGATTCCTTCCAAATATGATCACTCTTTGATTGTCACAGCACAATTCAGCAGCCGGTACCTGCTCTAACTGCACGTCACCAAAATGCCTTCTTATGATGCAAATTTAGCCTAGACATATAATCAATAGATTAAAAAAAAAGGATTCATCAGATTTGTTCTGTAGTTAAATGCAAAGTGGACAGCATGTATCTATTTCATGGAACATTATAGACGAAACTCCATATGATTCAGACAGCTGAAAATCAAAAACATCGTTACTAATAACAGCATGAATGATATTTCAACATGTAACAACAAAATAAAAAGACTGATAGAGGTCCACAACCATTCACATATTTGACATCAAGACACTGGAGCAGATTATAAACCTTCCAGTGATTTCCTTTGCGACATTGAACTAGTGAATTTGTTTCCTTAGCTAATAGGCTTTATCACAAGAATTGAAATATACATCCACTGGTGGGTAACAGAGATCCATCAAGTCTAGCAGAAAATTCCCATCACTGATTTTGCCTGGTAAGTTTCCTTTCAAGCTTTGAGATTTCCACAGATAGACATTTTGTCATATTTATCAGGAAACGACTATGTTTTATTATCTTTTATTTTCAACATTTCAGTTTTAACTTGTAGACCTGCCTTCAGGTTTGCGTCTTCTAGACCTGAAAAGTCAAATAAAAGAGGATAAACCACAGTTGATTCCAGATACATATGTCAAAAATTCCTGTTCAGTTAAAAATTGAAACAAATTGCTTTCTCATATGGCGTTGATGAAATAAACAGGCAAACGCTTAAAATCCAGCTAGTTTGGTCAGTAATGGTTCTTTCATTATTTATTGTGAAGTCATTGATTAACCATGGATCCCCATTCATTTTGAGCTGAACTTGTTCCAGCAGAATTTCAATATCAACATTTCCACTAGCATCTTTGAAGCTCAAACAGAATGTGTTCTTCATGCTCAATTTCCCTTTACCCATTCACTCAAATGCCATGAAATTGCTTACAGAGCTCCAACTTACAAACAGTGACAGTTAAATTATGTACAGAAATTTACTAGATGGAGTAAACAAATCCCCAGTTCGATCATTAATGCTAAACAAACTTAAGTCCTATACCAAAAATTAATGCAGGACTGGACTGGCAATGGTACTTTCTTGGAATGCAAAGCTATGTCCTCATTGCTTGTGCTTTAGTCAGATTCAATTAAAGAAGAGAATGCACTTGAAAAAAACGTGTTCTTCAACATTATCTTCTAGAGGTGTGTATGGGTACAGGTGTGGGAGGTCCCCCAAATTTAGGTAGCAGGGATTGCAAAGTTCAAATAAGCCATTCATGAGTATGATCAAATTTTCTTATACAGATTAGTCGTGTTTGAGTGAAATATATGACAGAATGGACTCCATGATAGAAAAAATAAGCCATAAGAACAGCTAAGGAGAATGACCCCACAAAAACAATTTTCAAATGGGTGCAAAGAATCATTGTTGATCACTTGAACAAGACGACCATACCCTCGCATCTCCTAGTTTTGCTTTGTCACCAAAATATTATAGCACAAAGATACTTTTCTTGGCCAAGAGGTGGAACCATATACAAATGTTGCAGTTGGTGAGAGGTGAAAGGCTGCAATCACTAGACACTACCTAGATCCAAATTTAGTGGACACTGTGATGGCTGAGTTTGGAAGTTTTATAGCTTCAAGGAATCATAGTCTTAGCACCCTTCAATACAAGTACAAGCAAAATACACAAATGGTGGTACCTCCATGGTCAAGGCATCCTTTACCTGTAGCCTCTTGCAATCAAAGTTCTATCACAACTATTATTTTTTTTGTTTTTAATTAAAAATCAACTTTCCTACTTTTCTTTGGCAGTTTTTAAATTTTATAATTGCAAATGTTGTACTGACTTTGTCTCCAATTGCAACAGATTTAAAGTTCTTCCATCAAGCAAAGCTAGAGTACATACTCCTTTGTACACTCAGTTCAGTGAAGCCAGTTGGCTGCAAAAAGAGCAAAGAGGTTGGTCTATGTGCATTCCAACTTGCACCTCGTGTCACATAAGCAATTCAAGTACATGGAGGAGGCGAGATAGAGGCCTAAGTATGCCGACTTGGATGTTTATTATGCATGGCTTGCCATAGTTTCTTTATAGGATGAGGAAGCTCCTACACATGATGCAGCTAGTGGGGGTGGCAGTACGGCTGGTTGTGGTTCAACTTCAAACAAACCAAGTGATGACATCGATGCTTAAGATAAAAACCAAGATGATGATTATTAATTGTAATTTGTATTGATTTGACATTGACACTGAATTATAAATTATTTTTATCAGCATCCCATGTGTTTACTGTTTTCTATTCTGTATATTTTTATTTTTTTGCAAATTAAGGGTATTTTTTATATATTTTTTGTATTATATTAAACTGTATATATTGTATGGTCATACCCAGCCATATAGAGACTGGAAAAATATTGTCGTACCAGCAAACTGAAACCTCAAACTGGCTACCATAGTCTCAGAATTATGCACTTAAGGCCGGGTAGGTCATCTGCTAGATCACAAGACAGCAAATTTTTCTTCTCCAATCCACACAACATTAAAATGACATTCAAATTGCATTTAATGCTTAAATGAAACTACATGCTAAATACATCTTTTGATGTTTTTACTGGGTCAGAAGCTATGGTACCTGTTGCCATGAAAGTCGGGGAGCACATGTACATCCTTTGACAAAGAAGCAACAAATGGGGCTTGTATTTCAAGTGCCATTGATTCTAGTGTTCTGTTTAGTAACTCATACAGTGAAATATCTGCAAATTCAATAAATTCGGATTATATCAATAAGGAAAACTAGGAGATTTCTTCTTTCATTTTCTACTACAAATGAGATTGTTAAATTTAAAATGTTTGAAGTCTGGATTAAAAGAGAAAATAATTACCATTAATGTCTGGGAGTTAAAGGATAAAACCTAATTGTATCCTTTTATGCTTCCCTATCCCAGAACACTCCTAGGAAAAGGTTCAAGTTCAGAAACCAATTGAACATTCATACATAGTAATAGAAAATTTACTCTGTGATGCCGCACGGTTGGCCAGAAGAGGAGCAACCACATGATTTTCAACTAAATGATCCAACAAAGCCCCAGTTGCACTTTGTCCCCCTTCGGTGAGCCATAACTCTGGTACCATCGCTGCATAGTGCAGACCAGCCAACTAGGATCAAATTAATGACTAGAAGTTGCATCATAAATTATAGAAATGACTATAGAGGGTATCTTATCATGGAGGTAAATAGATTTGGATGATTTAAATAGTGATTATTTATAATAGGTGTCCAGCTACATGATAATATTTCCATCTTGAGTAAAGGGGTAAAACTATAAAAAAACAGATTCTTGATTGTCTTTCAATACCTGACCAAAAAGGCCCCCAGACACCTGGGATGAAAACTTTATTCTGAGCTACAGCCATGTGGCATGTAGATGTACCGCATACTAAGACCATTCTATGACAAAGAGCTTCCATTTTTTCTTCCTCTGAAGCCATAAATGAGACCTTTAAAAACTCCACATTCTAAAGTTCAGTTTATCTCATAGTATCTACAAAATGTACTTCTGCAACTGTCATAAAAAATGCATCACTAATAAGCTGTTGCTGAAATTGAAAAATGATTCCTTGTAATCAAACCTTGAGACTTAATATTTGATGATGGCACACTTTCTATAACCCCAATGCCTCCAGCATGAGCATCTATCAATGAGGCTCCAACAGGAGTTCCTTCGCACAGTCCTAGCTCCTGCAGACAAACTTACCTGCATTAGAAAAGCCTGAAAACCAAGCAATGAAATAACTGTGGGTAGAATGGTCTCTATCTACAAAGCCTAAAGTACAAGTACAACTAATATAGGTTAAGATTAAGTCTTCTTAACATCAACGATGGGTAGAGATCAATGGTACTCTTCAACTATTAATATTTTTACCTGTGCAGCTGTTCCTGTTAGGCCAGCACCCAGAGGATGTCCAGGGAATGCCACACTCCTTCCTGCATTTCTTGTGAAAAGAGTAAGCAGATCAATAACAATTAATTATATTTGGCACTCTGTTGTCATAAAGTGTCCAACAATGAATTCTGTTTCAAATGGCAAAGTACACCAGACATGCAGAGATTGCATTATTGAAGTTCTAAAACGTGATTTAACATTAACTGATTGAGCTAGAAAACGCTTCCAAGGAAGCTCTTGCCAACTTATACATTTCATATATGTTTCATGTAAACGAAATCCACAAATTTGTGCATTATGACTCCAAGCAGGTCTTGCAATAAACATGTTCACAACAGTGCTCCCCTGGGACGTGTCCCCTACCTTGGTACCCCTGTCCCCATACCTGAAACATTTTAGGGACTCAGGGACACCTTGGAAATGCCTCCCTCCCATCCCCGATTGGTACAAAAAAAGGGTGACATCCCCGAAATGTCCCAAAAAAGGTAGGGAACAGTAGGGGATGGCTAACCGTCCCGGGGGCAGCTAGCCGGGACGCCCAGCAACATTTCACTTTTTTTTTTGTAAAAAACCACATTTTTAAATAATAGAAAAAGGGATAGGTGGGCCCACAAGAACCACCCCGCCTCTTTAAACAAAACCTAAAACTATTACACTTATCAAAACAACCAAAAAAAAAAAAAACATTCTCATTTTGACATTTGCAAACTTGAGGTGAAGAGTAACTGGAGAAGAGCAGAAAGTGAAAGAGGAGAGAACAGCAGTTGAAAGAAGAGACTAGGGCATCAAATCTACTCCATTAGAGGTAAGTTCTTCATTTTACATTTGATTTTTCAATTTGTTTTTCATTTTATCAAGTTTTTTTCAAGTTTTTTTCAATTTTTTTACCATATTGGAAGGGCATTGTGAGTTTATTTTTTCTTTTATTTGAACTTGCAGCTCTCTTTTCAATTCTTAACCAAAAAAATCATGAGCAGCAATGAGAGGACTAGTAATGATAGTGAGGAGGTTGAGGATTAAATGCATGAAAGAAGTCGACCTAGAAGTAGAACTCATAAGTATAGCAGCCACTGGGGGTTCTTCAGGGAGAGGGAGTGGAGCAGGGCCAACAACTTCAAACCCATTTGAATGCCCTTTTGAAGTCCTCAAAACCTATGCAAAAGGCCCATTTAACTTGGATCCATATATTTTCTATGTTTTTGTCATTTTATAGTTGAAACTTGGAGCCTGTGGGCATTTTGTTATAATTCTTATATAATATGTATGCACATTCACAATGAAAGCATTTGAATTTCTTTAATTTGTTTGTCAATTCTCATGTGAAATCTCAATTCAAGTCTAATGTTATGTATTAATCTTCTACAATGTCTATGATGAATGCTTTATCAATGTTATGATATAAATATTTGAAATTTCTCTATATTTTAAAAATTTCCCTATTTTTTAATAGTCGTCCCCTAAAAAATGGTCCAAAAGTCCCCCCATACCGGAAACACGTCCCGTCTTCCCCTGCCATCCCTGTCCCAAAAACTTGGGGGAGCACAAGTTCACAATGAATGGCTGAGAACCTATATATGACAAATGATGTATATAGTAAATACAAGGTATCAGAATATTGAGAAAAGATCAAAATGATGAATACCCTCAGTCTGTTAGGTCAGGGAAAGAAGAACACATTTCTGAGATATTGTCATTGTTCCTTTCTACATCCTCCACATCCACTTTGCACAACATTTTCATAACAATATGTGATGATCTGCTAATTTTCATAACAATATGATCTACTCAAAGGGAGATGAGAACTTTACTTCTCTCAAAAAGAGGCTATGATCTTGCAATACATCTTCCATAAATATCTCAACAGTCACAATGATTGGGAAATATCCAACCTCCAAATCAGAGAAGAATGAGTGAATTTTCACAGATAATTGTAACTATAAGAAAATTAATACTTTAATAAGTATGTTGCATGCATCTCATTTTTCAGATACACAACTGATCTGTTTGTTGTATTCTTCTTAGTTTACATTCGGTTCACTACAAATAATTGTCATCATTCCCCCTTGAAGTTTACCTTTAAATACTTTATAAAACAGCCAGAAAAAATTGATTTCATAATAATAATATTTGACCACAAACAAGGATTGTTTTCGCATTTTAAAATATATGAGAAATTGGCATCTATATGTTAGTTTTTCAGGGGAAGAAGCATAAAATGTGTTGGCTGGAATCTGTATTTCATGCTATAGAAATAATGTGGGTCCACAGTTAAAAATATTTAAAACATATCCTTACTGTAAATCTCATGGATTGTTCACATATAAATTATAATCAATCCATACTGATGAAAGATATAAATTATCAGTTCGCCTCCACGTCATTAATTATATTAATTCCAAGTCCATCATCCCTACTATTTTTTCGTTATGCTTTATATCGTCCCGGTTGTACTTATTTATTTCTTATGTTTGAGGAGATATACCCTTTTTTTGGCATTCCTGTTGGCCACTATACCTAACTATGTACTTCAATTCCACTGACCTATTTTTGTCATTTGCACTTTGCAGACATTCATAAAACTTCAATTTATAGATAATAAAAAGATTACTAGAGAATCCTACTCCAACTCCAAAATGACTTTCATATGACATATAAGAAAAATAAACAGACCATTCCATTATATTAGTCCAACTTTTATGTTTGAAATTTCAAAACAGAATTGAAATGGGGAAAGTTCTAGATTTTTACTACTAGAAATATGACTAGTTGTGAATAGAGCAGGAAAAGAAATTTATAAAGGGTGTTAGAGGTAAAGAAATTAGAGAAATATGCATGAAGATATTTAATATGCAGGAGCATACCTATTTTTGCATAGTGTCCTTCTACAAGGTCCCCTAGACCAATTTCCTGCCAGAAAACATCATCCCATCCACATGCATCCATTGCTTTAGTATTCTTCATACTCATCTGCTGCATATGGGCATGACCTAGGTATGTCCACTTGCAGACAGTCGTACATAGACTACGGGTATCATCTCCAGTAGCCCTGATCAATTATTAATTGCATATTTAGGACATAAGGTTTTGGAAATTATGAAACAAGCTTCTACAGAAAACTATGAAGAAAATTTTTAGTCAAAATCTTGGATCATGCTCCATGATTCATCATGAAGATGAACAAGATGTATATGGATTGCAGACTAGAGCTCTTATATAGATAAATCAGTAAAGTGCACTGATGCCAAACATGGCTCAAAATTAGCAACCATGTACTTTACTAGAGTTATCCAAATAAGGAGATCAATCCGCAGTCCATATACAATGATTTCTAAAAGCTTGTGCATTTTCATGTCCAATCACATATTCATATTAACAAATGTATATTGTGCATTATTAGCTTACTTCGCTAGGATTCTAGCATAAATATTTTCTCTAAATTATCCAAGATGTAAAACTGTGAGATATTAAATTATGCATTGATTATAAATTTATAAATTATAATTGAGCATTATAAATGCAACATCCTATATTTTTGTAGTTGAAGATATAAAGGTTAGCAAGGCATTAAACCCCAAACATAAACTTTCGATAGAATGATAGCATTCATTGTATGTACCTGTATGTTAGCCAGTCGCTTAGGTCCATCCATCTGAATGCAACAGCCCAAGATTCATTTAGGTTTTCTTTCACCCACAAAAGCTGTGAATTCAAGTGGAAAGACAAATTCTTTCAATGTTTTGACTAGTGTTCCAACCACCATATAGAATAAAGAATGAGGTTTCAACATTTACCAAACAATTAATGACCATAAAAACTGCAGAATCTAATTCACAGAGAGATGATGCAGTAATCTATTTAAACTGCAGCCTCTTGCTGTAGAAAAACCTTAAAGAAGGATGATGTCATTTAGAAAGGAAGCATGCTCTTTAAGAAAGAATCAAGAGAAGAACTACATATTCAATATTTCATGCACATTCAAATACCAACACAATGATTCTTACAAAAGCAGGTCAAGGATTATATATTATCCATGTACCTCTTTGTACAAGGGTGCAATAACTATTCATCGTGACTATTCATAGTACTTATTCGTTTCTTACTCATGGGCATAACCATGTTCATGTTAAAGGGAAGGGGGGGTGAATCATACATTGAGCCATTTTCTATTTATTGGTATGGTATCTTTCAATAGAATTAAAAAAAAAAGATACAACTGTATCTAATGAAGGCCTAAAGGGTCCTAGAATGGGCTAGGACTTTAAGGAACTGAGGAAGAAATCAAAGGGCTAAAAAAGGCTATTAGTGGATGTGCCGACCCTGAAATTAGTGCAAAAATGTAAGTGCTAGACCAGGTCATATATGGGCATCTACTAATTCTATCACTAATTATCTCTAAGACAAGCTTCCTCTTTAGAAATGCTTCATCTCAAATCATGGTAGGAATTATAACATTCTCATGCTAGACTACTAAGATAATTTGATATTAACTTGGTAAGCTCAACCCTCTAGTGAAGGTATTTGTAGTGTCTAAGGAACCTTCCATTCAAATTGCATTACCTTGACATCATATGTAAGGTGAAACAAGAACATATTCTTGAAGTCGTAAAGAAGTTGGAAGTTGTAAACTTTATTTGAAGTCCCCTATGGACTTTTCCAACTTATATAAAGCATCTTTTACAAGACATCAAAAATGTGCACAATTGCTTGTCTCTTCCCTTTGATTCGATTAGGTGATTCATCCATCTTGTTTTTTTTGTAAACAAGCTGTTCATAAAAAAAAAGGATGCCCTATGTGGTTAAGCTTAAGAAGGAAAAATCATTCTAAAACAAACACTAGGATCAATGCCAAAAAAAATTCCAATCAAAAGACATAGCCATATGGGTCTTATGAGGAAGAAGCCCTCCTAGTCCAAGGTGAGTCAATGTATATGAGTCAAAGTGATCTAGGAAGAATCACAGAATACAAGGAAATCCCCAAAATAGTGGGTGTTGGGAAGGGCAAGAGGTTTGGGGAGGAGGTCACGAAGAGGCAGGCTATGCAAGTGTGTGTCAAGAAAAAGAGGGTCCTGCTTCATGAAATCACTTCTCAAGAACTTATTGAGAAAACCAAGAACTTGGTAGAGGTGATGTCTGTCTTAATCAGTCAATCAATAAGCCAACCAATGTGGTTTAACCAATCCAAAAACTCAGGAATGGTAGAAGATTGTGGCTGAAAAGAAAGGTTTAGAAAATCAATTTTGAGTCGTGTTAGTGACAAATAATGACAGCACAGAAAAAGATGGTTTCACCTAAGACTGGATAAGAACCCCCCGTATTTTGTGAGAGTGTGATTTTGATCCAGAATATATTGGACTTTAGGGTAGAACTGGCGGATGAGGAAATCAGAAGCTCTAAATCCCAAATGCAGGATCTTCCATTGATAGTGAAAGATGGACTCAAGCAAAAGAAGTAACATAAAAACAGTTCACTAGTGGAAGGCAAGAACAGGAAAAAGTGTTAAAAGATTCCAAAATCCCTAGATATGTTGAGGTTGTCCAACCCAGAAGATTGGACCCAAATGAAAGTAGTTGGAATGTTGGGGGACATAAATCCTACAGTAGAAAATGGATGATGACAATTTTTAGTTCTAATATAGATAAGTTGAATTTCTCCTTTTTCAAGAAGTCAAACTGACAAGTTGTAAACTCAATTGAGCACTGAATTTTACATGAAGAGAGTCAATTCTAGTCATAAGAGAGTGTCAACATGGCATGGGAAGGTGGAACATGGTGGGAACAAGTGAATTTGATTGCAGAAACAAGAACTTTGCCTTGTTGAAAGAACACTCAGGTGTGACAATCAAGCAAGGTAAGAACTTCTTTTGAATTCTTTCGATTTATGCTTCTACTAATCATTAGGAGGCGTCAAAATTATTGGACTGGTCTACCATTAATCTAAAGAAGATCCCCTGGGTTATTGGGGGAATTTCAATATGGTGGAGGATAGAGAGGATAAGGTATTGAAACATAAGGCTGTATGCCTTATTGTGAGATCGCATAATGCATGGTTGACTTTCCAGTGTAGAAAGGATCCCAAGTAAGTCATATGAAGCTGTCTCTTTTGACTTCTAAAAACCCAATAATTTCCATTTTATGCTTGCTCGCATATTGGTGAATATAACACTGGATTTATTTGTAATGCCTTATTGTGAGATCGCATAATGCATGGTTGACTTTCCAGTGTAGAAAGGATCCCAAGTAAGTCATATGAAGCAGTCTCTTTTGACTTCTAAAAACCCAATAATTTCCATTTAATGCTTGCTCGCATATTGGTGAATATAACACTGGATTTATTTGTGTTTATTCGTTGTCCCACGTCTAACTAATTATTGGCCAACTGCTTTTCCAGCTGCTGCAGTTTGTGGAAGATGAGCTTAGAGAACAGCAATGCATCATCAACAAAGTGCAACTTAGAGAATCCCTAACCACTTTCTGTTACAGCCAGCCCAAACTTTCCTTGTCAACAGAACACTCAGTGTGACAATCAAGCAAAGGGAGAATTTCTTTTGAATTCTTTCACTTTATGCTTCCAATAATCATTATGAGAGGTCGAAATAGTCAGATTGACTTGCCATTAGTCTAAAGATGATTCCTAGGGTTACCGTGGGAGACAATCAAGCAAAGGGAAAACTTCTTTTGAATTCTAACACTTTATGCTTCCAATAATCATCATGAGAGGTCGAAATTGTTAGATTGACTTGCCATTAGTCTAAAGATGATTCCTAGGGTTACTGTGGGGATTTCAACATATTAGAGGATAGAGAGGATAAGGTCTTGAAACATAAGGCCATATGCCTTATTTATTTATTCATTTCTTATTAGCAAGAATAAATGTCTTATTGCAGGATGCCAAAATGCCCGGTTAGCTGTTTTGTGCAGAGAGAATCCCAAGTAAGTCATATGAAGCTCTCCTTTGACTTCTAATAGCCTAAGAATTATCACTTTATGCTTGCTATTATATTGGATAATGCTATATTTTTTTGTGTCGTTCCATTGTCCCAAGGCTAGCTAATGCGTGAGCGTTGGACAAAAGCTTTTTCAGCTACTCGATTTCCTGTAAGATTGGCTTAGAGAGCAGCAACATATCATCTTGATCTAACGAACTGAAAATTAGAAAATCTCTGGCCTTTTCTGTTGCTAGCAACCCATGTATTTTTCCTACCTCTTGATCCAAATATTAATCTGTTAAGATTTTCCCTTGTGAAGATGAATAAATAAGGGCTTAGTGGATCCCCTTTGTCGCAGTCCTCTAGTGAGGACTAATGACACTGCTATTTCCTCAATGGGAGTAATAGTGTATTCACTGGACCTGGACTTATTGCAAGCTTGGTCAAAGGGTTGAAATCCAAAGAAGTCCAATTTAAACAAGAAATAAGGTAAATGAAAAAATTATTCCCATGTGAGCTTCTAAGAAGTGGGTCACATACACCAAATTGGCGTCTAACTTGGCAGCAACCTTAAAAATTATCTTTACCTCTACCTAAATGTAAGGATTATCATAAAATTGTTGATCCATGATGCCATTTGGTCATTAAACCCAAAGGATTCTAGAGTTTGGATCATAATATCCCAATTGTATATGTCAAATACTTTAGACATGCCCAGATTGATCATTGCCCGTGTTGGTGCCCAAATTTGTAGTGCCTAAAATTTGCTTGGCTTAGGGCTCCCTTTATGTATTTGGCCACATTATACCCATCATATATAACTGATCTATGAAATCTCCTAAGGGGTCCCCCTTGGTCAAAATTGCATATATATTGTTTCTCATCATCCTCCATATCCCTATCAACTACTAGAAGTTGCCTGAAACCATAAAAATTCTAAGTCCTAAGTGTTTTTAGTTGCTTTTGTGGAGTTGTGGACTTTCCTGAGTCTATCAAACACTTCTTCCCATCCTACCTCCACTTCCAACATCCAATCCTACATAAAATGATTGCAAGGATTATCGGATCCCCTTCCTCCTGTTTTCCTTCATTTCCTCCTTTTGTGAGATTCCACTAAACATCCAGACATCCCTTCCTTTCCCGCAAACTCTTGTTCACCTCCCATCTTTCTTCCCCTTTGTGGACTTTCCCCCATATCCACTTTCGGTGTCCACTTCTGCAAAGTTTCCCCGCATGCTTCCTTTCCTTCACTTTTGTAAACTTCTGAAGTGGATAAAAATATTTTCCTTGTCCACTTCATCCACATCCCAATTTCAATTCCAAGAGTTTCCTCATATCTTTCCTCCTTTCTTCCTTGTGGACTTCCTTTGCACCTCCACACTACTTCTCATCCTAGCCCCACCTCCTCTATCTGGTCCTGCATGTTTTTCTCACTTTCCTTCCTATCCCTTTCATGCAAAGTTTAGGTGAACTTCTAGACTTCATTCCAAATGTTCAGTTCCCATGTCCACTTCTACATTGAAATCCCACAAAGGTTTCCTATAACATTTTTCCATTTATTTCCTCTTGTGTGGAGTTCAATCCAACTTCCAGACATCATATTTTCTAACCTAGACATCCTATCCTAATGTCCAATCCCGCATCTTTTCCCTACATTTCTCCATGATGCTTTCTTCATTCATTTTGCCCCTTTTTGTGAAGTTTCTATGTCATTCAAGACTTCCATTCCCCCATCTTGATCTAACCTCTAGTCTTGACCTAAAACCCTACATGTCCTATTCTTGTATCATGTTCCACTTCCAACTTCCACATTTCTTCCAAATTGCTTCCTACACTCGCCAAGTCCTCCTAAGGCACAATTCATGTTAGATTTGAGGCTACAACTTCCTAGTCAAGTTTTTCTCACCCAAAAAACATTGTTTATCTTAATGGAATAGATTCACATGCAAGTTCAACGATAGAGGATGAGGGCGACCATTTTGCCATTAATGCAGTTGAGCTACAAATCCAATGGTCCTCATGCCAAATCCTAATCGTTCATCTCACGAACTTCACAAGACACACTTGTTTTGCATGTGATCTCCAATCCTTGGTCAAATTCCCACAAGCGACCAGACAATCAAGCAAAATATTAAAAATACTAGTTCATTTGACAAAACAATGGTTAGTCATTTCTCTCTTCCACGAGAATCATTTCTACTCTCCATTCAACTACAAGTGTCAAGGAGCTTCTAGGGTTTCAACTCCTACAAATCTAATTGCCATTAGAGTAGCATCTTTTATAAATCACAGGAGGTGTTAATATTGTAAATGGTTCTTTTAGTTGAATGCTTCATAATTCCATTTATGGATCTTTTGGGAAGTTTCAGCTTAGGGTTTCCTCTTGTCACACTTGCTGGTATGAATGTAATAGTGATTTGATGAATGGAACAGCATTCTAAGTCATTGCAAGCTTTGAAATGATCATTTCTCAATTACATATGATTTTTTGCAGTCTATGATAGATAACTAAGAATGTTCAATTATTTGATATCATTATTTGTGGTGTATGTTTATGCACAACTCATATTGTTTTGTGGTTACAATATGTTGTCTCTCATGGTATGTTGTGACTCTATAACCCAATGGAATAGGCACTAGTCCTGGAAGTAATCATCCACTATATGTTTAATCTGAAAACATCATTCACCAATAGATTAGAAGTAGAAAATTAGTTTGTATGCACCTCATGGTTCAATATTTCAACTAGGAAAACATCTATAGCTAACCATAATCACTTTCATCCTTCAAGAATCATGTTCTACATACCCACATCTTGCAACTATGCAATGATGTCTTTATCAACTTTATAAGAGGTCTTATGTGCAGTAGGTTAGCCTTTGGTTTAGTGACATCCTTTGGAACCAATCACACATTGGGTACTACTGCAACACTTTCAACTTGTTCATCTTGAGTTGTGATTAATCCTATCAAGCATACCTCTTAGGAAGCCCCCATTGGGTCTAGCTAAACCCAAATTATAGGAGAGATTAATCACTCATTGGTCTATTATTGCCCTACTTGAACATACATCTTAAGTACTCTTCCTTGAGTTTGACACCCCTAGCACTCAAGAAAAGACTTACCTTTAGGGATTTTGTAGGTTCTTTCCTTGAGTTTGACACCCCTAGCACTCAAGAAAAGACTTATCAAAGCAAGTTCTTTCCTTGTGGAAATTGTTGCAAGCAATTTTGCAAGTTCATGCCCCACAACAAGACCAAGTGGAGAAGATTCGTTGTCTTTGCTAAGAGACATTGATCTTGTAGTTAGAGAAGAGAAATTGAAAATAACGCAAGAGAGGTAGAATTTCTTGATGAAACAACGTTCCTCAAGCTAGAAGCTAATGTTGCAAGCATATCTCAATCAATCGAGACAATAAAAGGGACCATCAAAAGATATGCTCATTAGAAAGTGCTAAGAGCGAGTGCAAACCAACTCCAATGAAGAAGAAGATTCTTCACATGGTGAATCAAGTCTACCAAGAGTAATCAATTCTAGGTTGAGATAAAGATTAAGATTCCAGCATTTGAAGAAGTGGACGTAGAGAAGCTTGACCATTGGTTGGTACATCCGAAGGTATATTTTAGTATGCATTCTCATCCTTTGGAACAAAAGATTTCCTTTCCTAGATTGAGATTAGCAAAGTATGTTTTAACTTGGTTTAAGAGGCTCTTATATTATATGGTTCTAAGCAGTGTAACGGGACTCGCCAGGACTCGACGAATCCCAAGCCGAGCACCCCTGGCCGAATCCTGGGAGCCCAGACTCGGACATGGCCAAGTCCTACCGCATCCAGGAGAGTCCCGAGCCTTGGACACAATCGGCGCAGCAAGCTCCAAAAAGCAAAAAAAAAAAAACATAAAATAAAAGTTTAACTTGGATTTTTATTTTACTTATATCATCTCCCCAACCCTAAAAGCAACCTCATTTCATTCATTTGGCAAAATAGGAGGAGAAGAGAGAGTTGTGAAGAAAAAGAAGAGATCATTGTAGGGCAACCAGTAAGCTGTTGAAGACAAATCCAAGCTTAGATATCATTTGGGAAGCTTCATACTAGCAAGGAAGTGCATTGAGAGCTCATTACCATCGATTGGGAGGAGTTTGCATTGCATTCCAAGCTAGATTTAAGAGGTAAGTTTGATTCTAATTGGTTTTTTTGTGTTTTTTTAACAAATAATTCATTGTAATTTATAAAATCATTGTTTTTTTGAGTTTGCATTTTTTTTTTTACAAACCCTACTTGTTATTGCAGCCACTTTCATTTGCAAATCAAACCATATTTTAACAATGTCTCAAAGTCAAACCCCAGGCAGAAAAGACCCTGCTTGGAAACATGCTGAAATATTTGTCGGAATAAAAAAAAGGAGAGGCAAAATGTAAATATTGCAAAACAATATATCATGGAGAAATAAACAGATTGAAGTTATCATATTGCATGCATACCCGTCCATGATGCAGTGGGCTGCACTAAAGCACCTCCTGAGGCTATTCATGAAGTGCAAGTGCAATTAGAAACATTTGAATCGCAAAAAGAATTGAAAAAGAAGCAGAGGGAGGAGTTGGTGAATGTTGGATAGCCACAGGGACTTGGTGCTATTGGAGATGCTTCTTCCATGCCTCCATACCATCCTAGTGCTAGTGCTTCTGCTACTGCACTAGCTATGCGTACTACTAGTACTACTCCTAGTGTTGTTGGCGCTGCTACTACTAGTGGTCGTGGGAGTGTTAGCATTGGCCCTAGAGTTCGTAAATCTTGAGTGGACTCATATTTTGTACCACGCACTACTCCTGGTTCCCAACCGTTGCTTGAGAGCATGGGTTGGAACAAGGACGTACATGATGCAGCGAAGAAAACAATTGCAGGCTTCTGGTACTATTGCACCATTCCCTTCCATGTAGCCAGGTAATTCTTTTTTGTTTAATTGTTTTAAAATTTATATTTAAATTTTAGAATCTAGATGTATGATTGTATCTCATTATCGAATTCAAATTTAAAGTTGAAAACTTAAAACTTTTCATTTTACAATACTTATCTAAGTAACTTATTAATTTATTTATGACATGTTTTAGGTCTCCTTTTTGGCAAAACATGGTTGATGCCATAACCATATGTGGGGTGGGGTTCAAAACCCCTACTGAAGATGAATTAAAGGGCCCACTTTTGACTCAAAAGGTGGCAGATGTAAAAGCACAATTAGAGGAGCAGCGCTTGCAGTGGAGGAGGTCAGGTTGCACCATCATGACTAATGGTTGGACCAATAGGAGAAATAGGACGCTGCTTAATTTTCTAGTTTCCTCTTAAGGTAATTGTACTTCCCTCAATGCATTGAATAATTTGAAATTTTAATTTGATTTAGTGATTTTAATTTTAATATTGCTGATTTATGTTTTTTAATTTATTGAATAATTGGTTTTGCTTATTTTTTTAGGTGACACCGTCTTCATCAAGTCCATTGATGCTTCCGCCCAAATCAAAAATGTCACATACCTTTGTGAGGTTATAGAGGAGGTGATAGCTGAGGTGGGAGAAGAGAATGTAGTTCAAGTGGTGACAAATAATGCAGCAAATTATGTTGCTGCTGGTAGATTATTGATGGAAAGGCACCCAACTATATTCTAGACTCCATGTGCCGCCCATTGCATTGACCTCATATTGGAGGATCTTGGGAAGCTTCCATGGATCAAAACATGTGTGGATTCCGCAAAAAACATTTGCAAATTTGTATACAATCACACATGGGTGCTTAACCTTATGAGGCAATACACGAGGTTGAGGGAGTTGGCTCATCCTAGCATCACTAGGTTTGCAACAAATTTTATCACATTGCAATCCTTGATTCGGTCAAAAGCAACTTTAAGGCGCATGTTTGTTGGTGAGGAGTGGTCTTCCTCATCCTATACTACAAGCACTACAGGGATTGTTGTGGCTGATTGCATTTTTGATGAGCCAGGGTTTTGGACACCAGCGGAGGAGATTGTGAAGGTAAAATATAATTCTTCATTATGTTTTACTTTTAATTTTTATTCATATTTTACTTTTATTTGTTTATTTTCATTCACACTTAAGTTAATGTTTCACAATGTTTGCACTTTGCAGTTTATCGAGCCCTTGGTAGTTCTCCTACGAGTTACTGATGGGGAGAAGCCCGCAATGGGCTACATATATGAGGGAATGGATAGAGCCAAAGAGGCCATTAGATCCGTCTATGGTGGAGTTGAGGAGAAGTATCGTCCCATTTGGGAGATCATTGATCAAAGATGGCACCACCAACTTCATTCCCATCCATGCAGCCACATGTTTCCTAAATCCGCCTTCCAATTCAGCCATGATCTACGTGCAGATAGAGAGATTCTTAGTGGGCTCTACTCGACGATAGAGTGGATGTTGCCTGTTGTTACTACACAGATAGTGCACGAGATAGATGCCTTCACTAAGGCACAAGGAGACTTCTTTGCACGTCATTTGTGCAAAGAGAGTAGGACGACATTACAGCCAAGTAAAAATATATTTAAGGGCATAATTTTCATCTTTTTATATTATAATTTATTATTAAATGTTGAACTTGAAACTTGAAACTTGAAAATTAAAGTTGGAAATGAGACTGATTTTGTTTCTTTTTCTCATTTCAGATAGTTGGTGGCATATGTTTGATTCCAATACACCGAACCTTCAAAATGTTGCCATTCGTATATCGAGCCAGCCATGCAATTCATCTGGTTGTGAGCGCAATTGGAGTATGTTTGAGCACATACACTCCAAGAAGCACAATAGATTGTCAATGGAGAGGATGAATGATTTGGTATATGTTCATTACAACCTTCGCCTCAGATACAGGAAGATTTTGACCACGACTCCACCCTGATCAGGCTGGAGGAGGTTGATCCACAGTCTGAGTAGATCATTGAGGCTACAGATGCAATCTTTAGTGACGAGGACCTTGATTGGGTGGACTAGGCAGAGAGAGAGGTTGAGGTTGTAGCCATGGCTGAGGAGGCTAGAGCATGAGGAGACACAACTATTGTTGGTGAGAGTGGCATGGAGACATAGGCAGAGACTATGGCTGCAGCTGCTACATCATCGAGGACCCTTAGAAGCCTTCGTAGGAAGGATGTTGGCTCCACTAAGCCATAGACTTGTGGCTATTTTTTTTATATTTCATATTTATATGGAACATTTGATATCACGGATTTCATATTCCATGAGTTTTGTATACATTTGACTACATTTATATATCTAAATATGTTATTTCCTTCAACAGCTCGACTACAATTTGTGTACTTTATACTTATGTGATCGTTGTATACTTGTGTATGTGATAAAATTTGCTTCTATTTAATGATGTTATTGTGTCTTTAAGGTTTATTCAATAAAGGGTGCTTGAAACAAGTTTTAAATCCTTCAAAATCTCTAAATTGCTAGGGTTTTTTCAACTTTTTTCATTTTGCCGAGTCTGTGCCAAGTCTGCGCCGAGTCCAAGCGCCAATCCCGAATCACAAGTCGAGTCACCCTAGCCGAGTCCTAGTCTCGTTACTATGGTTTTAAGAAAGCAAGTTCCTATTATTTCTTAGGATCAATTTTACTCAAATTTTCATACAAAGGAAAAATTTATGGAGTGGCAATTTTCAAAATAAAAAGATGAACAAAGTGTGCAAGAGTAGGCTACTAAACTTCATAGAAGGGCTATCCAAATCAGGAAAGATGTGCAAGAAGAGGAGGTGTTGATGAAATAGATTGGAGGCATTGATGTTAGTTTTATGATCAGATGTAAAGCACAGAAATTTAATTCAAAATCAGACAATAACATAGCATATACCCTAGGAAAACCCTCCTCTTGAGGGAGAAAAACCCAGCAACAATATATCACTTATATATTGATTATCAACAAAATTTCTCCTTTATAAAGAGGCCGATATGAAGGCCAATTAGAAGTACCATAATATGATGCTAACACAAAACCAAGGTAATGTAATTCGTTGATGATAGACTCAGTCTTCCACAAAATATCGATCTGCACTTGAGACAAACTCGCACCTATGAATCTCGAACTTGTGATGAACAATGAATGGATATGAATGAATGATTAACAATGAAATGGCCATCGAGTATATATACAAAATGAAGGGAGAAGTTGTGACTCTCCAATACAACAAGTCAGCCTCCATGAAACATCACGTCTCCAATACTCAAGAGGTTGGCTTCCTTTTCGCAACTCCTCATAAGTTCATATCTTAACAATAATTAAATATTAATTGTCATCAAATGAGGCGCCTCCTCATAATCGATATCTCCATAAATTAAATAGCCAACGGCTATCATTTAATTTATTCAATAGTGCAAGGGAGATCGGGCTGGAAGAAACACCCAACATTGTACAATAACATCAACACTCCCTCTCAGCTAGGGAGGATACTTCCAGCTGCATAAGACATATCACCTCATCGTGATGTCAACCACAAGGGCTACTCCCATATGTGGAAAGGAGAGATATCACCTCATCGTGATATCAACCATCATGGCTACTCCCATGGATGGTAAATGTGTACAAGTGCTCATCACTTAACGTGATGTCGTCACCTCATCGTGATGTCGTCACCTCATCATGACATTCACCATGGCTACTCCCAGAGGGTGAAAACACAAGTACAAGAAAATCATCCCGGACTCTCTCACGTGATGCTGTCATGGAGTCACACACATGACATCCACCATGGCTACTCCCGGAGGGTGGAAACAAGGGCTTTCACCTCAAATCTCTCTCAAAGAGAAATGCATTAACAAGGGCTTGCACCTCAAATCTCTCTCAAAGAGAAATGCATTAAAGAAGATTACTGTTATTGAGACTCCTTCTCAGTTAGGGCTTCATTCTCCACCATACCAAGCTTGTCTCGAAAGTACACAAACTTTATCCTAGAGAGAGGCTTGGTGAGAATGTATGACGTTTGCTCATCAGTGTTGATATACTTCAACTGGATTGCTTTTCTCAATACCATATCTCTAATATAGTGGTATTTGATCTCAACATGTTTAGTTTTGTCATGAAACACAGGATTGACAGAAAGCTTCACACAGCTTTGATTATCACAATGAATGACAGTTGGCTCCAACAATTTTCCAAACAATCCTGCAAGGAGCTTCCGAAGCCACACTGCTTCTCGAGCTGCCACACAAGCTGCAATATACTCGGCCTCAGCTGTACTCAATGCAACTGAAAATTGTTTCCTACTACATGTTGATGCGTGTTTTATGACACAACAAACATTCTAGAATAAAGAGTCCAAAGACGCTCTATCCCCTCTTGAAAAACTACCTCGTATGCTAAGATTGCAAGCAAGATCATACGGCAATTCCAATGTTTAAGATGAATGTGGATGAGCTCTGTGGTTTGATGTGATTATGCTGGTAACACAAAGGGACTTACGCTAGGCTTGTTCAATTCACAACGAAGGTCTAGACAATGAAGCTCTATTGCTTGGGTCATGGATCAAACAAACTGAAAAAGGAGATAAAGGTTCAGAAGTTTTAATCTACCCCTAAGAATTCAAGAGACGGTATTGACTTGGTGGAACCAATAACCACGCTTTGCTTCGCCACGCTCAACGACAACTACACAAAGGGGGTGCAATCTTCAAGGGAATGTGCTTATGATTTTCAAGTCGTGAATAACTACCATCAAATCGAACAATAATTATCCAGACAGAAGTTAAGCATCCACAAAATAAGCTCAGGCTAACTTTACGCATTGAATGAAAATCATCCATTCAAAGAAAGTATGAGCAAAAGTTTCACCACAAATCAATACTTATCAAATCTTGCATTCATCTAACATACATGAAAAGAAATCTAAACTATGATGAGGGATAAGAACCATGACAACTCCAAAATAAGAGAAGCAATCACCATCAGAACAATGCATGCATTACTTATTACTTTGGCAATCTTACAACAGTTGCTTATCTCAACATGTTTTGCAACATGCTCCCATGCTTTACAAATGAGGGGGTGAGCTCAATTTATAGGCTCCCCAATTACAATTCAATGGCCAAGATTAATTTGGAATCAACAACCGAGATTACAAAATGAAACCCTAATTAGGGTTTTTCCTAACTAACTCCTTCTCGACCAATGAGAAAATTACATTCGAGGACACTTGTCCATTTTACCAAATATGAACCAACAAATAAAATAGAAAGTTGTTGAATCTGGATGTGCTGACTTGGAACAATCTGATTGGTCGAGGCGCCACCTCAGCGTGCTGGATGTCTTCCTTGGTCACTTTGTTCTTTTTCCATGTTCTTGCCTTAGAATATTTTCTGTCCTTTGCACTTTGATCTTGGATTACTTTGGCTTCTTCTTCCCTCCTCGCCTTGGAGCACCTATTTAGACTTGAAGTTATTAAGTCTTTCTTCCCGGATTGCTTTGGAATTCCTTCACGTGCCTTGAATTTGGAGAGGAACTCCCTTGTGCTTTCGCCGTAATGGGGAATTTCCCATACTTAGCCAAATTTTGGCTACTTTGTAATACCTTCAAGATTTTGGCCATTTTTGTGTTCAAATAAACTTTGTCGGTGGATTTGTCTTCAATTTTGAATTTGGCTTGCGTAAGTTGGATGTACTTGACGGTGTGCCTGCCGTTGTCTTCATGATGCCAAATTCTTGGCGAACCTCTTGTTGGTCTTGCAATGTGCAAGAATGGACTCCCAAGTTTTCTTTCATCTCCCTTCCAATCGGACTTTACACTTTCTTTGCCATTTTCTCCTTCGCCTTGTGTAGTCATCCGCCTGCAAGAAACAAAATAAATAAATTTAGATTTTCTCTCTCCTAAAGATAACTTTTCAAGATAAGCTTTGAAAGATTTTTATAAATTTCATTTTCAAGCTTTTAATTTTCTTCCCGTCCAATTTCATTTGGCCATCCATTTTATCTTGCCATAATTTTTTTTGTCTTCCAATTTTATTTTGCCATTACCTTCCTTCGTCCAAAATTATTTTGCCATTATTTTCAATCGTCCAATTTCATTTGGCCGTATCTTCTTGCTTTTTTCCAAAATTTATCTAGCCATGTCCAACCTTATTTGGCCATAAATCTTTCCATCCAAAATTATTTTGCCATAATTCCGCTTCGTTCAATTTTATTTGGCCATGAATTTGCTTCGTCCAATTTTACTTTGCCATTACCCTCTTTCGTTGGCCATATTTTCTTGCCATCCTAAGTTATTTGGCCATGATTTTTTAATCGTCCAAAGTTATTTGGCCAAAATTTATTTCATCTTCCTAAATCATCTGGCATGATTTTAAGTCATTGGCAAAATTTTCTCTAGACATTTTGATGTTTGGACTTAGGCGAATTTCCAAAATGCCAAACATATATTTTTTTTTTATATTTGCCAATGTTCATACTTGGGCAAAATTTCACAATTTCTACTCTTCTCTAAGCATGGCGGACTTCCTTATTAGTTTAGCCATTCAACTTTTTCCTTGGCTATGCTTTAGCCAATTCACTTTTTTCACATGGCGGACTTGCCTCTTATTCATGCCATACTTTACTTCTCATGGCGGACTTCACACATTTTCTAGCCATTTACCAATTGACTAAGGGCGGACTTCAGCCTGCAACCTGCCACTCCACTTTGTGCTGGGTGTTTTCTTTATGGCCTTGCCAAGGGTGGACTTGGCACATTTATTTGCCATCTATTGTTTTGGCCATGGGCGAACTTTACCAATTTTGATGCCACTTCAACTTTTGGCTAAGGCAGACTTCACTAATTGTCTTGCCATTTTAACATGTGGCTGGGCGGACTTGACCTCACTTCAAACCATTTGCATTATGGTGGGCGGACTTGGCAACTTTCCTTGCCATTTGACACTTGACCAAGGGCGGACTTCATCATTTTTGTTGCCATTCACATTTTGTCCAAGGCGGACTTAGCAACTCTTCATGCCATTCTCAGGGCGGACTTCATAGGATGGCTTGCCATTTCTCCATTTTGTCTAAAATTATTTTGCCACTGCCTCTTCCTTTTGAGGGCGGACTTTAGCACATGTCAGGCCATTGGAAGGCGGACTTCAGCCTTTGGCTTGCCATTTAACCTGCTTGGCTGGGCGGACTTTGCCAAGTGTTGAGCCATTGGAGGGCGGACTTCAGCTATTTGTCTGCCATTCCACCTTATGCCTAAGGGCGGACTTCCTCCTTTGGCTTGCCATTTCACATTTGGACATGGGCGGACTTTGCTCTTATTTCTGCCATTCACATTGCCTGGCTGAAGCTGTTCGCCATTAACTTCCTCATCTTAGTCCTTTTTCATGCCTTCGCCATGATTTTCAGTCATCAATTTGCCATGATTGTTCAGATTTTTCATGGATTTCTCAGATTTTATATGAATTTCCAGATTTTTTCACCAATTTGTTGACTGATTTATCATTTTATTCACCATTTTTCTGTGCTTTTTGAACGATTTTTCCAGATTTTTTTATTTTTTTTCTGTGATTTTCCAAAATTTCACCATGAATTCAAAAATTTTCAAATTGATTTTCTGAGAGTTTCGTTGATCTTTTCGAACTTCTGAGTGGATTTTTGAAACTCGAGCCCTTTCCAAATATAGAAACTTTCTAAAAATAGAAATTTTCCAAAAATAGCAACTTTCCAAAAATAGACCCTAAAAAATAGGGATCCCAGAATTGCCCAAAAGTGCCAAAAAAGTAGGTCCTAAAAAATAGGGGGCCCGGGGTGAAAACCCTAAAAACTGGGAGGTGTCGGAATTGACCGAAATGACAGTCGATCTTCGTCTCCCAGGCCTTCTAAGCGCGATGGCGACGTTTATACAGTGATCCAGGCTAAAACTCACTTGCTTGACTCGGGTGACCATTCAAAACTCAAACTCCTAATTGTAAAAAGACTGGTGATAAGCGGTTGCGACGCCAAGGCAAAAAGCAAAAAAAGCAAAAAAAAAAAACGAAACAAAAAAACAAAGGGTCCCCATTTGCAATGGGGCGATGTGTGAAAAGGTCACAACACTACACCGGATCATGCAAACCCCAAACTAAAACAACATCTAGAGGTGCTCTTCGATCAGTGACACACCCTGCCCAATCAGAATCAGTATATCCATGCAGTTGTAAGTCCACACCAGAAGAATATCTCAAGCCATACCCAAACTTGCCACGAAAGTATCTCAGGATATGCTTCACTGCAACTAGATGTATTTGCCTTGGTTCACACATGAACTGACTAAGTGCACTCACTACATAGCAAATATCCGGTCTAGTATTGACTAGATACATCAACGATCCAATCAACTGCCTGTACATCGTGGAATCTACCAGATCTGAACTAGCTGCAGCCTCTTTCAACTTATGCAAGTTGGTCTCCATAGGCGTAGACATGGATTTGCAATCCATCATACCAAATCTCTTCAGAATATCAATGGTATACTTCCCTTGACTTAGAATCATCTCATTAGGCTTCTGCCATACTTCTAAACCAAGGAAGTAGTGCATGAGACCAAGATCCTTCATTTCAAATTCAGAAGCTAACTCCTTGCATTTGATAATGAGGTGATCTTCTCCAGTAAGAATTAAATCATCGACATAAAGAACCAATATCAATGCTTCGCCATCAATTACCTTGAAGTACAGGTTTGAATCAGCATCGTTCTTGGAGAAGCCCAAGCTCATGAGGTAACGATCAATCCTTTCATACCAAGCACGAGGAGCTTGCTTAAGACCATACAAAGCCTTCTTCAGCCTGCAAACATGAGACTCCTTCCCATGTACCTCAAAGCCATCAGGTTGCTCAATATATACCTCTTCCTCGATTACACCATTCAGAAATGTTGTCTTCACGTCCATCTGGTTAATCGTCCATCCTTTAGATGCTGCAATAGCAATGATGGTCCTGACTGAAGTGTAACGAGCAACTGGAGCAAAGGTTTCCTCGTAGTCAACTCCCTCTTTCTGAGAGAATCCTCTAGCCACGAACCTAGCCTTGTACTTCTCAATGCTCCCATCAGCCGCATGCTTGATCTTAAAGAGCCATTTAGAAGAAACAACAGATTTTCCTTCAGGTCTAGGTATGATGTCCCAAACATCATTCTTGAGAATGGATTGATACTCTTCAGCCATAGCATCTCTCCAAACTTGCTGACTAGAAGCTTCCTCAACACTGGAAGGTTCTGACTCAATGATTTGACTCATCAATGCAACATAGCTGGAGAACTTGTGAGGTCTCTTGCTTTCTCTGAATGTTCCTCTCGGGGCTGCAAACCTTTCTGCCTCCTGCATTGTTTGCCTAGCCCAAAGAGGTCTTTTTCTTCCAATCACAATATTTGTAGGCCCATCAGTAGGTTCCAAGGGCTCAACTGGATCATCATCTTCTTTAGGTTCAAGAGCCTCCCTCTAAATCTCAAGAGTATGGTCAACTTCCATATCCTGAGGAGACCCTTGATCTTCATTATCTATCTCCATGTGAGTGCCCTTAGATCTCCTGAATGCAACATCCTCTTCAAATGTAACATCCCTACTGATCTCAATCAACTTCTGACCTGGAACGTAGATTTTGTAGGCTTTTGATGTCTCACTCTAGCCTACAAATATCCCCTTCTTTCCAAAAGGTTCCAACTTTGTCCTTTTATCTTTTGGTACATGAACATACACTGGACAACCAAAGATCCTCAAATGACTTACTTTCGGCTTCACCCCTGTGAATGCTTCTTCAGGAGTCATGTTCTCCAAAATGCGATGAGGACTTCTATTCTGAACATAAACAGCTGTCCTAGATGCTTTAGCCCAAAGGAAGGTTTGTAGATCTTGATCATGAATCATGGCTTTGGCTGCTTCCACAATAGATCTGTTCTTCCTTTCAGCAACACTGTTCTGTTGAGGATTGTAAGGGACACAGAACTCCCTCTTAATCCTTGCTTCAATGCAAAAGTTACGGAAGCTACCAGAAATGTACTCTCCTCCGTTATCAAATCTCAGAACTTTGATCCTCTTCCCGGACAAGTTCTCTACCTAAGCTTTAAATTCTTTGAACCTCTCTAACACTTCCTCAAATTCTTTAGATTTCAAGAAATAAATCCAAGTCTTTCCAGAGTAGTCATCAATAAAAATAATGTAATACAAGAAACCACTCAAAGAAGCAATAGACATTGGACCACATAAATCAAAATGAATAAGATCAAGAATACTTTTAGATCTACTTTCACTACTATGAAATGGACCTTTAGTATTCTTACCCAATGCGCAACCTCTGCAAGTTCCTTCATGCTCCTGGTTGAGTTTCGGAAGGCCCGTAACCAACTTCTCCATGGTAGGTAGTGCTTGAAAATGAAGGTGAGCCAATCTTCTATGCCAAAGTTCACACAAACTTGATGAATCATGCAATAGATCCTGAAGTGGGCGGGTGAAAGATCTGTAGAGGCTCTCATGACGAACTCCAATCACCCGAGCAATCTTGATACTTGAGTTCTTTGTCCATGCAAGAAGTTTTCCTTCTGAAAAAGCAACTTGGTACCCCTTGTCCTCCAAGACTGAGATAGAGACAAGGTTTCGCTTGATACCCGGAACAAATAGAACATCACTCAACTGCAAGGAAATGTCAGAATCCAAGTGAACGGAGGAGGTCCCAACTCCTTTCACAAAATAACTAGCATCATCTCCAATAATTACTTGAACACTAGAATCTCTCTCCACCAATCAGTTAGATGCTCTCTAAATCCGGTGATGTGGCGGGAGGCACCACAATCAATCAGCCAAGTATTGTTGTCGGTAGGCACACTGCTTGAAAGAGCTGAATAGAATAGGAAACCACCTGAATCCTTTTGCAGAGAGATCTCACCAACATCTACAATGGAAGCCTGCTGCTTAGGCCTGGTTGGACAATCCTTTGCATAGTAGCCATACTTGTCACATCTAAAACATTGAACACGAGAGAGCTCCCTCTTCTTCTTGAATGCAGGGGCACCATCAAATCCCTTATCTCTATTCCTCTTGAAATATCCTTTCTTTCCTTCTTTCCTTCTTTCCCTTTCTTCTTCGAGGATTGAGCGGCAAGGACATGGATGTCTTTATTAGTAGAGCTTTGACTAATACCTCTCACAGCCAGCCTAGACTCTTCTTGAATACAATCCGCCCTCAAACGATCAAACTTAGGGAGTTTTGATCTTGCGATGATGCCTTGAATGTATGACTCCCAAGATGAAGGAAGACCATTAAGAGCCAACATGGTCAAATCCTTGTTATCAACAATATGCCCAATTGTAGAGAGCTAATCTCTCAACTCGGTGATCTTCATGAAGTATGAGATGACGGACTCTCCTTTCGCCATCTTGACATAATGAAGTTGTTGCTTTAATGCAAGAGCTTGACTTGTGTTGTTGATCTCATACATCTCCTCCAAAGTCTTGAACATATCTCTTGCAGATTTTAGCTTGGAGATAATCGGCACAATGTGGTCTTTCACGGAATCCACCAACATCTTTTTCGCTTCAGTGCCATTTCTCTTCCATTGTACTTTCTCATTCTCATCGGATGGTTCGGGAACTTCTCCCTCCACGAACGCTGCTAACTCATTTTCTTCCAAGGCGAGCATGACTCTGAATCTCCAAGATGTGAAATTCGATGCTCCCTCAAGTCTATCCTCGATCTTAAGTCCATTCACAATCTTGAGATAGGATAGATGCAAATAAGGATGAGAATTAGAATAGTGTATATTGCTGCTTGACTAAATCTGATCACGATCTTTCTTACACCTGCTTTGATACCATGTTAGTTTTATGATCAGATGTAAAGCAAAGAAATTTAATTCAAAATCAGACAATAACACAGCATATACCCTGGGAAAACCTTCCTCTTGAGGGAGAAAAACCCAGCAACAATATATCACTTATATATTGATTATCAACAAAATGTCTCCTTTACAAAGAGGCCGATATGAAGGCCAATTAGAAGCACCACAATCTGATACTACCACAGAACCAAGGTAATGTAATTCGCTGATGATAGACTCAGCCTTCCACAAAATATCGATCTGCACTTGAGACAAACTCACACCTATGAATCTCGAACTTGTGATGAACAATGAATGGATATGAATGAATGATTAACAATGAAATGGCCATCGAGTATATATACAAAATGAAGGGAGAAGTCGTGACTCTCCAATACAACAAGTCGGCCTCCATGAAACATCACATCTCCAATACTCAAGAGGTCGGCTTCCTTGAAATTCGCAACTCATAAGTTCGTATCTTAACAATAATTAAATATTAATTGTCATCAAATGAGGCGCCTCCTCATAATCGATATCACCATAAATTAAATACCCAACGGCTATCATTTAATTTATTCAATAGTGCAAGGGAGATCGGGCTGGAAGAAACACCCGACGTTGTACAATAACATCAACAATTGATAGCCATCTTCAAAGGCCCATATTGCTCTCTAAACTGGTGAGCGTTGATGAAGCATGTGCACATTCTCACTACCTTGAAGTAGATAGTCTTCCATCCTCTCCAAGGGCAAAAGGAGCTCAAGCCAAACAACAAGGCAAATGCTATTAGCATAAACAAGAAATTTGTAAAGCATTGTGACAATTGTTCATGTTCACACTAAGTTACTACCTTAGCTGATTTCACTAACTTTATTGATCCAATTTTGGATCACAAGTTACCAATTAGAAGGATTGTGATCGCACAAAAGCTAGGAACACATTAAATGAGGAGCAATATCCCACCTTGTCTCTTGGTTGCCAATTAGTCATATGCAACTTTGCCTCTTTAGACAAACTTACCATGGTCCCTAAAACTGCTGCCAAAACCATTCAATTTGCTTCTAATTTAGGTTAGTACATGAATTACAAGAAGTTTCACATTCAACATTTTTCTGAATTCAAAAAAGGTGAAGAAATTTTGCCACTATAATTAAGCAACTTCTTTCCCTTTTTAGCACTTACCAAGGAGATCTTCATTTGCATTCATAAGCATTGATGCTGAAGCTCTTACCATCTTTCATTAACCTATATTTGTTGTCCCTCCTATAATAGATAGCAGTTCTATGATACGTGCATGGTCAGCCAAAAATCAAACCACAAACATCTTCTACTTTCGTGTTTTCCCAACCCAACTCATATGGTTTGGGGTGTTGGTATGTTTCCAATTAAAATTTCTCTATCAACTCCTTAGGAATCAAATTAACATGAGAACAAGAATCAAAAACACCATCTACTTTCACCTTCTTGACTTGAATCTTATTGTGGGAAAGCTTAGTGTGCTCACCTTTATCTTTCTCTTCATTGCTATTTAAGCAAACCTGTTTGTTAAGGGAGGTGCAAACAAGTATATCCTCCACCTAGAAACTAGAACTCACTTTTTGGTCTTTAAACGAAGTGGTGACCTTCTTGCGCTTATTCTCTTTTTAGCATTGTTCCATGGGTGTAATTCCAAATGTCGCTTCCAACATGTCTCGTCTATATGAGTTTTTATATCACAATGTATATAATGTTTATCAAACTTAATAGAAGTAATAATACCAAGCTTATCTTGCCCTTTGCCTTTACCTTTGGCCTTTGAGTCACCTTGTTGTCCTTGTGTCTTTGAAGAAGATGGACCTTTTTCCTTGTCCATTTCAATAATGAAATGAGAACATGCCTCATATATATCTTTAGGCTGACAACAATACAGACCTCCTTAGATGACTACAAAGACCGCCTATGAACTTCAATTAGACATCATCTTCTTGTGCATCCTTGTCCATTTGGATAGCCCTTCCATGAAATTCACTAGTGTACTCCTGCATACTTTGTCCTTATTTTTACTTGTAATATTACCACCCAATAGACGTCTTTGCTTTGAGACATATGGGATAAAATTGTTCTTCATTAATTTTAAATTCATCCCAAGAACAAATAGGTATTGACTGTTTTAAAGCCAAAGAATGAGAATAGCTCTCAAACCAAATAAGAGCATGCTTTGCTAATCTCATTCTAGCAAATGAAATTTGTTGTTCTTCACTCATATGATGCATATTGAAATATGCTTCAAGTTATGCTAACAAAAGGTCAAGCTTCTCTACTTTTCCTCCTCCTTCGTAAGGCAAAATCTCAATCTTTACCGGTTTTGAAAAGAGATGTTTTTGGAACTTGGAGTATTTTGTTCACCATGGGACCGTCACTTTCTCATGAAAAAATCAGCTGCTCCTTAGCTTTAGGATCCCCAAGGGGTATCCCCATTTCCTCCAAGAGTGCCACCATGATGATTTCTAGCTTCCCCATAGAATGGGAAATTCTGACTTGAGAAATCTCTATTCCCTTTCAAGAGGTGTTGCATCATCATGTGCCACAGTGCTTCTCGCTCTCTTTATCCAATCTTTGGACTCTCTCTTGCTACAAAGAAAATAGCTCTACTTTCCCACTTGTTCTGGCCACTCTACTAATGAGCATAAATCTTCAAGATTGATCACACAAACAAACAGTCCACAATATCCAAGAAAACTTACTCAAATACCAGTCTGATTCATAATTAGTTTGAATCCATTTAACTTTAACGTGCTTTGATTGATAAAACTACTATTCCATGTGCATAATTACAGAAAAATCCTCTATGCATAATTAAAGTACATTTGTTCGCTGCCCCATGCTTCAGTCAATTATGCTTGTTTAATACTGACGGATTTTTTTTGTTTCCTGCAAAACTACCAAATCTTGCGCCGTTCCATGGCTTTTCTATGAAGCAGATCTTTTAACAAAAAAGACTTATTACCCCTGCATTCCATGAAAGTATATGCATCATGGGGAAAAGCATGGTTTTGATATCCCCAAATCTTAATTTTTTATTATTTTTTGGCTTTAAAGTCTGAATCTACATTGCTCTTGTGTGGAAGGCTCCTCCTTGTGGACATCCTCGTTGAAAAGAATCGTCTGTTCCTGTTGATTGCTTAGATTCCTTGGGATCAGATCCGATGATGCTCCTTGAGTTAGAGCTCCTTTTACTCGTGTTCTTTTTCTGTGTTCTTGTGCCTCAAACTGCATCTCTTTTTCTTGGAAGCCTTGTACTATTTCTATGATTTAATATCTCTTTTCCTTGGGAGCCCTGTAGCCTTGAATCATTTGTATGATTTAGTTATGCCTCTTGAGTTACATCAATCTGCTGCTTATCTTCTTTTTTTGTTCAGTTCTGCTTCTTCCATTGTATCAAAAGCAGCAAAGAGGTTAGAGAGATGGAGTTGAGTCACCTGTTTTGAGACTTCTCCTTTTCTGATGCAAGCTCTGCCGAATTTATTTTCTGATGTTTACATCTGTTATGTTTGTTGAGTCGTGGTTTTGCAAGTGTTGAATTCTACCTTTTACCTCCTTGTCCCTAAGTGGATTTGTTGACTTGAGAGCTTATAGCTTTCTGACCTCCTTGCTGGAAAAATATTGTTTCCAAGTGACCATTCTCATAGCACATACACCTGAAAGGAATATTTTCATTTTCAAGGGTTATTCCCATTCAACACCTCCAATATCCAGTATTAGTCTGTAAGGGAGAGGTTTTCCAGATTTATATATCCTACAGACACAGGGATAATTTAGAACTTCAGGATTCATGGTTAGTTTAACTTAAGATATAGTGATATATTCCCCTACTGCTCTTGCTATTTCTCATAGTGTCTTCCTACCAAAACTCACTTGGTAACAGGGTTAGTAGACCCAAACTGGGACTGTGAGGAGAAGGACCTCAATTGGGATGACAGCAGATGCCCAATGCTTCCTAAAGATACCTGATTTCTTAAGAAACCAAGGTCCTCCTTAGTGAATTGCCCTCCTATTGTTTATTCATGAAGATGGTCCTGAAATAGCCATCGGGTGGGCACCATTAAAATTTCAACCACTTCAATTGTTTCCAAATATCTTATTCATGCATGAAAGGTTTTGGGTCCCAGAAAGGCTCCCATAAACCTGCAGAGCAAGGCTCTTTCCTTTAGCGGCCAAGGACACCAGTTCATTTCTTCCATAATGAAAGAAATTTTTGGTAGATTTTCTATTTTTAGATAGATTCCTTTCTGGCTGGAAGATTTGGCCTGTTAATGGTTATTTTTGTATGCTATTGTAAGAATCCATAGGTTCTTCATTTCTGATTTTTGTTGTAGAATGTACGGTGGCTGTTTCAAAATTTGGGTGGGTCTAGAATGACTCAGGCAAGGAGACCCTGACCTCCTCAGCAGGCTTACTGGAACCCCCTAGCATGGAGGAGGAATTTGTCTCAGGGGTAAACTGCAAAAGGACAGAACACACACACACACAGACACCTTCAGTCAGAGTTTTCAAAAAGATGTGCCTGGTAGTTTTTGTATGCTTCTAAATCACAAATATAGTTGTAAAGTTGAATAAATGTTAATGTCGGATATTCTCCATATAAACCTCAACAAAAAACAACTAAACTCTTGTATCTGGACCCAACTGATAGGTGTATAGAGTTTTGAACACAACAAACATTCACTACTTAAATACCTCTTCATTGGGGTGAACAAAAGATCTTGCTCAATTTCAAGTCTTAAATAGAGACAAAAAATGCATATTGGGCACATGAATCTAGTAAATGATTCAAAAATGTAAAAATGAACATATAATATTTATATGATATGATTTCTTCATAAATTTGCAAATGGAATACATAAAAGTTGAAGTATCAGTATTCCAAATGTAACTGAAGTAAATGTCCTCAAGCACCTTATTTCATGCTACAATTTGTTTTGAACCATACCTTAGGTGGCTGCATTTCTGGTGAAAGTGCTCCACCAGCATATTGAAGCACAGGTGAATTGTATGCATTGATCCGCGCTGCCTGTTCCACAGCCCGGTGATCCATCCAAACTATCACATTTCGCCTTGCATCACCACTCCATGAGACAGTTACAGGAGAATCATCCGCACCCACAGCAACTACAAAATTATTTATAAAAAAGGAACATAATTCTTGAAATGCCAGCTAAAGATAAACCAAGAAGAATTAGCATGACAAGTTAAAATCAATAAATTTATACAGTGCATAGTTGCAAGATAAAGCAAAAGAATGTCAATCCCAGTAATTTCATTCTTTCTCTTCCTTAGATACTCTATAAAAGAAGGAAAAAGAAATTTTACAAACCAAGTGAGCACGTAGCAGCAAAACCCACACTGGAGATGTCTTCCCCAGATACATTTGCTAATTGGCATGCTGCTCTAGTTGCAGCACAGACTGCAAGCCAGATGTCTGTGGATGATTGCTAATTTTGACAAGGTTACACAGTCAGTGAATAGCATTCAATGAATTTCTAAAGAGTTAACTCAAAGTAACTTCTCATCATAAAAATTGAGATGTGATATTCAAAGTCAAGAAGTTGTTTCAGCTTGTCACACAGACCAAAGTCATTTATACAAAACACAAAAATGTAAAGAGTATACAAAAATCAGTAAGGGAAGATATAATTCCCACTATTCTTACCTCTATACAGTTTCCCTCCTTCCATATCTGTAAAGGACTGCTGGCTGATTTTAAAAGCTTTCCATGCTCATCAAAGATCCCTGCAGTAAGCAAACCTCTGGATATGATGGTCATTGCATTAAATAACATAATTTGATGTCTAGGAAACAATAAGATATACAAAAGATTTTATCCCAACTAAATTTTTGGTAGGGGAACATAGAAAAAGGAAGCAGCAGTGCAGAGTATCAAAGGCAAAAGAGTACTGAAACTTTGCCATTGTGAAAAAAGTTTGCGACATGACATATCTTGAAATTTTCTCTTACTAATGTCCTAGATACTCAATAAATATGCTAAAAGAAGTATAAATGCCACAAGTAAAGGATTGTAAGAAAGAAGTACTTCGTATTCTTCTTTCATGTAGAGTGAAAAGGAAACAAGCTGACAGTAGAAAACATATCTTCAAAAAATTACAAAGTTACTGGTTTGTTGGCAATTGCGCCCAAATTTGGGTTCAGGTCTAGTTCGAACCAAATTTGTGGTTTGATTTGGCACAAACAAAGATTCATCATCGAAGGTTCCAAAGCAGTTACATTGCTATTCCTATGCATGTGCAAGAGTCCATTAGCTAGCAAGAAGATCATTGACAAAGATTTTTGAAAAAGAGGTATGTTTTTTTCCTACATTTTCGTTTTACAAACAAAAACTCTTGTTTTGCTTTCGACTTCTTGCTTTCTTTTCATTTTTCTATGAATGTATCACTATGGTTAAAACATTAAGAGTTCGTTATATATATATATATATAGTTTTTATTTGTTTCAAATGTATTGTTTATAAAACTAGTTGCCTTAGGAATTACAATGGCAACTAGTTCTAGCTCCATTAGACAATCCTATTTCAAAACATATTCAAATTCTCCTCTTTAAAAGTATATTGATATGATACTCAACATATATTCCTTTTATTCCTGAGTGAAGAGGTGCATCCTTTTAGAAAGTGATAATCGTTTAGATTCTTAGAAAGACAACCTTTTGTTAAGGAGATGACCGCTGCCTTTTAACTCTTTATTTATGCTTTTATAGAACCGCTGCCTTTTCATAGTGTATCGCTGCTCTTAGTTTAGACTGACCAATGCACTTTAGTTTAGAGTAATCGCTGCCTATAGACATGTAGGGTAATCGTTCCTTAAATTGGCGGGCATTTGCTTACATCAATCACTGTTTGCAAAATAATATATATTTTTCTTATTTTTATATTAGTTTTTACATATACTCTTATTAATATTTATAATATATTATAATTATTATAATTATAATAATATTGAATTGTTAATATTTGTATTTGTATTGTGTTATTTATTTTTTTATTTTTTTGTATTTCAATACTTTATATTATAGTGTTATTATTTCGGGGGCATGACATTAACAGTATGTTTCAGACCTGTTTGAGCAGTGTTATCAGCAGAACAGACTGATATCAAACCTGTATCAGCATTCTATGTCATCCTTACAACGTACTCTGCAGTTGGTTCATGATTAAACTTATTTATCTATGTTATTTGGCTTATTTTGGGTTATTGCAAAATTCTAAGTGTGTAATCAGAACTTGTATCAGCTTATATCAGCAGTTTATTTCCCAAAATGTTGTTTTCCAATGCATTTAATATAGTCTTGTAAACCCCGGATGGTGGTACCGCCAAAGTCTTTCATTGAATGCATTTTCATTTTGTAAGTTGGACAGTTTAACGCCAACAATTATAGCATTTTACATTTAGCCCATTTAGCATGAATAAGTTGGCATTATCAACCATTTTGGTCTGACTCGAGCTTAGAAATTCTACCAGTGGCTTTGCATTGCATACACATAGTCTGTCAAAGAAGTGTTGATAGGCTGGCTTTCCCACCTACTTGTCATATTATGCAATCCACCAAAGAGGTGTCAATTAGGCTGGCTCTGCCGCTTGCGTATTTTGATCGGCTAGTGGCCATTTCATATGTAACTACATTCATCTAGATTAGTTGTGGTTGGAGGCACTGTATGCTCTCAGCTTGCCCACTCCAAGATCTAGGTGATCAAAAAGTGTTGAAGACATTGCATTGCATCTTTCTATTGCAAAAATCAAAAAAAAAAAGTAGGGTGGGTTTGTTACAGATTTTCCCTACAACTAACTCATATCCATGGCCAAATTGAAAAAAGTTTGTGACCTTCGATAAAATCCTCATTCATGGGGATGTGTAGTTGAATGTGAAAGATATCCGATGTCGTATTTCAATAGATGTTGAAATCTTGCATAACTCCTTTATCAATTTTGGGTTTTGACCAAAGTGAATCATTGCCAAGTGTCAAGGTGCAAAGAGCAATCACATGCTAGTTGTCTGTTTAGACTTTAGAGCACATGAGATGGTGACAAGTATCACTCTCTTGACGCTATCGGGTGATTGAAGATATCGGGAGAAAGTCTTACCACTTCTCACCAATAAGGCTCTAATCTACAATTAACTATGGTTGAGTTTTGAACCTATGGTGAACCCTAATTAAAATTGGATCTTAACTTTGTCAAAGTTCATAGAGTTAGAGTTTATAAAATTGGATTTTAATAGGTCACATCCAAAACTTTATTGCCAGATTGAGTGTCATAGGAAGATCTTTTTGCCTATGATATTGGTGCGGAGCTAATACCAAATTCCAATCCAATTAAAATTGCTATCAAGTTTGTATACCTCTCACAACTATAACATGTGACATTAACCTCCTTTGGTGCTAATAGTCAATTAACCCTGATTAATCAATTGGGATTAAATTATATCCTAGGGTTTAAGCATCCTAAGTTTAAGATTATATAAGAAATAATAAATATATTGGATCCAAGATATATACTAGATTTAAATGGAATATCATGTCCAAAGCACATATCAAAGCTAGTTTAGAGCTTGATTGAGGCTTGGCTTCCAATAAGCGTAACCATGTGATAGACATCAGATTTTAACTCAATTTTCTTCCAAAGAGATCAAGGTTAACGCAAGTATATTGCGGGCCTACCTTTATATAATAATGCATAACCATATGGTTGATAAGGAGATAAACCAAAATTAATTAATCATAGTTTAATTGGTAACTAGAGTAAAGCAGTTATAGGATTATCGAGGAAGAAGCCATTATCGGTGCTAATAAGCAATCAACAATGCAATATATCATAACTCAATAACCAAGATAAATCTTGCATCGAAATCAATTGTCCATAGAAGCAAAGACCATGCCAAGGATGACTTCCATGTTAGAATCCATTAAAAGAGTCTCCCACATAAAATCACGTTTAAAATCAAACCTCAGAAAGTTGTAAGCAGTATCAGAAGTTCAAAGGGAGTAATGAATTCAGAGTCTAATACAAGAATCTCCCCTTGCATAGTGTAAAGCCAATCTTTGAACCTTGCAGTAAAGACCAAAGGTTGATCATGAAAATTGTACAAGGATGAAACCATGAGAATATGCTTATAGAATTGAAAAAGGAAACAAACCAATTATCGGATATTACCAATTATTATGTTTGTTTTAAAATAAATATATTCAGGATTTGTCGGTGTTTCTTTAGTAGTATAGAAAAGGTGCTACAAAATGGAACAAGAGGGAGTAGCAAAGCTGCCAGCTAACCATTTTATAATTTAAGGGATGAAGCCAAAAGCGTCTAAATTTCTTGTGATGAGCTCTTAGGTGCACCTATCAATAAGATAAAAGGAACTTCCAGGAAAGAATTAATTTCCCTTCCTCTACACACTTGAGGTTTTTTTTTTCTTCACTTTGCAACAATTTGAATTTCATTTGCCAGTCCAAGGAAGCTCATGCTATTTGAAAGCTCAAAATTGACTCTGTCATCAGCCTTGAGCATACAATTGGGGTTTTGCCTGAGGATCTGTCCAAAGAGATCGGCCAATTGTGACACATAGCTATGAAAAGCTTCCAGGAAAAATTACTAAGGACAGTTTGGCCCTCAAAAAGCTCAATAACAATGTGGAATATTGTAGTATTCTTGTTAATTTTAATGTTGTCTCTTTGAATACAATGTTCAGCTTGTGAGAGATCCCATAGATGAGGATACTATTAAACTTGTTGAGCTTTGTTTAGGATCAAGTTTCTTCAGCTTCCCTAAAAGTTATATGATCCAAATGAAGGTGAAGGTGTGGCATCGGGCTCACCTTTCCAACAGTGATGCCTAATTCTTTAAGAGTGTTTATGGAGAAAAAATTTTAATTTGTTTTTATTTATACAAAAGTGGTGGAAGAGATATGTTAATGGCACTAATTATGTTGGACAAACGAGATTTCTAGACTCTTATGAAGATCACAACACCAAGGGTCAGCTTACGGAGGCAGCTAAATTAAAAAACAGTCACCATGCACCACATTCACATTGAACCAGCTCTAGTGGAACACTCTTCCTCCACATGAACCACAACTGCATACAAGACGTAAAGGGAACAGTCTTCTTCCACCATATACCACAACTGCATAGAAGATATAAAGTTCATTCCAAAAGAAGAACATGACAACAAGCAATTCAAATAGAGACGATGAATTGAGCTTGAGTCAATCTTGGAGGCCTACTGTACATAGAATTAGAAACGGGCCCCACCCAAATGTTGTGATTAATTAATTACCCCCGGGAGTTGATGCAGCGTTTAAGAAGAACTATAAACTATGGCCTAATCTTGACCCTAGCGGCTCTAACATTGGATGAAAGCCAATCCACTAAAAGCTTGAATTTCTGTTTTCGTTCATTCTGGCTGTTGGACAAAGTATAAATTGAGCATATTGCCGGGTAAAGCAATATATCTAATAGTAGAATTAACGGCCCATAAACGGTAAATGTTGAAGGATAGTGTGCCCTTGCATTAAATGTCTGGCAAGTCTGTACGTGTAACCATTTGTTTTATGGGCATAGATTGAATCCAAAGAGTTGAAAAGTTCCAAAGAAAGAAATAATACTTAACAATATTGTGTGAGATAGAAGGTCGAAGAAGTATAAAGATGCGAGTCCATTTGATGAATAGACAGTGATCATGTTAGATGTTATATAGCATTTGTGTGGAATCTATTTGATTAATAGCAATAATTATGTTGGATGTTACATATAGAGTTCAAATTGATAACTTTTCATTATATGCCACAAAAAGTAAGTTAAATTTTACTCTAATTTATATTCAAACCAAAATCACCAGTTGCTGAAAAATATAAATTAGAGAAAAATCATCCCAACTGATTGCGGTACAATGTTAATAGAGGACACGCGTAAGACCATGACCTAAGTTTAAATCTTCCCACCGCAATAAGGCATCCCATAACTTCAGCAGACATTAACAAGGTTACAGCGCAACTAAGAATAAAGTCCAAGCATGCCTCACCTAAGCTTTACTATAGGGAAGAAAGTTTGAGGTGGACTGTCTGCCTATACTAAAAAACAAAATCAAGAAATTAATTTTGCTTTTTTTTCCTTTTGGCTTGGGTCGACAAAAGTTCAAAATAAATCTCATCCAGGAAACTTCCAGCGCAAAAGGGGTGTCGCAAAAAAGATTGAACCTAATCACTGAGCAAATACAGAAAATGCCCAGATTTTAATTCTGATGAGCAGATGAACTCATCCAAAAAAACACTGCAACTTGTGCAGTCTAGAACAGGTGGAGATGAAAAGCATTTCCTTAAAATGAATCTAATAATATTAAGCAAAGGTACGCATTGAGAACTGATATTTTAAACCAAAGACAATCAAAGTACGCTCGTAGAACTTAAAACTATAAACAACTCCTCAATAACAATCTTGACAAGGAGAAAATACAGTTGATGACAATCTGATCATATACAATTAGAATGAAAGAGAAGTAGAGAAGATTGCCTGCTCGTGCACTGCCCGTGCCCACGTCTATGCCGAGGTAGAGGGACGCTGTGGGAGTGGACGCCATCTCGATCGCCTTCGATGAATGTGAACGTGTTACCATTTCCACTAAAAATCTGAAGGAAAAAAGTTTTAGGAATGTCAAAATCCTAAAAAATCTAATCCATAGAAATCATGGTGGTAATTTTGAGAATCTCAATGGGGTTAGCATAGCTATTCCATAGCCAATTTGCTTCCATGAATATTAGAATATTTATATGTCATTCCCTTAGTTGAGGGAAATTCTCCAAAATGGAGCAAGAGTGCGATGGATTGGATCTATTATTAGCAATTCTATTCCATATCTCCGTATCATTTGTTTTTGTCTTTATGAATTGTATATAGTATTTTTTTTATTTTTAATATATATTTATGATAATAATATAATGCATTTTTATTAATAAGTTTTGATTAGCTTTTAATTAATTTAAACAATAATAGTATAATTTTTATTAAAAAAATCGGATGGTAAAATTGTACATCTTAAAGTTAAGACAAGATCAAGTATATCAAATGTTAACTAGTCACAAGTTCAAGTCTAAATAAAATAACATAAAAATTAAAAAGTTGAAGTAATTTCAACAAGAAGGGTGTCTTTACATTGGGATTCCTCAAACATCACAAAAAGTGGGATTATCATCAATTGGCTACCAACCAATGAGTGCATCATCCTCCTCAAAAGTATCCCTCCAAGATTGTTGAGCATACACTAAGAAATAGCCAATTCTAGTTGAGGGGACTTGTCAAAATCAAGCCAACCATGAGCACCACACCCATGAGAGGATGAAGGCTACCCGCAAACGCCCCATTCATGAGAGGAGGCTAAGGGTGATCATAAGGGATGGGACCAACCACAAGTAGCATTCTCTATATTATGAGGATTGAGAACCATTTAAGACTAGAAACGATGGTCACATTTGGCAAATTGGTTGCAACCTCACCAATGTCCTTAAGGAGGGGAAGGAAGGAAGCAAAACTCTAGCAAGAGTGCATGAAGCATTGCCCCAATGATCTAGGAGCTCCTACAAATAGGCCACCTCAAGTGTAACTTTGTTAGCTTATAGTTGAATTTGCATAAGCACATTAGAGCAAATCATAGTTCTAGTATAAAGAGACAAATGAGCATCAATGAAACATCCTAAAAATAATAGAATTTCTATCTTTCCAAATGTTGAAGAGAATATCCACCCTAAAATCATGTCAAATCTAAACATACTTGAAAGGGAGAAAAGTCAATCCCCTAAGAAAAACATATACCATGAAAAGGGAGTGGATATAAAGGCCCCAAAAAATCATGAATCAAATTTCAAGCTTTCTAAGCTCTAGTGTAGAACCAAAATAAATGCTTGAGATCCTCCAATTGTCCACAAATGGACATCATGACTAGGAAATTCCTAAATGAATAAGATGGGAATCAAGCGAGAAACCTTGGTAAAGAATGTGCAAGGAAAAATGAGTCAATTTAGGCTCAAGAATGACCAACTAGATGGCTTGAAATCTATGATGCCAAGTTCCTATAGAGGACTAAAGTTGCAAGCATTAATTTAGTTGGCCCAACATAGGAAGATGAGGAGAAAGCCATAAATATCCTTTGTGGGGCTTATAATTATAAAATGGTGTATCAAGGTACCATTTCTAATCTTTTCACCAAGGCTTGAAGGACCTAATGATAACTTTATGAACTATCTAAGGAAGAATGTCATAAATAATATCTTGAAAGATCTCTTAGTCTTGGTTAGACAACTTGCATTTGCATTTGATCTTGGGGCAAGAAAGGAAATTCTTGGTGGCTTCATGAATAAAATTGGGAAGAGTTTTAATGCCTCATTTAAAAATTCTAAGGCATGAATCTATGTCACTCTAGCCAAAGGGTGATCTTGGCATGGAAGAATAGGAGGCTAAGCTACCAAATAGATTGTTGATTGATTGAAAAGTCATTGTAGAAATTATTTCCCACCCAAATAAGTCAAGGCTTGATAGCCTCCTAGCCTTTCCAAATATTTTTAATGACAAAAGTGCTTTGAATTTGAATGGGTCCCTCATGGTGAGAAGAGTGTTGAGGTCCAAACCTTTCCACATTAGTCATCTGAAAGGGAACCTAAACTACTACAATGTCTAATGAGAATTTTTTAAGCTTCATTTCCCTCAAGAGCTCTAAGAATTCATTTGACATAAATGATTAAATCATATTTGATAAATTGAGAGAAAACCCAAACCATTAGCTTCATAGAAAAGACAAAAATATTCCCAAGCAACACAATAAAATCTATTATGTCTATAACTAGATACCCAAAGAAATTATCAAAGAAAAATTTTAATTTTTGAGTAAGAAGCTTGGGAGAACACCCAATAACAAGAATAATAGACATGGGTGGCAACCAAAACTTTGAGACAAATTTGAAATTTTCCAACCAAAGAAAGAGACTCAATGATCTAGTAGTTCAAATTCTCAATCTTGGCAACAACTTGTTAAAGAGCGCCAAGAGAAGCTTGGAAATAAAAGGGAATGCCAAGAAAACAAAAAAAGTCTCATGATTGATCCACTTCCATCCATAACTATCTAACTGGAATTTAGCTTGGGAAGGAAATATTTCCTATAGCATTGAGTCTTTAATCACTAAATACTTGAGTGAAAGGCCTGATAAAAAGTATCAAAACCTTGGATAGTCTACTTAACATTGTCTTCATCTTTAATAAGAGTGAAGAATTAATCATCAATAAAATGTCCACTAAAAACCTAGGTAGGAGAATTACGAAGATAAATCCCTTTAACCAAGGTCTAAGAAGCAACATGCACTTAAAAATAGCCAAAGCCTTCTCCCACAAGCACATAAAGAGCTAGAGCAAGAGGACAATCTTAATAAATGAACAAGAAATTTCTAAATTATAAATTATTAGCCACTAATGGTAGTATAGGTCAAATCATTATTGGTGTGAACAAGGATATTACTTAATTGGTTCACCTCGTAGGTCATATTCACAATTGTTAGTTACGTTCACTTAGAGTTAACTTTGGATCCTTATCTCTTTTTGTCTCTGTAGACATGTAAAATTGACCTAACACTTACCACACACCTTAAATGACATTTTTGCATCATCGACATCATTATTATTGAATATCATTGCATTTCACATCAAAAGCATCAAGAACCCTGATTTCCTCTATCAATTGAATAATAGTACATTATTTAATTAATTCACTTTTTCACCATTTTTGATGAATTAAATAAATTTCATTTATTTAATAAAGTCCTAAAACCCTAATTTCTGCTATTAATTGAATAATATGAAATTATTTAATTAATTCACTTTTTCATCAAATTTGACCAATTGAATAAATTTCATTTATTTAATAAAGTCCTAATCTAACTTTATCCCTCCTGATTAATTAAATAAAACCAATTATTTAATTATGTCGCTAATTCACTTTATTCTCCTAAGTCGATTAAATTATTAAAACAATAATTTAATTATGTCACTTTCCCTCCAAATTTGAATAATCAAATAAACTATTCAACAACATCATCAAAAATCAAATCAAACAAATGCAACTTTGTTTGCAAAAGCCAAACTTGATTTGCACATTCAACTCCAAAAAGAATTAATTAATTATCCTCACCCACTTTCATGATAGAGAAAATTACGATCCCTTGATTGCTCAATCTATTTCCTAACTGAGTGATCTATTTCTTGATAGATCAATCTATTTCCTGACTGATCAATCTATATTCCTAACAAATCAATCTATTCTTCAATCACACTAATTACGTAATCAATTTGAATAGATTATGCCCATCTAAATCCTCTCAACATCTTTTGACCATTGATCAAGATATTCTACTACGCAATCCAAAGTGTTCATTTTGAATCACAAATTCTATATAACAAACCTCTCTCCTCACAAAAAAGGATTGGAGAATCAAGACAGTTTATGCAATGAAGTAATGCCAAGATCTTAATTGACATTGACAAAGCTTCAAACCACATCTTCGATCAACACACGCACGTTCTTCAAAGCTCTCACATGCACAATGGAGGCTTCATATTGAATTGAACAATCCAACATACACCAATGCGGATACACTTCGGCACAGGGTGGTAAAGCTATTTCATTTTGAATTCATTGTTATTGTGTTTTGTCAATTTCGTTCTTGAATTATTTTATAGTTACATTTTGTGAGTAATGGGCATAATTCAATTAGCATTTTATTGTTTAGATTAGTTTCTAATCATCAATATGATTTATTGCATCTTCCTGATTTCCCCCTTACACATTCTAGCATGCACGATGGGACCTCGATCCTTAAAACTAACAATTTAATGAGCTACATTTGAAGTTGCAGGTCCCGGAAGTGCTATGGAAGAATCTTCATATATAGGTTCCAACAAAAAAATTGTATTTTCTTTCATAGTTATGGCGCACTTGACCTATTTTCTAGCGCACTTGACCTATTTTTTTACGCTTTTGACTTTTTTTTGTGCCTCTATTTTTTGACAGAGGGCGCTTTTGACTTTTTTGGCACCTTTGACTTTTGACAGAGGTCGCTATTGACTGTTTTTCCTACTCTTTTTCCCTGTTAATCTGTGTCTAACATTTGTAAGTTAAATTTTGATTCCTAATGCTAATGGGTGCCTGATTTGGATGTGTGATATGTACTAATGGTTGTTTATGCAGGATTTGTAGAGATATAATGGGTGTTTATCCAAAAAAACATTAATGCATTTACTACAAGGAAGACAAAAAATCAAAAAAATAGTAATTTTCAAAGCTTTCCTAAATAAGAAAATGATTTCATTTGGTGTTTAAAAAGAACTCCACAAACGAATATTTCAATTTTGGTGCTCTAAAAATGAACCTTTACCAAGCTTTCTAGAGTTAGAAAATGATTTCATTTCATGCTTAAAAAGAACCCCACAAATGAATATTTCAGTTTTGGTGCTTTAAAATCAATCTTTTAAAGTTTTCCTAAAGTTAGAGAATTTCCAAATTGGTGCTTAAAAAGAACCCCACAAAACATTTCAAGTTTGGTGCTCTAAAAATGAACCTTCTCAAAAATCTAAGGAAATATTTTGATTTTTGTTGACCAAAACGATTTCATTTTGTTGACAAATGCTTGATTTTATTATTTTGACCAAATAAGACAAGGATCTAGAAAACACTCAATTTTGGGCTAAAAAAAATGAACAAATCAATTTCTTGTATTGCACATTGCGATAGCTTTGTCTAAAGTCCAGAACATTTCACTTTGGTGCAATTAAAAAGAAAAATGTTATGTTATTCACACTTTTATTTTGGGGATAGCATCGCTTGAGGCGCTTAAAAAGAATCAAATTGCAAGGAAGTGTATTTCGTGTATGGAAAACTAGGTGACTATCCTCTCCCCTCGCGCCTTTTTCGGCTATCTTAGGTGACAAAAATCATCTTGAGTTTCACACTTTATTTTAAAGCATACCTTTTTAGAGGGTTTTCCTTTTGAGACACATCCCACATTAGAGAACTCAAAGGCAACCCAAGCGGTACTTTGTTTTGGTTTGTTATATAAATTATTGCGGGTGTGAGGAAATTTCATCACCCATCTAGTGTGGATGCTCTATACCAACAAATGTCTCCCTCAATGTTTGTGTGATATGTAAAAACCTACAAGGGCTAGGAGGCCTCTTAATTGAGTGAATCGCTGCATGTATAAACACCAATTATCCCAAAACATGACTAAGAACTAAATGTTTGTAGAAGCTACCCCTTTTATCCAAAACATACTCTAAAGTGGTGCATCAAAATTTACTTTCGAGAAGTTACTTACCAAGTCTGACTTATGGTGGAGTGTAAAAATCCTCTCCATTCGTTGCATTTAAAATCATCCCTTTGGGGCATGAGCTAAGCCCACCTAGGAAGAAGTGTCTATCCCTAGGGTATACTTTGTTTTCACAAAATTGTCAAAGATCTATTAAATTGCGTTGAAACATCAAACTTTGTGCTTGAATTAATAATGAACACATCCAAACAAGCACTTAACATGGTTTTAAAACAGCAAACCCTTTTAACTTAGTGTGAATTCTTTGAAAAGAGCTATCTATTTGCATTCTTAAAGGATATCATAAAACAATATCTTTGAAGGTTTCTGAATATCTAGGCTCACATTTCAATTCACATTAACCAAAAAGTAAACATTGGAAACTATAAACTTTAGCATTTTTACCTCTATGAACTTCGAGCTTTTGTGGAGGGAAACATGCTTAAAGTATAGACATCTAGGCTCTCACAAGTTTTGATTGTTAAGTTGCATGATATCACTTGCCAAATCTCAAAACAAATCCAACAAAATCATCCAAAACTGCAAAAATCATCCAAGCTACTGCCAAATACTAAAACTGGAAAACCAATTTGAACAGAGGTCGCTTCTATTATTGTTTTTGTTGCACTTGACCAAAAATTGGTCGCACTTGCCAGAAAAAGCTCACTTTTGCTCTCTATCCCATTATAGCCATTGATGAAAAAAAATTGCATTTGACAAATCCAATGCACTTGCTACAAAATTGATCATACTTGAAATTTCTATGCACACTTTCTTTTTCAAAAATCAGTGCACTTGACAACAAACTGGTCATAGTTGACAAAATTGGTTGCTTTTTTCTCAAAACTGGCCACTTTTACCTCAAGTCTATCGCTATTGCTTTCTCCTGCTAAAAATTAGAAAAAATGAACCAAAGCTAGTTACAAGATCCTTGTTAGAACGAAACCATTGGAATCCCAGATATGTTATATAGTCCTTCATCCACTTTCAAAATCCATCCTACTATTGGAAATCAAAATCAAAACAAACAAACTTGGATTATTCCCTCACCTGCACTTCTAAGATATCAATAGTTACTTGAATCTCAAGGCTAGTTCAAGTAAACTTTTTTGCAACATATCCTCTAGAAGAAGAAGTGAGATATCGATCCAGGCCTTTCAACATTTTTAGTTCCAAGAATAGTGTCATCTCAAAATATCACTCAAAATTTAGGGTCTTGAGAATCACAACAACCATATCAAAACACCAACACTTTCACCTTATGACCATTTGGCAACCAATTGCTCCAGTTCAACAACTAAACCTTACACCAGTTGTCATACAACCAAACTTTGAGTTGATTGAAGGAGAACAAACAAATATAATCAATAGTTTGAGGAGCTTTATATTCAAGACAAAAGAAACCCCAAACTAATGGAGAAACATAGCCAACATCCAAGATAAAGAGGAAGAGAAAGCAGATCTCGCGGCTTGAAGGCCCATATTACCACCTCATGCATGGCAATAGGTATCTATCCTTCATGATCTATGGCAAGAGAAAAATCCTTAAAATGAAACCCATATTTTTCCTTTCAAAGAAGCATCCCAGTCTAAAGTTTTCCAAAGGACACATTGTGAAATCTTACCGCAACCGGGACCTTTTGCTAAGAAAAAATTTATATACCCTTTTCAATGGGCAAACCAAACTTGAATACTCAATAGAAAATTTGAAAACAAACACATTTTCTTTAAAATAGAAAATCCCAAAAACAAATACAATTTCATTTTCCTTAAAATAGAAAATCCAAAAACAAAAGCATTTTTTCATTCCATAGTTAAGAGTTCCAAAACATTCACGAAAGCTTGGCAGTTGTTTATGACAACTACGAGGTCACAATATAGAAAGAACATGGAAGCAAACAAAAGCAACACTAGCATACCCCCAACAACACACCACAAATGAGGAAGGTGGCCCATGGGGCTATAGGCCAAGTGACCTTGAAACACCTCAAAGAGAGACTCATACAAAGAAAACATTTAGTGAGGAAGAGATAAACCACAAATGACAAGAAGTGATGGAGCACTCAAACCATAACCCAAAAGGTATGGTTATAGAAGAGGTGGATAGTGAAGAGGAAATAATTGATGAAGAACTATTCCAACATTCCAACAACCCCAAGGTGCTCAAATTGATTGACAAACTGTTGAAAAAGGACCCAAATTCTTCTTCAAATTAGCACAAAGTGGTGCTAAAATTCCAATATACTTTAACATGGAAGCTCTCAAAGATCCTAACCTTATTCACTTAGGGGATAACTCAGTTGTGAGATAGATATCCAAACCCACTGAGATTTCAAACATGCCACCCATATTCTCAAAAAATAATGGTCAACCCATGAAAAACCCGTTGTATAGAAAACCAACTCAAATCAAACAAGCGACAGTGGCCCAACAGTATCAAGGAGGTCCATTGCGATATGTACCGCAAAGCAACAATCATCCCCCAGGACAATATGTGCCTCAAAACACCCCATATATTGACCCTTCCCAAAATGTACAAAATCCACAAGGGCAATTTCCACAATAGTACCATCAATAAGGTGGGTCATTTGGTCCCCTTCCTAATCAACAATACCAACAACTAGGTGTGCCACAGGGTACCCTTTCCAATCAGCAAGGTGGGCCACATGGTCCCCTTCCTAGTCAACCATACCATCAACGAGGTGGTTCATACGATCCCCTTCCCAATCAATAATACCATCAACAAGGTGTGCCACATGGTACCCTTTCCAATTTGTCCCACCAACAAGGTAACCCTCCAATGCACCATCAGGGAAACCTTCAGTATACTTCATCCCAATAACAAGGTGTGTCATAGAGCACCCTTCCCCAGTCGTCCCACCAACAAGGTAACCCGCCAACACTCCATCAGGGAAACCTTCAGCATAGTTCGCACCAACAACAAGGTGTACCATAGGGTACCCTTCCAATTTGTCCCATCAACAAGGTAACCCACCAACGCACCATCAAGGAAACCTTCAATATAGTCCAACCCAACAATAAGGAGTGACACATGGCACCTTTCCCAATTCATCCCATCAACAAGGTAACTCACCAATGCACCATCAGGGAAACCTTTAGTACCACTCATCCCAACAATAGGGTGTACCGCTAACACACTACCAAGGTACCCCTCCACAACAACAACAAGGAGCTAACCCTCCTTATGTTCAACAAGGAGCTAACCCTCCTTAATTTCAACAAGGAGCTAACCCTCCTTACGTTCAACAAGGAGCTAACCCTCCTTACATCCAACAAGGAGTTAACCCTCCTTCCACCCCACATGGTTACCAAGGTCCCATACCTTCACAATACCCAATCTATGACCAAAACATGGTAGTACAACAAGGTTATTACGTGCAAGATCCCCAAACAAGTGTACCAAAAAAAGAGATGGAAATGGAAGTACAAGCAATAAATCAAAAGATAACAGATATACAGATAGGGAAACCAAAGAAGACTTATGCCCTTTGGGATATATGTCAATTTCCTTTTGATTGTTCTATTACTATGCTTCCCTTTCTGAAGAATTTCAAAATACCCAAGTTTGACAAATACAAAGGAAAGGGAGACCCAGTAGAAAACATATGATACTTTTCAGTAGCATGCATGGAAGTGCAAAACAACGACTCTTACCTCATGAGGCTCTTTCCATGAAGTCTTACTAGTCATGCCATGGAGTGTTTCGCCCCTCTACAACAGAAAATTAAAATCTTCAATGAACTGTCTACCAAATTTATAACCCACTTCTCCTTCAATATAGAGAAAGATATCACCATCACGAATCTATACAAAAGTAAGCAGAGTCAAGGAGAATCCTTCACATCCTACCTTCAACGATGGCGACATAAGGCTAGTCAATGCAAATCACCCATTCCCAATAAGGAATCGGTCGACATATTCATTTCAAATGTTCAATCAGAAGTCAACTACCAACTTACCATGTTGTGTCTTGCAAAATTTAAAGAGGCCTTTAAGAAGGGACTACACATAGAAAGGCCCTCATAGCAAGAGGGGTTATCAAGCTAAACAACCCAGGAGACAGTTCCTCTAATTCAAATGAGAAACCTAAAATTTGGGCCAAGAACAAGAACTTTACAAATGATGGGATAGTGGATGCTAGAGTAGTATGGAATATACAAAACCCTGATGTACCTCAAAATAAACCTCAAGTGGCGCAAACAATGTATGCCCCTAATAATGCACAAAACAACCAACTTACCTATCCCCAAAATAATCAAGTAGTTAATCAACAGACAAATCAAGGAGGGCAATAGAGGAAATATGATTAACCAAGAAGTAATTTCACTGTATTAGGAGAGTCACTTGAGAGAGACATGTGTAAACTAGTACAACAAAACCTCATCAAGGTCAATGATCTCCCAAACTATGAGGAGCCGAGCTTCAAAACACCATGGTACAACGAGAAGGACTTGTGTGAATTCCATAAAATCAAAGGAGACACAACAAACAATTGCATGAGACTCAGGCATCTCATACAAGACTTGATAGACAATGGAGAAGTGGATGTTGAACATTGTCCCAAGAACAAAGACCTCCAGATATACACAAACCCAATTCCAAATCATGCTAAAAGGAATGGACCAAGACTATCACAATGCAAACTACATTTATGGTGACACTAGTCTAGGTACCCTCTCTCAAGAAGATGACACTAGGGCAGATGTCATGACTATAAGAGTTGGAGACAACGATTGTAACGTAACTACCCATTAATGGAGAGTTACAATATAGGGAGCCCTCCTAAGCCCATGATTAAGTCATCAAATGACTACAACATTGTGGAACAACTAAAAAAGACTCTCGCCTTAATTTCAATCCTAGAATTGCTAAAGTTATCACCTGCACATAAGGAGATACTAGAAAAAGCATTAGAAACATTGGTCCCCAACAACCTCAATCCAGATCTATTCCAAACCATGATTGGAAAAATTACGGCCAATCACCATTTAGTCTTTTACAAGAAATACCTTCCACAAAATTTATTCCACAACCAAGCCCTCTACATAGAGGTTGGTGTCCACAAGAACATGGTAAAGAGTGTTGATAGATAATAGTGCAGGTTTAAACATTTGTACCTTGAAATTCATCAAACAACTGGGGTATTCTAACAATGTGATAGACAAAGAAAAAAACATTACTATAAGGGCCTATGATGATGTGGAAAGGAATTCAAAAGGGACCGTCAGGCTACCAGTGCATATAGGACCAACCATCATGGAAACTACATGTCAAATACTTGACCTTGAGCAGTCGTATAACCTCCTCTTAGGTGCCCTTGGATTCACGCATTACAAGTTGTTCCTTCAACCTTTCACCAATTCCTAAAGTTTCTTCACGACGGAAAAGAGGTGACATTATATGTTGATCCTAAACCCTTCCACTTTTGCACAAAACTGGAGGAGAAGTATAATAAAATCTAGTGTATACCCAACAATGACATATCCTTTCATTCATTCTCATATGTTGACCCTTCCACATTACCATCAACTTTAGTCAAACCAACATCCAATGAGCAACCAAAAATTGAAACCAAGGTTCAAGTACTTGACAAATGTAATGAAAATTATTACTTCAACCAAGCATTTTTCATTGGAATGCTTCCACTGACACCCAAGGTTTATGGAGGCCCGAAGGAGATAAATATATTCAAACAATACAAATGATAGCCAAACCCACAATTTTCACCAAGTGGGGAGATATGAAAGATGAAGAGATATTCAAAGAATACTTGTCATCCATGATCTACGAAGAGGACCAAAAGGAACCAGAACAGTCACAACCCATTCCAATCAATCCTAGCAACAAGGGCTATCAGTTAGCCAAACAAATGGGATATCAGGGAACATTTGGCCTTGTGCTACACAAACAAGGTTGATGGGATCCTATCATAGTGGAGTAGAGAAAGAAAAATATGAGATGAGGTTATGATTCAAAAGACTTGGTTACTCCAAAAATTGGACAAACCTCTTTTAAGAAACAAGTGTCTTCTACTAGCATTAGTGCATTAGATATCTACCACATTATGGACAACGATTTACCCATCGAAGACTTATTCAAAAACTTTAGCATTGATAGGTTCTGTAGAGAAAGGGGATTCACTACTCACGAGTTCTCTTCATTTAGAGATCCTCACAGGGCAAATTGCCCTAAACTACCTCAAGAAACAACGTGAAAGTTTTAGAATAAAAAAGAGCAAGTCACGAAGATTCTCTGGACAAACTGACAAGCTCTCAACCAAAGGATGACAGCACATAAAATGGATGACAGTGTGGCGCGCTGGCATCCCAGAGGCGCACTGACATCTCATATCGATTAGAAAGTGAGAATATCATAGAGAATGGCCAAATGGCTACTTCTACTCTTATTTCCAGGAACTTTTAGAATGTGGAAAAAGTAAAAGGATGTGATAGAACTGAAATAAAGTAAAGTCGACAAGATAAAGATAAAGAGAAGAAAGAAAAGAAGATTCTCAAAACAATCCAAGTAATGAAGCCTCCAGCCAGTGGATATCTTCAATACCTGTGTTTGTAAGATCTAGAGAAAGTGTTGGAGTTGGATAGGGGTTTTCCTTAGTCAAACCCCCGTTTTGGTGTTCCCACCTCCACAGACAACCAAATAGAAAGAGAGAGAGAAGAGAATTGAAATAGAAAAAGTGCATGGTGAAAGAAAAACCCTCTCAAGAGTAGAACCCGCACCACCAAGTATGAGTGATAAAAGCGAACCCCACTCGAGGAGGAGAACCCATATCACAAGAGAGGTGATAAAAGCAATCCTCACTCAAGGAGGAGAACCTGTATCACAAAGTATGAGATGCAATAGAAAGGAGATATGGAATCCCAAGATGCTCACAAGTAAGAGGCAAGGGATATAGGTGAAGCTGCAAGAGCTAAAGGAGTTGCAAAGAGGGTTGTAGAGAAAGTTGTAAGAGCTTGGGAGTGTTGTTTTAACAAGTGAGAGATTTGTGCAAGCAAGAGAGTAAAGAGGAAGAGAGAATCCAAGAAGCTAGAGTGAAGCTAGAAGAAGTTAGAGGAAGAATCTAGAAGAACTTAGAAGACCAAATGGTTTGAAAAAAATGCTTTTAAGGAGGGAAAAGAAGCTTCTCGAGCCGTTTTAGGGTGTCCTCGGTCGTTACCACTGACATAGGTAAGTGACAAGTGGAAAACATGTTGCAGAGATAATTGTTTGAGCATTGAAATGTCGCAAGACGCTAGCATGACATGCAGACGTTTGTGCGGCATGCTAGTGTCTGGATACATCATGCTACAAAACAACATGAACGAGGAAAGCACAAGGCTCGATGCGAAGCAGATGTACGAAGGTAGCTACTAAAAAGCAATGTTGGATCATCTTGAGAGGGGAAAAAGGCTGATGCAAGGGCTAAAATGAGCTTACACAAGATGTTAAGGGAGTGGACACCAAAGTAGATGCAAGAATGTATGTGAAATTGTGAGGGTTGAAATTTTACAACTATACAGGTTCCCCCTTCAATCCATCAAAACTAATCCTGATATCTATTATTATTCTAGAACAAACTCTAACGAGTACGAGTGGGATTATCCTTCCTTTATCACTGGATATGGGTCCCCCATTTCAAGTGATGATGACCTAGACACCCAATGGGAAAAAGAGGTCAAATTCATATTAACCATCTCAACAGGCTTTGTAAGCTTTGTGGATAATTATGATAGCCTACCGCTCTACTACCCTCAATTGATAGATTTGGACCAACAACAACATACACCTATTTTGGATCAATTTCAGAATGATGAAGTAATCGCAGAGTTCACAAGACTTCGAATAGACATACTAGCAGGAGATCACAAAGCAAGGTTTGTCATGGAACTTGAACAAGATGCATATTTTGGTGGAGAGATTGAATCTTCTAGTCACAAATGTGAAAAAGATAATATAAAAATAAACATATGATCACCTAGAGAAAACCACTGTGTGGCTCTATTAGACCCCCAAAAGAAGAAAATAAAGGGTGCATCCAAAGGTGAAAACCTCTCTGAGGCACCCGAGGATGGAGGGTTCAATATCCCCATATTTGAATACCAAGAAATATCAATGCTCCTAGTAGGAGAAGTAGAATCCATCAATGTTGGCATAACAAAGAACCCAAAGATCACATACCATGCGTCGTCACTTGATCTTGAAGAGAAAGTCAACTTCACAACATTCATCAACTACAAAAAGATAAACTTTGCATGGACCTATGTAGATATGCCTGGACTCGATCCAACACTAATTATACATTATTTGGTTGTAGTCCCTGCAGCAAAACCTATCAAATAGAAAGTAAGGAAAATGAGTCCTCAAATAACACTGTTGGTAAAGGTAGAATTAAAGAAATTACTAGATGTGGGTTTTACCAAACCTATCAATTATCTGTACTGGATATCAAATCTAGTACCAGTGTCAAAGCCCACTAGGGGCATAAGGATCTACACAAACTTCTGAGATCTGAACAAACCTTACCCAAAGGATGGCTTCTCACTTCCAAGTATTGACATGATAGTGGATCTAACAACAGGGCATGAGATGCTATCATTAATGGATGGTTTCTCTGGGAATAATTAGATAAAAATATCCCTTAATGGTCAGCACAAAATGACATTTACTTGTGCCTGGAGAACCTTCTATTGGAATGTAATTGCATTTGGTCTAAAGAACACCAAATTAGCCTATCAAAGAGAAAAGACAATGATCTTCCATGATATGCTACATACAATCACAAGACTATGTGGATGATATCCTAGTAAAACCCGTCAAAAGGGAAGATCACTTGGACAATCTTGGAAAGGTGTTTGATCAACTTGATGTAATGAGTGTTAAGTGGACCATTCATTATCATGAGAGATGGGTTCTTGTGAACTACTACTCATGTAACATGGGTCAATGAGTTTGACTTGAAACTACACGGTTGAATCCCAATAGCAATATCATAATTTGACATGTTGTGGAAATACCTCTTACTTATCAATTGACGAGCTAAAGGGGCTCTATAATGAATGGTTCATAAGGCTCAACACTTGTTGAAGGTTTTAAAAATGGGGTTGCAAGCTAAGTGGGCTTAACCTTGGGTAAAACTCTGTGGTTAAATGCACTTGAGTTGGAGCACTATTGGGATGGGTGATGTCCTAGGAAGGCCTAATGATTCACCTCTGTGAGCATCACCTAGATGCAATGACCACTAAGTGGACCATTCATTATCATGAGAGATGGGTTCTTGTGAACCACTACTCATGAAACATAGGTCAATGAGTTTGACTCGAAAAACTACACGGTTGAATTATTATAGCAATATCATAATTTGACACATTGTGGAAATACCTCCTACTTATCAATTGATGAGCTAAAGGGGCTCTATAATGAATGGTTCATAAGGTACAAAACTTGTTGAAGGTTTTGTAAATGGGGTTACAAGCTAAGTGGGCTTCCTCTCGGGGAAAACTCTATGATTAAGCGTGCTTGAGCTGGAGCACTATCGGGATGGGTGATGTCCCGGGAAGGCCCAATGCTTCACCTCTGTGAGCATCACCTAGATGCAATGAGTGCTAAGTGGACCATTCATTATCATGAGATATAGGTTCTTGTGAACCACTACTCATGAAACATGGGTCAATGAGTTTGACTTAAAAACTACACGGTTGAATCCTAATAGCAATATCATAATTGAACAATATAACTTGAGACTCAACCCAAAAAAGTGTCTTTGGAGTAACATATGGAAAGCTACTAGGTTACATAGTGTCAAAGAGGGGGATTGAAGTGGATCCTATGGAAGTAAAAGTTATACTAGAGATTCCTCCACCAAATACATTAAACCAATTGATAATTTTACAAGGAAAGCTATAATCCATTAGATGATTTATTACACAACTAGCAGACAAATGTCACCCTTTCACTCATCTCCTACACAAGGACATCACCTTCAAGTGGTATGGGAGGTGTGACCAAGCATTCCAGCAAGTCAAGGAGTACCTACTCACTCCTCCTATACTCAAGCTGCCTATTCCAAACAAAGAAATGATACTTTATGTGTCTACCACACAAGCAACTTGGGAGCTCTTCTAGCCCAACTAGATGATAATTAAAAAGAAAGAGATGTGGTCTACTACATTATTCAAACATTGGTGGGATATGAGTTGAATTACTCACCCATAGGAAGAGCATGTCTCTCAGTCATATTTGTGACTCAGAAGCTAAGACACTATATCTTAAACAAAAAAGTAAAGTTGATTTCCAAGGTAGACCCACTAGCAAAAGCAGTCTTAACAAGCATAATTGCTAAATGGGTAATGATTCTGAGTGAGTTTGACATAGAGTATGTGGATAGAAGGGCCATCAAGGGACAGATCATAACATACTAGCTAGCGAATGCAATAAGGGAGGATCACAAGCCTCTTACAGTAGACTTCCAAAATGAAAGCATATTGCTGACAAAAAAGACAGGGCATTAGACCTTGTATTTTGACAGCTCCCACACTCAACATGGCTCTGGAGCAGGTATCCTATTTCTCACACCACAATGAGATAGTACACCCAAGGCATACAAAATTGCATTCCCCTGTACAAACAATATATCAGAGTATGAAGCTCTAATCACAAGGCTCAAGATGGCTATTGAATGGAGGATAAAGGAACTACAGGTCTTTAGAGATTCTCAGCTAGTGATCAGGCAAGTGAATGATGAATACCAAACAAAAGATGACAAGCTGATGTCATATAAAAGAATGGTGGATAGATTCAAGGAATATTTTATCATAATAAAATTTGAACAGATTCCTTAGATCAACAACAGAGCAATCGATGCCATGGCAACAATAGGCTCACTTCTTGATATTCCACAGAATATTCCCAAGTATGAGTTCCTTGTAGAGCAACTACTTGTACCAACATTTGACATCCCAAAATCATAACTAGTGCATATTGTTGTTGGTTGTAACTCCCCATGGTACCAAGACACATTTGATTACATCCACCATGAAATCATTCCACTTGACTTAACAACCACCCAGAAGAAGATCTTTACCTGTAGGACTTCTCAATTTACGATCCTAGGAGATACCCTATATCATCACAATATAGATGGTATGTTACTTCGATGTCTTAATGTAAAAGAAGCACAAATGACCTTACAAGAGGTACATGAATGTATTTGTGGCTCCCACTCCAGTAGACCTAACTTAGTCCAAAATTTGTTGAGAACAGTGTACTATTGGCCCTCCATGGAGAAAGATTGTATTTAGTATTCCCAAAAATGTTGTCAATGCCAATAACATAGTGACCTCATTCACACACCAAAACAAGAGTTGAGACCCATCACAACACCTAGCCTTTTTTGCAATGGGGATTACACCTAGTGGGAAAGATTTCTCCTACTTCCTCTAACGGGCATAAGTTTATTATTACTGCCACTAAGTATTTCACCAAATGGATAGAAGCAATTCCATTGACCTACATCACTAGAAAACAGATATCAAAATTCATTTTGAATTATTTGATTTTTAGGTATGGAATTCCTCAAACAATCATGACAGACAATAGAACCCCATTCAAGAATCAAGACGTCCAAGAGTTGTGTTCCAAGTTCTCTATCTAGTATAGATTCTCCATGCCCTATTACCCCCAAGGAAATGGTTAGGCTAAAGCATCTAACAAAACCATACTAAAGATACTAAAGAAAACTATTAATGACACTAGTTGTGATTGGCATTTGCAACTAAACCCAACTTTATGAGCTTATCAATCCAACATTTGAACACCTATAGGTGCCACACCATTCTCCTTGGTCTAAAGATCAGAAGCAGTCTTACCTACCAAGGTCAAAATCCCCTCATTATGAATCTCACTAAAAGGAATGGTTAGTAATGAAGAGTATCAAGTATCTAGATTAATTGAGTTGGAACTCCTAGATGAAAGGCATTTGAGCGTGTTAAACCATCTTCAGTTTTATCAGAATCAACTCAAACAAGGCTATGATAAAAAGATCAAGGACAAAAACTTTTAGGTTGGTGACTTGGTCCTCAAAGAGAATCATAAGGTACAACTGAATCAAGATGACAAAGGAAAATTTGAGCCCAATTGGTTAGGCCCATTTATCATCACAGCAAGCTATGATTTTGGAGCTTATTAGTTGGCTACTCCTAAAGGAGAACCCTTGATTGAACTGCTAAACAATAGCCACCTCAAGAAGTTCTATAGATGAAGCACATCAACATACCCTAGGAAAAAGGGTAAAAATCCAAAAAAAATCAAAAGATTAAAAAAAATCAAAAAAAATCAAAAAGATAAAAAAGCAAAAAGCAAAAAAAAAATAGTAAAGAGAAATAAAATGTTCTTCTAGTGAAAAACACTTTTTTGGCGCTCCTAGAACAGGTACCATAGTGAAAACCCAACAAACGGGCAATATCTTTGAATAAAAATTGCATCGTTATCTATTGGTACTATCCAAAGCATCACCCATTCATTCCATAATAAAGCATGTGTCCAACCATGGCTCGTTACTAATTTAGGAAAGTATTCTTGACTCCAACTAGAGGAAACTTCCCAAATCTAGTCATGGATTAGATCTTTATGCATCCTATCATGGTTAAAAAAAAAATCAAGAACATTAAAAAAAATGTTCATGTCAAACCAGTCGAACTACCTAGTCTCTGCATGTACAACGTAGGCAAGGCTTATCACCCCCGAAGGCCTTAGGTCAGTCCTCTTACGCTTCTATCATGCTTTCTTTCAAACTTAGTCAAAAAATACAAAATCCAAAAACATTCACAAACCATAAAATCCAAAAACATTCACAAACCATAAAATCCAAAAACATTCAAAAAATAGAAAATATCAAAAACATTCAAAAAACATGTTCACATCAAACCAGTTGAACTATGTGGTCTTTACATGTACAACACAGGCAAGGCTTATCTCTGATTAGCCCCTGAGGCCCTAGGTCAGTCCCCTTAGGTTTCTATCATGCTTTCTTTCAACTTAGTCACAAAATACAAAATCTAAAAACAGTCATGAAAATTCAAAATCCAAAAATATTCGAACAATAGAAAAGATCAAAAACAAGTTCTTCCCAAACCAAGTGAACTATGACCCTCTGCATGTACAACGTAGGCAAGGCTTATCTTTGATGAGCCCCTAAGGCCCTAGGTTAGTCCCCTGAAAACAAGAAAAAACATCATAAAACCTAGAAAATCAAAAAGTCCTATCTCCATCATCACAATCCACAATAAACTTTGCACCCATAATAAACAAGTCATCATCTTCACCATTTGACAAAACAAACAAACAAACATTAAAAGCTATAACTTGCAAGCAAACAATCACAAAGCTTTGATTAAAAAAGACTAAAACAAGGATGAAGGATTAACTACCTATCTTTTTGACAAGTCACCAACAACATCCTGAGATATGCCTTAACGGATCCGTTCCTAAAATAGACATGATCAACACCGAATTATAGCTCCAACCCAAACAAATATGGAAAGTGATACTGAAACTTTGTTTTATCTTTATTTTAGTCTTATCTTTTCAATTTATTTTATTGACTCGTTCCTAGGATCTCTTGAGGATGTTCATAAGGATTTAGAGAAGAAGGAATGGGGGCAATTGAGCGTCATTTCGATTTGTTGTTTGTAATATATTTTTGTAATACTACTACAACAAATACTTGCTTTATTGAGTGTATGGAAGTTGTTTTGAAACAATTCGTGTAGTAGTTGTATGTTAGGTATTTCATACCTCTCTATGTAATTGGTCTAAAAAGTTTTAAACATAACCCAACCATATATTTTAAACAAAGTTTTTGTAGTCTGCTATGAGCAAGAATATTCTTTGTATGTCGAGTCAAAGTTCATGCAATGAATACAAAGCCACCTTGGTCATTAATACTAGGATGCAATGTATCTATTTGCTACATCAAAAGGGATTGTTAAAACTGCGAGGCCTCCAAGCAAAGCGAAAATAACTCATCAATAACTAACATCACATTTCTATCCATCATCAAATATTTCTTCTAACTAACATTCATCCTGCATCATAATATCATTAGTACCATATCCATCCTACATCTACAATGTTGTCAATACTATCATGATGATAATAAAACAATAAAAACATCATGCATCATGTATAAGGGTATACATCCATCATATATCACCATTCATCATATACATAGTCAAACATCATATGAAATAAAATATGATCAATCTATCCATCCACATCTTATGCATACATAAAAAAAAGTACAAAAACATATATAAACATACATCATAATATATCACCATCCATAAAGCATCACATAAACACATAATGAAGCTGAATCGAAGCATGTATATCTCATATATATCATTATCAAAAAAGGAGAATGTCATGGTACATCATCATGGAAACAAGTGTGATAGGATAATACAAAAATATACATATATACGAGGCCTCAACTAGGTTGATGAATATATAGACAAAATCATGTCTGCAATATAAGTCTTTGAATAACAATATCATAAAGATCAAGAAGAAATATGCCACTGCCTAGCCAAAGGGGAAGGATTCTAAGGATCAGGTTGCGCATCAAGATTTGGTTGTCTAACGGATTGATCAGTTGACACAACAACAATAGCGGTACTCAGCTCTCCAAACTGTGGTCATTGTTGCACTTGAGGAACGAAGGCATCATACAAAGTTTGTTAATAGGTAGCCCTTTGTAGTAACTAATCTCACTCAGCACGAAGATTGTCATGCTCTTTCCTTAGACTATCCCTCTCAGTAGTAATAGCTTGTAACTGCGTCTCGACAACAAGATGATGCATAATCTATGTCTCTCACTCTACCCTGAAACCATCTTGCTCCTACCAAGAAATGTTTCTCTCCACTGTCAATGTAACAATTTATGCCTCTATGGCCTATCATCGCCCTATGTTTGCAGGTGACTATGCACCTCCATCCCCAGGTGGTGGAGGGGGACCTAGAACCTATCCCTGATCCACTTGTATCGAATCACCCTGGGTAGCATCTTGTCAAGCCCTACCAAGCTCGAGATGTTGTCTCCTACACACCACCTTGTGATGTTTTCCCTACCCACTATGGGATCATCATCAGGATCCGTGAATCTCAAAGGAACACGTTGTGCCCACCACTGATCATAATCAGGAGTAGTACCTAGATCTGCTAAGCCCACTAGCCAACCCCACCTGAATAGGGAAAGAGCTCTAAATGTAGCAACAATAGCATCTTGATCAACCTGCAAACCCCAAACATAGACTTCTCTGGTGGTCCAACCAAATCGAGCCTCATAATTATCTAGAAATTAACCCTGTCTCTCTCCAAACTACCTACAAACCTTGTCAAGAAGATATCTCTCCAAAAGAGAGTGCATGTGATCAATCAAACATCTAGTCTATTTGCAGTACACCAATGTTTATGATCATCAAGCCATGCTTCACAGTACATATATGGTCTCCATACAAAACCTGGCATATCATCAAATATACGACGCTAGTAGGGGAGTTGTCCAGGCAATGTATAATACAAAAAATCTCCATAGCGATAAGAGTATGGATTCTTAGTAGTACGATCCAATATCATCAAGTCACATGACTAAGATGTGCTCCCAAGACCATACATGAAGAAGAGAGACACCAGTGGAAATAGATTTCCCATCACGATATGCAACCTCATACATATCTCTGTACAAGTGGGCAAGGAGACATGGACCCCATGCATATTTGGTACCATGCTCAAACATGTACTCAATGCATATACCCCATCCCATAGGAAACTGTTAGCCTCTTCTATCAGGAACAACAACCCCCAAAACCAAACCATAGATAACAAGAGAAACGGGATCTGCACTGCTAACAAAATCTAATAAAACTATCTATAAGTATCGAACCTCGAGACATCTCACACCAAGAACATGATACATAGCATGGGTGCCCTGTTGAACGAAGTATGTAATAAGCTCTCCATGAAAGGGTATGCAGAGGATCCTCCACGCATCATCAAGAGTGATGGTGGCCTCCCTAGTAGGTAAATGAAATGAAGAGGTCTCCGAGTGCCACCTCTTCATGAGTGCAGTCATCATATTGCTATGACATATGAAGGTGGGCATGTAACAAATGTGCCACAACCCAACAACATCCAAAATTTCTCGCTCTAAAACATTGAAACCCACAATCAAATCAAATAGATCTCATGGTCGTCGCTCCCTTGACTAGAGTGTATTAAGGACCACCTACAATCATTAAACCTATGATGTTAAGAATTCATTTTGAAAATGAAAAAAAAACCAAAAATGATGAATAAATTGACTAAGGGTTCCAAAAAGTCAAAAGCACAAAATTGTTGTCAAAAGCAATGAATTTTTTGTCAAAGGCGAGAGAAATAGGCAAAAGTGAAGAATTTATAGGCAAAAGTACTAGAGAATTTCAAAGGGAGAAAATAAAAAGCAAAGAATTTTGTCAAAAGCGCAAATTGAACACAAGTGCACAGAAAATGAAACAATAAAATCTAAGGCAAAAAAGTAAGTCAAAAGCAAATTTCAAAAGCGATGAAATTTTTCAAAAGCATAAAATGAGAGCAAGTGCACAAAAAAATGTCAAAAGTGACCATTTCACAGGATCAAAAGTGCCAAAACTGATGCAAAGGTGCGAGATTCCTAAATTTAACGCTCTTGACTAACTTGACTTCATGCATTAATTACGAGAACATGAAATGACAAAAACAAAAATTAGAAGGGTACATACTGGGGCATCGACACCTGTAGGCCATCCAAACTCTTGAACCAAGTCTGTGTGATGTGGGGCTCCCCGAATCCTCGACATAGCTCCTCGACAACTGACAAAATGAGAAAATTAGAGGCAATAATTCTCTATAGGCTCAAAGTGAAAGTGAGGAAATTAGAACCTTAATTACCTATTTTAATCCCCAAAAACACTATTTTTTACTTAGGAAACCTTCATAGGATAAAACTAGGAGCTCCCGAGAACATTTGAATGAACAACAAAAGACCTATAGACTCAATTTTTTGCCCTCCACACATTTGAACTGAAATAAAATAGTATTGTGAGTTTGACCTCAAATTTAACATTTTTAGCCAACCTCTCGAGGGGGTAGCACCGAGTCCTACAATCATTCTGTTGACTGTTGGGGCACAGTGGGGCATATAATTTTTTTCAAAACTTGATCTTAACATTCAAAAATTTGAAACAAAGCAACCAATACTTTGTCTCAAAGAGGGGCAAACTGTAGACATATAAAATTGACCTAACACTTATCACACACCTTAAATGACATTTTTGCATCATTATCATCGAATATCACTGCATTTCACATCAAAAGCATCAAGAACCCTAGTTTCGTCTATTAATTGAATAATAGTACATTATTTAATTAATTCACTTTTTCACCATTTTTGACGAATTAAATCAATTTCATTTATTTAATAAAGTTCTAAAACCCTAATTTTTGTTATTAATTGAAGAATATGACATTATTTAATTAATTCACTTTTTCATCAAATTCGACCAATTGAACAAATTTCATTTATTTAATGAAGTCCTAATCTAACTTTATTCCTCTTGATTAATTAAATAACACCAATTATTTAATTGTGTTGCTAATTCACTTTATTCCCCTAAGCCGATTAAATTATTAAAACATTATAATTTAATTATGTCACTTTTTCTCCAAATTTAAATAATCAAATAAACTATTCAACAACATCATAAAAAATCAAATCAAACAAATACAACTTTTTTTGCAAAAGTCAAACTTGATTCGCACGTTCAACTCCGAAAAGAATTAATTAATTATCCTCACCCACTTTCATGATTGAGAAAATTACGATCCCCTGATTGCTCAATCTATTTCCTAACTGATTGATCTGTTTCCTAACACATCAATCTATTCTTCAATCACACTAATTACGTAATCGTTTTGCATAGATTATGCCCATATAAACCCTCTCAACACCTTTTTATCATCGATCAATATATTCTACTATGCAATCCAAAGCGTTCATTTTAAATCACAAATTATATATAACAAACCTCTTTCCTCGCAAAAAAGGATCAAAAAATGAAGACAATTTATGCAACGAAGTAATGCCAAGATCTTAATCGACATTGAAAAAGCTTCAAACCACATCTTCGATCAACACACGCATGTTCTTCAAATCTCTCACATGCACAATGGAAGCTCCATAGTGAATTGAAGAATACAACAAACATCAATACAAATACACTTCGACATAGGATGGTAAAGTTATTTCATTTTGAATTCATTGTTATTGAGTTTTGTCAATTTTGTTCTTGAATTCTTGATTTTATAGTTACATTTTGTGAGTAATAGGCATAAATTAATTAGTGTTTTTTTGTTTAGATTAGTTTCTAATCATCAATCTGATCTATTGTGTCTTCCCGATTTCCCCCTTACACAGTCTCATGCAATATGATTGTGACACATGTCATAATCTTATGTTCACTTATCCTCTCACCTTACCTATATAAGTAAGGGATCATGCACATTATGTATCATTGATCTATTTGATCATTGTATCATTTTTGCATCCATAATCATGCAATTTATTATCTTGCTACTCTCTTATGGAAGGTTATTTTTAGTTTTGCAGGTTATCCGAGGAGTTCTTGAATTCCTTGTATGATTCTTATATGGTATTAGATCTTAATATCTACAAGCCCCTTCTTAGATATGAGAGTGATTTGGTTAGGATTTGTTTTGGGTGCATTTCTAAACAAAAAGGACCTCACCATTGAATCTAAAAGGTCCAAAAAGCCTTATTTTCATATATGACCCTTTATATTTTGGAGTAAAAAGAAATTGACATTTTTTAGGGTTTAAAAAAGGTTGTTGAGTATTTTATCCATACATATATACATAATCCATATAGTAAAAATAAATATAGAATCAATATGTTGTCATAGAATATAATGTTCTTAGATCAAGTAGAACTGCATTGTCCATATACAAGCAAAATTTATAGACTAAATAGTCTAAAGGTATGCATTAGTTATCATATTTGTTATTGGAAAGGTATAATCATGTTCTTTAAAATTAATAGTTATTCTAAAATAAATAAGTGCAAATATTAAGCCCCTAGTCATAGGTTTTATATGTGGGAGGTTCATAACAACTTTGTAGGAGCTTAGCACCTACAAGTGACATGGTGACCACTACCTCTCCAAATCACTACCCGTGGTGGCAAGGCTGCTTGTTTTCACCACCAGTAGCCATGTTTCAACCATTGAACTACTTATGCTTGACCCTGAGTCTACCTAGGTAACATAACCATCATGTTGCCTAAATTCATCACCAAAGTGAGCGATACCACCATCCAACTACCTAGGGGGCACCTCTGCCCCATTTTTCTTACCTAAGGAGGCTATTTTTGGGGGGGCATAACTTTTCACTGTGATATTAATTTTTTGACTTCTTATTGTTGATGGAATGGTGGTTCCAAGCACTTTGCAAGGGTACATGTTCTTTTTCTATATTTTGTTGCGAGTGCCTAATTGTATTGATTGAAGTCTATTCACTGTTTGACTTCAAAGCTCATAACTTTCTACCTATTAATCCAATTTTTGTGATTCTTGTAGTATTTAAAATGTGTTGAAGAGCTCTTAAGATCCATACATGCATTTTTTATAGATTTATTTACGGGCATCTTTTATTTAATTTGTGGTTTTTTCACACTAGTTATTTTCTTGGACATACTAACATTAGGATGAGTTTTACATTTTTTGGGGGTGTTTCATTTTTAGTATTGATTCAAATATAAAAGGTTTCATATTAGATTATTGTAGTATATTTTTTTATCTTTCTCTTGATACTTGTTTCTCTCATCAAAAATACATATTCATTTGAGCTTCTCACTCCTCATAATCATCATACATGTAAAATCAAATTGTAACAGTTACTCTTTCTCAAGTATTTATGTTATGATTGTAACATCATATATTCCTAAGTATATTATATACTCCTTGTTATAATAAGGATAAGCACTTGTGGCATGCTTAACGTTAACATTAGTCTCAGTTAAAATATTTTAACCCCTCTTAACTATAATGAAGGGGTATGTCCCTATATAATTAAACCTATAAATAATGAGGAGATGTTTCTCTCATATCATTATGCCATCAATTATTAAATTTATACATTATTATCTAATTATTGGAGGTCACCCCCTCAAAGTGGTCTACTATATTTATGTTTTTTACATTTATTTTCTAAAAATATCATAACAAGTGGAATTAGAGCTACGAATTGGGCCAATATTTTCGTTTCTACCATAACTTTCAAATTAGTGTGAATTTAGACCTGAATTTTTCAAGGTTTTGAGGGATGCATATCATAAATATTCAGTAAAAAATTAAAAGGTTTTTGATAATTTTTGTAAAATTTATTTAAATTTTGTGATTTCCAACTAATTTATTCTACACACGGCAAAATTTAAAATTTTACAAACATAATTTACATTTTTAGAAATCTTATGAAAAATTAGGTTGGGTTAGTTCCTTTATGTTTATTATTAGACAACAAACATATTCCTTAATTTAGTGATCAAATTTTGGTCAAAACACAAACATCGAATTTTATCATAGTCCACTATTCTAAAATTTTATAGTTACAACTCATACTAGATATTATCCCCATTAAATAATATAATAATAATTTTAAAGTCATGTCATCTTTAGTTCCAAAGGAATTTTTGATGAATATGAAATCCAATGACCCTCTTCATTGTCCGCCACCTAAAATTGAGGGAGAAATACCACTAGATTGTGAAAAGGTGGTGCATTTCATTAAGGATAGATTATTTGGCCCATTTATAACATCTTTAAATGAAGGTTTAGATAGGTTTAAAAAATAAATATTACCATAATTGAGGGGCCCAAAAAACCACCAAGGTGGTTACAACCCTAACAAATAAAATCAAGGGATAGGACAATCTTTTCAAGGTCCAAAATTAAACATACCCAAAATAGATATTTGTAAGTTTAATGGTACAAATGTAACTTCATGGATGATTTTCATGGAATGATATTTTAACTCCATAATAAATGATAATGTAATGGTTGGCATAGCTTCACTACATTTAGAATCTAAACCTTATCAATGGTACCATTAGATGATATGAAAAACAAGGAAAATTATTCAGTTGGAGAGAATTTACTAATGAATTAGTAGCCCACTATGAGAAATCATTGAAGGGAATCTATTTTACCCAACTAAAAAATTTAAAATAAATAAGTTATGTAGCTAAATATAATTTTGATCATATGAGATTAGTCCCAAGGTGTGACACCTTATTAAAGGCTACAAATATATATCAATGGACTTGCTGGCCAAATTAAACGTGGTGTCATTTGTTGGAACCTTGTTTGGTTAGAAAAGCTATGGAATATGTATTACATATTGAGAAACGAAACATCATCACTAAATTATCCACACAAGACCAAACCATAGAATGAAAAAATGAAAATATCACTAATCCTATTAACAAAAATGAGGCTAACTTCTTTAACCAGAGATAAATAATTAAGCTCTCTCCTCAACAAGATGCATGAAAAAAGAGAAGATATATGTTGGAATTGTGATAGAAAATGGTTTAGGAGTCATAACTGTGGTAATAATGAGAAGAGACTAATGATTATTGAGAATGAGGTTAAGAAAAAGGAAGACATCATTATAGAAGAACCAGATATGAAATTGACACATAAAAATTTAAAGAATGAAGAATGTTCTACTATCTCCTTACATGCATTGAATGGAATAAATGTACCGCAAACACTCAAAGTAATTGGTAATATCAAAAATAAAAATGTGAAAGTGTTGGTTGATATTGGCAGTACACATAACTTTATTGATGGAAGATTAGTTAAAGCATAAGTATTAATAACACTAGAGGAATTATTATTAATGTTGAAAAGAGCCCACAATGCTCACTCAGTGGATCACATCCTTGGTCAGGAGAAAGAGGTGACAACACCACTCTGACCTACTTCATGATTAATAAACATGAAAAAACTTGAAGGCCAAATGACATGGCAAGTTGCATAAAGCAAATAACTAAAAAAATTAACCTCTTACAAATAGAGAATGTCTAGAACTAAAAATAAAGTTAAGCATCTCAAATGGAGTATTTTTAAGGGAGGTCCATCAAACCTCAAACATTCCATGAGATACAATTCATTGACAAGTATTGAGAGTCATCTCCTCATTATCATACTCATATAGAATGAAATAATTGTTCTACAAAAGAGCATCACTTGATTCAAAACTTCCTATGTGAAGGTTAAGATAAATAGGTATCCATTTTTATGGCACATATTATCTCTCTTCTAGATGCCTCAAGGGTAATGTGACCTCTATTTCCTAGTTGGAGGAGGGAAAAAATGTTAGATAGTGATGGATTGTGGTTCATATAACAATGAAACCACTAGCAAGGATCTCACATATTTCACTTTAGATCTCTCTCCAAGAGGAGATTGAAAAAAATTCTAGGCGTAGATTGCACATGTTTTTATTCTTTAGAAGATTTGAAACACTTTTTGTGTCTTATCCTCCAAATCTTAAAGAAGGATTCGAAGAGGAGCATAATTACTTGAATTCTTAGTCTTGTGGTTAACAATTATATGATACTTCTCTTTTTTGGTAGTAGGTTGTGAGCTAATGATGGGTTGAAAAGAGGTTTTTAGATGGGAGGAGACCAAATGGAAATCCCAAATCTTATGTTCAAATTATTGGTATTGAAAATAAGTGTTTTGTAAATTTAGGTAGAGAATGCATTGAGTGTATCTCATTTCACCAATATAGATATCCACATTCTCTTTTAAATCATTAAAAGGTCTAATTCAACATAAACCTACCACTAAGGATGAGATGAATGAATCATTTAGGTTTAAAAAACAAAAATTCCTAAGGAAGAGGTTACATGGCTTAGAAAATTCTAGCATGGTAGGTAACTGAGGGAACTCCTAAAGAGACTTTTTGTTGAAGATGACAAAATTTCAAGTTCAAGGTTTGAAGACTAACAAAAATGAGCATGAAAGCCAAAGGTCATGACTAAGAATGACCTCATAATGGTTAGCTTTAGAAAAGTGGAAAAGATAAAAAAAATCTCTGGTAAGGTTTTGCATGGAATTAAGACAAATCCCATGTGAGACCCAATCTTTAATGTTGACCCATTCTTTAAGAATGCTTTTAGCGGGGACCCTGTTAGTGTAGGTTTTATTTTTCTAGAGGCTTAATTTATTTTCCTTTAGGCATAGGTTTTTCCTACACTTCTATTAAGCTTCCTTGGGTTAATAAAGTGAGTTTAATTAATTAATAAATAGGAGATTATTTGTTAAGGTGTCACAATCCTAAAAGGATGGAGCATTTACTATTTTTATACTACTTGGTGGTCAAGATATTTGGATGTTTTTGGGTTTTTCCAAATTTTTGAGTTTCAACCAAGAACCTAACCTAAAGACCTATCCTAGGGGTCTTGGGGGATAATTATAGATTAGTCTTTCCTACGTTATACATGCAAAGACCATGTAGTTCAACTAACTTGACCGATTTACAGGACAAAGATATGAACAGACTAGAGACGGCAGCTAATTACAATGGACCACTAAAGGACTAACCTAGGGTGTCTCGAGGGCACATCAGAGATGGCCTTTTCTACGTTAAAGCTTAGAGACGACGTAGTTCAATAAGGAGAGATCATTTTTTGGATTTTCCGACGTTTGACCTTTTTAGGGATTTTGATGTTTTTTGGATGTTTTGGATTTTTCCTTTACAATTTTCTGAATGTTTTTGGATTTCCATTGTACAGGATTTTGTAAATGTTTTTGGATTTTTTGGATAAGATTTTATGAATGTTTTTGGTGTTTTCTGATAAGATGTTGAGGCAAATGATACCTAAGACATGAATCAAGATTTATTCGAAAACAAGAGTGCAATAACTTGCCCCCATTGTTTACCAAATCGTCATAATGCAATGAAAAACCAAGATAGGTAATGTATATGCGAAGAGTTTTGCAGAGTTTTAGAATGCTAGATATGGGCTATGGGACTTCATGAGATAAAATGGTAAAGAGCCTAACAAAAGTTTACCATGAGTAGAGTTGAAGTATATGCCGAATATTTGTCAAGATCAAGATAAAGTGGAATATCTGGATAAAGATGGATTGGATGGATGGAGGGAACATTGGATTTATCATGACAAGGATGAGGTGCTTCTATCTAAGAAGGATCATATAGATGCTCGATTCTACTCATGATGCATGTTTGCTAGGTTTTCATCATAGTACTTTCCCAAAGCGCCACCATAGTGGTTTTCACTGGAGGATGATTTTTATCTTTATGTTTTCAATCCTTCTTATTTTTTTGGATTTTTATCATTTTTTTATTTTTTTGATATTTTCTGGAAATGTTAGCCTCATGTTGAACCACTTGGTGGTATTGATGTGGAGGCCACTATCATAACATGCCAATAATACCCTGCTTGAAGAAGTTGCTTTGCTAAGATACAAGCACTTGAATGCAACCTTGAAGAACTTTGATCTGCCTTGTTGGTACCAGGATTAACCTTGTCTATGTGCATACATCACAAGAGAGTGCCTTCAGAATCCTTATGATGAAGGGTAGCTACCAACACATGGTCAATGCAATAATTGTATATCATGAATTGAGTGGATGGTGTCATGCATGAAGGAATATAAGATGGATTGGTTGATAGGTTGGAACCTTTGTCTCTCCAAATTTGTGAAGATGATTGATTATGGGTGGGAATGGAGGTTTTCATGGAATTATAACCAACCACTAGATATGCTTTGTCCCTTGCTTGAGAAGGTTGCTTTTGTATTTGAGGACTCTTTTGATGGATACATTTCCCTTTTTGATTCTGCCCCATAGTTTCTTTGACTAATGGAGTTTTGGAGTGATGATTTTTTTTATTTTGCTTTGGTATCCATTTGTATTTTCTTTGTCCTTTTTTCTTGATGTCTTCATTTGTTTTGATGATCTTTTCCTTGCTTTGATGGGAATTCTTCTTTTTATGTTGGTCACAATTTGTGTATGAGATGATGGGCGAATGCCAACTCATGATACAACTAGTTGTAGCATTGAAAACATTTTCATCATAAGGATTTTTCGTGCCCCATATGTTAATGTTTATAGTAGAGAAGATTTCCCTTAGTGTTGTGAAGGTATTACCTAATCCTTTACCCTGATAATGTATCCTCTGATCCATAGCCACTGAATATGACTTGTCATGAACACATGATATTGTTATGGGTTCTTGTTGTTTAGGAATATGAACTATTTTCTCTAGTTCCATGACATCGTTCTTTGTTGATACTACTTCAAAAGATGTTTATGCTGACTCAAAAGATGTTGATGATGCACAATCACTATAAGAATCAATAATATTGACTGTTAATTGCTCTTGAACTATTTTCTTTGATTCTATGACATCATTATCTGTTGATACTATTTCAAAAGATGTTGGTACCAATTCAAAAGATGTCGATGATGCACAATCATTGTAAGAATCAATAATCTCAACTACTGCTTGCTCTTGTGCAGGAATATCAAGAGTGGGAGACTCATGTTTTTGATGAAGAACATCTATATGTCCATATGAAAGAAACATCTCAAGAGTGATATCGAGGACATCTTTGGAGTTTAAAATGGTTTGGAATATGTCCCTTAGTTCTTTGCGAAACTCTGGGGATAGGGGTTCTTGATCTTAACTCGATTGGGAATAACTTTCATTATCCTCAAGAGCCTCCTCTTGACATGATCCTTGGGTGGATGATATATCATTGGTAAAAGACTCTTCACAATAGTTTGTGGGTATCAAGACAACAATGGATATTTCTGGCTCATTTGGAATTTCTTCAACATGTCCTATCATTGAGTCATAGTGGGAGAGATATCACAATTTTATATCCACTTGATGTCATTACAGTATAAAATAGTGCCAAACAATGTTGATGGGTTTGGATTTTGTTTTAAAATAGTATCTTGATACATGTATGATTCCTCATAAACAACATAAACATATCCCAACGTGTTATCTTGGGTATTGTTTGAAGTTGATTCCTTTGTCGAATCTTTTGTTTTTGCATGATTAGGCATGGGGTTCATGTAAATTTTCAGATTTTCATTCCCATATTTTTGACCGACCTCAATGTCTCTTTGTTTAATAAGATCCTCTATTAGATGTTTGAGCCTAAAACAATTTTGTGTGCTATGACCTTTGTACTGGTAAAATTAACAAAAGTGATCCTCTCTATAGTTATGAGGTTTGATTTGTGGCTCTTGATAGCTTGAGAAATCTGGGAGTGTGATAAGATTAGATTGTATCAACCTCTTCAACACATCTTCCATAGGTTCCCCTAAGGGAGTGAATTGGCACTTAGGAGCATTGTTTGTTCTTTGTTTTTCGTGTTGAGTGTTTGCAACATTGATCATTGGTTTATTGTTTGGTGGTTGTGCATATAGTTGTGTGTTCATGGTTTGGGTGTTTTCTTGTCTAGGAGCAGTTAAGACCACCTTTGCATCAACAACACCATCACTAGTAACATTCTTGTTCTCGGCCCAACAATGAGGCTTATCATTAAAATTAGTGGATGGACGATTGTCTTTATACACTTGTGTGTTTCCTTGTGATATTAGGGCTCTCAATGTTAAGGTATCTAGGGGCAAGAGCCCGCTCTCATCATAAGACATGATGCATTGCATTTTCAAATGGAAAGACAAAGTTGGATCTAGATTTTCTATGATGATTCCCACTTGTTCATCAAGAAGAGGCCACTTGCTCTTGCTAGCTCTTTTCCTCCATCGTTGCAAGAAATTGGCAAAAGATTCTCCTTTATTTTGTTTAAGAGTGTACAACTCTTCTAAGCTTATGCCCATGTCAAGATTGAAGGAGAAGTTATCTATGAATTTGTCAATGATTTCTTGGAAATTTTTTATGCCTGGAGATAACTGTGAAAACCAATCCATGGCATGACCTATTAAACTTCATGGGAAGAGGCACATTAAGTAGGAATAATTGTAGGCAACCTCCATGCACATGACATTGAATTATTTGATGTGGTCTATAGGATTTCTCCTCCCTTTTTATTTATTGAATTTGGGGATTTCAAAGCCAGGAGGGAATGGTTCCATTACAATTTTTTGATCAAATGGATATGGACATAGGTTTTGTGTATGGGGCTTCTTTGTCTTGCCCATTTGAAGGTCTTGCATTTCTTGTGATAAGGCCTTAAGTTGTGATGCCATATCATCTTCTGGACTTGGTGGAGGAACATATGTTGTGTATTGCGGGAAGATGGATGAAGTGTACGGGAGATTTTGATATGATGAGGTGTACGGTGGTGTAATATTTTGTGAAGGTGATTGGGGTATTGATGTATATATCCTAACATGTTTATATTGATGATGTTCGATTGAGGGTTATAGTAGGCACCTTGTTGTTGTGTGATCAATTGTTGTTGTTGGGCATATTGTTGGGCTTGTTGGGATGGTAGGGATGCTTTTTGTTGTTGATGTTATTGTTGTGCTACTAAGGTGGCTTGTTGTTGTGCTACTAAGGTGACTTGTTGTTGTTGTTGTGCTACTAAGGCTGCTTGTTGATCTACTAAAGCTACTTGATGTTGTTGTTGTGCTACTAAGGTGACTTGTTGTTGTTGTTGTGCTACTAAGGTTGCTTGTTGAGCTACTAAAGATGCTTGATGTTGTTGTTGTGCTACTAAGGTGGATTTTTTAGCTGCTTGTTGTTGTGCTACTAATGCGACTTAATATTGTTGTTGTTGTTGGACAACTTCTTGATAAACTTGTTGTGCTTGTTGTAAGGCCAAGGCATGTGCTTGCAATGTAGGATCAATCGGTGGTTGGGACATCTATAATGGATTGGAGGTGTTAATGTTTTGAGTGGGTAGTGGATTGTTGATGAGGGGTTGAGGGTTCCCTTGGTTTAAAATTCCTTGCAAGATAATAGATTGACGTGAAGGAATGTAAGTTTTAGGTCCAAATTGATTTTGCATGATAAAGGGTACCATGGGAAATGATGAGGTTGATTCCATTAGATTTTGCGATGGTAATGACATACTAGGACCTTGATTCCATTGATTAAAAAGGTCCCCTTGTTGTATTTGAGGTGTGACCAAGGTATTACCTTGGTTGATGGGATTCATAACAAAGGTGTTGTTTTGATTAGGGTTGATGATAGATGGGTTTGATGTGGATGGTGGATTGACTTGAGTAGATTGGGTAATCACTTATTTCAATGTGTCAATGGGGTTGTTGGAACCACTTTTCAAGGGTTGAATTTGTGTGAGAGTGTTAAATTTCCCTTGTTGTCCCACTTGAGGCACTTGGTTCACATTACCTTGTGTAATGTTAGGCATACTTGGGGTATTTGTGGTGATGGATGAAGATGGTTGTGCTCCAGATATTGAGATTGTTGTGGCATCATGGAATGTAAGTGGTTTGATAAAGGTTGGTATCCAACTTGTTTATTGGGGAAGGTTGGTGGTTAATGGAATAGTTGTTTTGTGAATACCCAAAGTTGTGTTTGTTCCTAGACATGAAGTGAGACCAAGGTTGGTTCCTAGCCGAGTTGCAAGACTAGATGTTAAAGTTTGACTTGGCACAAAGGATGGAGTTGATTGAATTGTAGATTAATTCAAGCCTTGTGTCAATGATTGTGCAAAAAAAATGGGAAATTGGAGTCACATTTTCTAAGGCTTGATGTTCCATGATTTATTCTACCTCATTTGGTCCCCATGGATCTCGGGGTTGCTGTGAGGGGTAGAATAACTCCTTCGATCAAATTCTTGTGAGTTTGGATCACTTGTTGTGGATGGGACTATGGTTTCTTCCATGATTCTCTTGTGTTGTGATCTTGTCTTTACCATAGATTGTGGGTTAATGATGGGAGAGGTGTGTTGATATTTGTAATGTTTGAATTCTCTAGTTGACTCAAATCTAGGTAGAAGGGATGCTCTAAGTCTTTTTTGGAGCAATGATGATAATGGCGGGTGAAAAGATGGGTGATGTGGGAAGTGATCTTTGCAAGAATTTTGGGACAACACTTTTGACTTAAGTTTGATCTTTTGATGTTGGGATAAATGATGATAATGAACTTAGAAATCTTTAGGGTAGACTTGTGACCTTCAAGATAAACTAGTTCAAAGACAATAACTATCTCAACTAAGTGCATGGAAAAGGATACATTTCACATACAAAGTAGCTAAAGTAGCAAGTTGGTTTGATGTTTAAGTCCCAAAGTGTTGGTGTTTTTGAAAATTTTCCAAGATAGATGAGGTGAAGGATGAAATTTGGTGAAGGGGCGAGTGAAATGTTGGACCCAATGTTCACCTAGAGTGAACCTTTGTTTTCCAAGACCAAGGTAGTGAGAAACATGCTATACCTCTAAAGTGATGAAACCCTAAGAACTCAATGTTTTTGGTAAAATAGGACTCAAATGATTTTGGAAATAGGACCCAATGATTTTGACCATAAAACTCAATGACTTTCGATGATGGAACTCAATGATTTTGCCAATGTTTTTCTTGTCTCAATTTGCTTGTTTTGGGTGAGTCAATGATTTGAACATATATCAATGTGGGGTGTTCATTGATTTAATCTTGGATTAATGAGGTTATTTTTACCACAAACACTTGTCTTGGTTATGTTTCCAAACTAGATGTTTATGTCAAAAACATCATAACTTTCACAATGTCCATTTTATGAGAATCATGAGGTTAAAGCCATAATTGCCTATGTTGTCTTTGGTAAATATGGGTTTGAGATTAATGTCAAGATATTTTGAAATCGCTAAGGATAAATCCTTAGGACAAGCGGTAATATCAAGGCTAACTCAAGAAGTCCATATTTGAGCCAAAGTGTTTGAAATTTTGGATAGTGAATGTTTGTTTTTGGATCATTTTGAAATCAAGAAAAGTGTTAAACTGACTCACAATCAGTACAAACCTAGGATAGAAATGGCTATATTTTTTGTATTCCCATTTGGATTTCTCTAGTTGCACTTATTCAGAGTGATTGATTAGAATCTTGACCACATTGGCTCCTCTCCATGACACTAACTTCTATGGGTCATCCAAGCTTTGAGTTCTCATGAATCTCCCATGACAAACTCTTCATCTCTACTAAGAACCACAAATATGTGGGATGTGTTGGGACTGTAAATTTTTGCATAATTTCACAAGTTTTCATACCCATGAGTTCCCATATGAGTCCTTATCATTAGCACATCTTCCCTTCCATCATGACATTCTGCTTAAATTTTGCATATTTTATTCCATGTTTCCATCAGTTTGCATTTTTCACATTCTTGTTCCTATCGACGTGACAGTATTAAGGTCTCCCTAATCCATTTTCTGCTTGCAAACATCTATGTTGCCTATCAGCAAGACATTTCTAATGTCTTGGCGATTGGAATTTACTTATTGGCAGTTATCGGCGAGATATTCACATGGTTTCAGTGACTGAAAAGAATTACATCGGTAGGAGTTGTGACATCGATATAAGGTCATAGCGAATTCGACGTGTCTTACCAATTAGCTCATATGGACTTATTTCGGCTAGAGTCGTGGAATTCAGGATAAGGTCTTGGCGAGACCTTATTGTCTCGCCGAATGGAAGTGGAAGGATTGACATTTTGGCAATATCTTTGTGTCTCAACGAAAGAACATAATGAAATACATATCGATATAACATAATGTTATCTATATGACATCTCACCGATGGCAGAAGGTCATGGCAAAACAATGGGGGACATATGGATACTTCTTGAATTTGGCATAGCAAACAAATGGTCACGGCGAAAGTGAATAACACAGAGAATAGAGGAACACGAGATGACTAACAATTGACGATACAATTGCCTTTGACATACTGTTGCATTGTCTCGCTAGTTGTTCACTGATGAATAACAAAAATTTAAATATTGAGGCTGACATGTAAATTGTTTGAAGATCGTTGCAGGCCGACATGAAAATGCTCGATTGTAATGGTTGACCAACGTGGGTTTTGGCTGACATGTGGGCTCGAAGCGTTATGATTCCTAATGCTGGTGTATAAATAGGCACTCCTAATTGTAATTGAACATCAAATTTTAGATTAGAGGCAGTAGATAGAGATGGATACAGTAGAATAAATTTCTGATTTAGAGACTATGTGCATGTTTTCAAATGGCATTTTCAATGAAAATCAACTAGTGTGGCAAGTTATTTCTAGTGTTAATTGTATGTTGAGTTTATTGAAAAGCATTGCTAATTTATCTCCAGGTTGATTCTTTCTGGTTGTTTAAATTGAAATACCAAGTTTATTCTTAGTTTATCAGTGCACATTTGTTGTATCTGTGTGATTAATTGATTGGTTCTTTCAAGGAGAGATTAAATCCTTTTTGTTGATCACAATAATCAAGGGGAATTCATCTAGATTATTAAAGTAGAGCTTAGTAGTCATAATCTTGCATGTTTATACAAGTTATAAACAAATTATATGCCGGCAATTTGAGTTTCTGCCAGAATAAGTTGTCCACTCCTGTTTCATTTGACTCCGCATACCCAATAAGGCACTGGTCTCTGCATTTCATCATTTGATTCATTCAGTTTCTTTACATCTATTAATTGAGCATTTTAGGATTTGTATTAAGAATATTGCTATTGCTATTGGTATCAAGTTTGATTTCATTTGTTCACTTCCATCTGCCATTGTGGACAAAAATTTTCATAAGGATAATCATAAGTCAAGTCTGCTTCATTCAGATAGGTACACCCACCTAGGTTTAGCAGCACCTGAAGAGTAGAAGGTTGAGTTCTCTTAACCTTGTATGTTACCCTAAAATGTATCAAGAGATTGGCAGCCTCTTGAGGCATCCTGCCTGCGTTTTTGAGAGCTAACAAATTAGCGACTCTGCTGGGGATTATATTAGAAAATTTAGTTGAAAACCATCATATAGAGTCAGTGAAGAAAAGGTTATAATTTGAGAAGATTTAGAAAGAGTGATTCTGCTAGGAGAAAATTAGAAATAATCATTTTCCTACTTTTGAAAAAGTAGGTGGTGACTCTAGAAAATTTTTGATAAAGAATGGAGATTGTGTATGGAACGAATGGGTACGCAAATGCAAGCGGGCATTGGATTCCTCAGGCACCGCTTCATGGTTAGCAGTATATGCCACAATACCAGCATCAGTACCCACCTAGCACAACAATGATCAGACAGTTTGATTTGGTAGGGATTCAATTATCCCCTTACCCAATGGATGGCAATTGGAGAGGCATTGTTCCAAAGTTCATAGGGAGTAATGCAATCACTGTTGAGGAGAATTTGAGAAGTTTCAATGCTTTCATCCAAGATTTGTGTGTGCTATATGAATATTTACACATGAGGCTATTCATGATATCACTTATTAAAGACACTAGGGACTGGTTCAACAGCCTACCAGCAGTCTCCACTGATTCTCTCCAAGGGTTTTAGGATCAATTCCTTGAGCAATATGGGAATCCAAGTGTACCAGATGCTGCTCTTCATGAATTAATACAGATTCAGAAAGATCGGAAGGATACAATTTATGATTTTAATCAGAGATTCAATAAGTTATAGAATAGAATACCTCTTGGATCAAAGTTGCTAGATTTTGTAGCACTGAGTGTTTATTTAAATGCATTTGATCCTAAGATAGGGTATGAGCTGAGAAATAGATTCCCAAGAGATTTGTCTAAAGCACAGAAGATAGCACTGACAATTGAAAACAATAGGAAGGCTGTTGGGATAGTTAGTAAAAGAGACAATCCTAAGGTTCCTCAGCAAAGCAACAATTATCAGTGTGGGCAGGAGAACACATACAAGAATGAAAGGTTGAGGTTGCATGACATGCCTTATAATATAGACTAGAAGGACAGAAAACCTATAACAACTAGGCCTAGAAGCAAAAAAGCTCCTGATCCATTGAGGCAAAAGGGAACCTATATGGTAAGTAACAATTACTTCTGTGAATTTTGTGATAAGCCACATTCCCTAGATTATTGTGTTGTAGCCCAAATAATGCAAAAAGAGGGAATGTTGATGGATAACAAAGGAGAAGATCACACAATATTTTTGACTTCAAATACCTTTCACCATGTTGAGGAGAGGTACTCATCTTTAGAGGATGAAGGTTATCAACATGATGTTTCAAATCAAAAATACAATGTCCATATGGTTGAGCAGTAGGCCTTTCCTAATTTTGAGGAATATTATATAGAGCCACATTCTGTAGAGGTGCCTACTCAATGCAGTATGAAGAGATTCACCGAAGAGGAGATAGAGAGACTAACTATTGCTACAGTTGAAGAAGCAAAGAGTAAACACTGGCTAAGAAATAGGATAGTAAATGAGAATGAAGGTGTCCCTAGAGGAATCTTTATAAAAGATTAGAAGGCAACACAAGGGGCTGAGAAGAAAGCAGAAAGTAGACAGCATAATAAAAGTGAACAGAAACCTATCCAAAAGGAGAAGGTTAGAGAGCTGCACAAAGATATGCAAGAGCCTGATCAAAAGGAAGAAAACAAAGGAGAGACATTGGAGCAGAAGAAAAGGATTAAGGCAGAAGGCTCTTCTTTTAACTTCATTCAAGTGTTATCCCAGGGAATAAGGTATGAGAACACTATCAATGTTGAATCCAATAGTTGTATTTCTGATAAGTATAGAGAAATTAATCAGATGATGCAACTGGTAGAAGATGAGACATGTGTAAGTCAAGATGATTCTTGTGATATTTTGCATGAGGAGGATGATGATGCAAGAGATTTCTCTTGCATAACAGATAGTGACAAGGAAAGCAGTGCATGTTGTGAGGAATCCAATGAATGTTCATATTTTGATGATGAACTAGAGGATTTTGATATGAAATCAAGGGATTCTTGTACCTATTATGATGATATAGTTGATGAAAAAGAGGTTTGTACATTTGATAATAGTTTCCAAACTTTTTCAAACCCATTGTATGATGAAGAGTTAAAAGAAGATCAGATGATATTTTGCAAAGGTGTGTCCAAGAATGAACTTCAAGTATTTTCAAATCCACTTTATGAAAGAGAGGAAATAATTTTAGACAAACAAAGTGATTATGGAACAAATGATTGTGTTTATAATATTTCTTATTTTTCATTCTCTGATGATCTTGGAATTCTTTTTGATGATGACAAAAGTGAAGAATGCAACTGTAGTGATGAAAGTATTGAGTCTTGTTTGCTCAGCAGTGAATGAATTTCAAATTTGCTAACTCTTGAATATCAGAGATATACACATGAAGATGATTATGAGGTTTTGTGTCCAGCTTGCATTTGTTTTGACAGTGAAAGATCTTTGTGTAAAGATTCTTATGACTCCCTGTGCATTTCTTGGAATGATTTTGGTGTTGATCAAAAATCTTTGTCCATTCAGGATGAGGTATGTGTTTTTGAAATTTCTAATTCATGTGAAAAAGACATTTGTTTGCATACCAAGGATGATAGAAGTCTAGATTTTATTAGTTCACATATGCATGATATTGATGATATGAGTCATGATCTAGTGTTGTATCCAAATGGTAGTGTCAAATAAGTGGAAATGGTTTCAGATTTTTTTTTTTAGACAACATTGATATGATACAACTTTTTGTTTCTCAAGAGAGGCACTTTGATGGTGAATTTTCAGTACAACTGGGAAAAATTTTCACAATTCATAACAGTGACAGGAGAGATGGCATGAATGTCTTCAAGAGGAATCTGATGAACTCAAAAAAATAAAACCAGGTATTTGATAGGGGAAAGTATGGTTTGAGTTTCAGATCGTAACAACTCAGAACAGGTGAAGTTGAAACACAGAGGATTTAGGGTTGCCAGTGCATGGACAACTCTTGCTTATCCTCTTTAAAATTATTTTCCATGCACAGTAGTTTAGGGTTTTGATTCATTTCCATTTTGCTAATTATTCATCGCTCTATGTTTGGTCTACTCACCCAAGGATTCTGGATCCTTGGAATGATCTTACTATCATTCATCCCCAGACGAAGCCACTATTGGGACTGTAAATTTCTACATAATTTCACAAGTTTTCATACCCTTGAGTTCCCATATGAGTCCTTATCATAAGCACATCTTCCCTTCCATCATGACATTCTGCTTACATTTTTCATATTTTATTTCGTGTTTCCATCGGTCTGCATTTTTCACATTCTTGTTCCTATTGGCGTGACAGTATTAAGGTCTCCCCGATCCATTTTTCTGCTTGCAAATGTCTGTGTTGCCTATCGGCAAGATGTTTCTAATGTCTTGGCAATTGGAATTTACTTACTGGGAGTTATCGGTGAGATATTCACATGGTTTTGGCGACTAAAAAGAATTACATCGGCAGGAGTTGCAGCGTCGATATAAGGTCATAGTGAATTTGACGTGTCTTATAGATTAGCTCATATGGACTTATTTCAGCCAGAGTCGTGGTATTCAGGATAAGGTCTTGGTGAGACCTTATTGTATGGTTGACCGGCGGTGGAAGGATTGACATTTCGGCAAAGGTTCAATGCTTCAGTGAAAAGTCATAGTGACTTTGTCGGGTCTCATCGATGAAAAGGGCAAAGGGTTCTCCGTTGGTGTGAGAGTTGCATTCTCTTGGTGATCTAAAGTGAACCGGAGGCTCTCGGCGAAACAAAGATTTGTCTACATGAGGTCTCTCTGATATCTGAATGTTACGACAACTATGAACAAAGCAAAGGAGCGCATCAGTGAGAGATATCTTTGTGTCTCAGCGAAAGCACATAATGAAATACATATCAATATAACACAATGCTATTTGTATGACATCTCACCGATGGCAGAAGGTCATGGCGAAATAATGGGGGACAAAAGGATATTTCTTGAATTCGACATAGCAAACAAATGGTCACAAAAAAAGCGAATAACACAGAGAACAGAGGAACACGGGATGACTAACGATTGACAATACAATTGCCTTCGACATACTGCTACATTGTCTCGCTGGCTTTTCACTGATGAATAATATAAATTTAAATATTGAGGCTGACATGTAAATTTTTTAAAGACTGTTGCAAGCTGAAATGAAAATGCCCGATTGTAACGGTTGATCAATGTGGGTTTTGGCCGACATGTGGGCTCAAAGCGTTATGATTCCTAATGCTAGTGTATAAATAGGCACTCCTGATTGTAATTGAACATCAAATTTTAGATTAGAGGCAATAGGTAGAGATGGATAGAGTAGAATAAATTTCTCATTCAAAGACTATGTGCATGTTTTCAAATGGCATTTTCAATGAAAATTAGCTAGTGTGGCAAGTTATTTCTAGTGTCAATTGTATGTTGAGTTTATTGAAAAGCATTGATAAGTTGTCTCCATGTTGATTCTTTCTGGTTGTTTAAATTGAAATAACAAGTTTATTCTCAGTTTATCATTGCACATTTGTTGTATCTGTGTGATTAATTGATTGGTTCTTTCAAGGAGAGATTAAATGATTTTTGTTGATCACAATAATCAGGGGGAATTCATATAGATTATTAAAGTAGAGCTTAGTAGTTATAATCCTGCATGTTTATACAAGTTATAAACAGATTATATGCCAACAATTTGAGTTTTTTCCAGAATAAGTTGCCCACTCCTATTTCATTTGACTCTGCATACCCAATAAGGCACTGGTCTCTGCATTTCATCATTTGATTCATTCAGTTTCTTTACATCTATTAATTGAGCATTTTAGGATTTAGATTAAGAATATTTCTATTGTTATTGGTATCAAGTTTGATTTCATTTGTTCACTTCCATTTGCCATTGTGGACAAAGATTTTTAGAAGGATAATCATAAGTCAAGTCTGCTTCATTCAAATAGGTACACCTGCCTAGGTTTAGCAACACTTGAAGAGTAGAAGGTTGAGCTCTCTTGACCTTGTCTGTTACCCTAAAATGTATCAAGAGATTGGCAGCCTCTTGAGGCATCCCGCCTGCGTTTTTGAGAGCTAACATGACGACTTTGGAGGTCCAACCTCCTGACATAAAAAAATATTAGGGATTTTTGGACTCTACACAAAGGTTTGTAATAAGGGCATCTGGTTTAGAGGACCCTATGATAAACTCCCTCAAGATGTCTCCCAACCCTTAGAACAAGGGCTTTACACATCATAAATATATTGGGGGAGAGCTATCATGCATCACGCTAGTTGATTGCAAACTTTCCTTGCAACCACAAATTTATATAGCGGTTCATAAGAGCTTGGCTTATGCTTGTTACTACTTGGGTCGTTCCCTTGGGGTTAATACTTTTTCCCACCAAGGCAGACCCTCTAAAGGTGAACAATAGCGAGTAAGTACATTTGTATTTTGATCATCTTTGCTTGCATGAACAAAGAGAGAACACGCGCTATGCCTTTTCTCACACTAGCATGGTTCTTCAATTTTAAACCCAATTGAAAGATGTAGGTAATTTTTTAGACAACCAATGCCACTAGAATGCTTTTGATTCTCAAGATTGCTGTGAAGCGTGAGAGAAGTGCATATGCATTTGAATGACACAAATTGTAAAGAAAATTACAAGACAATTAAAGCACAAGTTTGTTTTAATCCTCAAAGTAATGATGAGTTATTTTTAGAGCACCAATTGAAAGATGAAGTTGCCTTGTTCAATTTTAAGCCCAAAGTAAAATGGTGATGTGAGGGTTCAATTTTAACCAACTTTGAAAATGAATTTTAAGCCTAATTGAAATCTAGTTGGTCATAAGATTGTAAGTTTTAAAACCCAAATAGAAATTTAGTGGTCCTAAAACATAAACCAAAGCAGCATATGTGGGTTATAATTGCCCCACAAGTGTCAAAACACTGTTACTATAACTACAACTAAGAAAAATTGAAAATTAAAATTTTTAATTTTTTTTGTTTTTTTCTATGTTGTAGTAAATTGCATTTTCGGAGGCCTTCAGAGCAAAATTTGGGGTTGAAACTTGCGTTAGTCCCTAAAAACCGACTGTTGAATCACACTTAATCCATGAAGAATCAAAGCATAATGAAGTAACCAATACTCGAATCTCAACAAGATCAGTCAATCAAAATTGAAAGTAATCCTTTTATCAAAAAACCTAACATGTTAATCTTACGAAAGCTTTAAAGAAAACATCTACACTAATCCATCAAAATTTATCTTGTTGTGGAATTGGTGTCACGTTGATGTGGACCAATGAACCTTTCCCAATCCTATGATAGTGAGCTTGTTTTAGTCGGTTCTATGGAAGAGAATCGATGAAACCATGAAGTTTGATGTATAAAAACCTAAATTAAGCTAAAATGAAAATGATGCAAGCTAAGTTACCATGATTTTATGTTATAAATGATCTGATTATGCAATTGCTAAGCTAATCTAAGCTAATTTAAGCTAAAATGATGCTAAAAGATAAAACCCTAATTTATTTACAAGTTAAGATGGATGCATGGAAGCCATTAATGAAAGCTTGAAGCTATTATGCGACTAAAATGAATTAAAAATAAGCTAAATGTGTGCAAATTGAGAGTATGGATGTGAGAAAATTCATTAGCATGACTTTGCAATAAAAGATGGATCTATTTCTCTCCAAATAGTGATCTATTTATAGGAGAGCAAATGAGGAATGAATGGTTGAGATTAGAAATCTCAATCAATGGTTCAGGATGAAAGAGATGAAAGGCATGGATCATGGATTCAATGCAAGATGGAGATTAATCAAAGGCTCACAATTACCTCAAACAAACACACTTTTGACCTGCTCACACAGGTCAAAGGTAACTTGCTAGAAAGGTAAGATGGTTAGCTTGCTTTTGAAGTTAAGTGAGTTGATTGGAGGAGAGGGAATATTACTTAGAATATTCCATTAGGGTGAGGAAAAAGAGGATTTTACAAATTAAAAAAAGTTTTAATTGTGCAAAAAGGATAAAGAATATTCCATGGGAATATTCCCTTGATTAGAGGAATAATTAGTTTAATTGCTAATTAAACAAGGTTTAATTTATGCAATTAGGGGATTAGAAGAATTAGAGATATTTATTAAATTAGATGATTTAATAAATAGGGGAGGGATGAAATGATATTTAATTAAATAAGATAGGGTTATTTAATTAAATAATATGACTTAGGAGATTAAATTAAATATTTTGATTTATTTAATTTAATGGGATGAAGTGTTAGTGCAAAAAGAGATGAATTAACCCAATTTAATTAATTAGGCCAAATAGACGAAAATGATGAAATCAATTAATTAGCTAGGCTAATTGAATTAATTAAGCGAAAATAGGATGGATAAAGAGGAAATGATATTAATAAATCTGATTCGAGTGTATGACATTGATTAGGACATTTTTTAGTGTCTACACATGTATATCAATAACGATCGTCTGAGACATTTTTTAAAACTTCATTGACTGAGGTGATAGCATGCATAGATTAAAATTAGTAGTTAGTTCATGCAAGAAATATTTGAAAGTACAAAGAGTGAAAATATTAGAAAAAGAAATTATTAAATATTAAATAGAGACAAGATGAAAACAAACCTACAAACATCCTTTGAAATGCTTGTGAGAAGAGAACAAAGACAGGTGTTTCAAACATGACAGACATGGATCCTCTCAATAGACATAGATCCTATTAGATATGGTATTTTATAGATTACAATGAATTCTAACATATATAACTTATAGAAATACAAACAGTCTTATGTAGATAGAATCAGTCAATTCAATGCACATCGAAATGACAATTTCACTGAGTAAAGCTTCATGTATATCAACGATCACTAACGGAGACATTTTTTGAAAGTTCACTGATCTAGATGACTGTATCTAGAGGTCAAAAGTAAATGCATGTTGATAAGTTTTAACAACATAGTTTTATTTTAGCAAAAAAGTCAATTTTAACTTCAAAAAGTTGCCATAAAACATGTGTTTATTTCAATTTATACAAAAGTGCATTTCTCTTTATATTATAGCATGTGTGACATTATAATAACTATTATTTTCTTTCATAGCTATCATAGACTGGTATGGGTGGTTTGTTGTGGACTCCCTTGTTTCTCCTCAATGCCTCCTAAGATTTTCCACCATCATTAAATGGCAGGTAACAAACATAATTCCATTCCCAAATTGTTTGCTCTTAAGGGGTCTAGTATTTTCTATCTTCAAAGTTGGAAGATATAGATCCTGTCAACATACATAGGTGTCTCTTTCATTGAACAATACAAATGATTGAGTAAACAAGACCAAAAAATGACAATATAAAAGATATACAAACTTCCAAATCTCTTGCTTTTTGTTTTGAAATGTGAGTACATGAAGAATGAAAGAACAGGATCACTTATTGTGCATATATCAGGATAGGACAATTAGAAGTCCAATAGAAAATGTAGCTATTACATGTGGATGCAATGATCTTCAGTGAATTTGAATAACATGGTAGACGAGAGAAGAAACATTGATAGTTGAGTGAAAATAATTGCTTTTATGCACGATGATCGAGTCACCACATGCAACATGGCAATTGCTAGCACATAGCAATGTTGTGTGTGAAAGCATGTGTCTTTATCAATGTTCAGTAGGCTATTTGTACATCTGTCTGGGAAGGCAGACAAAGTAGATCATCTTCTTTCCAATTCCCCCATTCTCAACTACAATGGATATAGGTTGTGTGGGCAGAGAAAAATGTAATGCTTATGAGGCATTGTAATCAATTGAATATACATTGAAAATCAATGAACTCAATACCATAAGCCATTAATGAAATTTACATTAGGCTTTATTGATATCAAACAAAAGTGGCAGACTATATATGCATAGCTCAATTATGAAGGGTCATATATAGGCAAAGCAAGAGCAAGTGGAAGAGGACAACCATATCTAAGAAGTTCAAAAATCCAAGACACATTTCAAATATAAAGAAGGAAAATGATTTATTATATATGTATAAGAATGTCATTATGATGCTCTATGCATTTGCAATGAATATGGATAGAAAAGGACAAGTATATGAAAAAATATTAGAAAGGCATAGGAATCTGTCATTGTTGAAACAAGGCCTTTGTAAGTTGCTATTTCTTTTGCAGTGTCATTCTATACTCGTTTACATGTTAGCATTTTACTGGCTAATGTCAAATTTTTCTTGTTATTTGCATTTTGTATGTTGATGTCCATTCTTCACCCATGTTGATTGCTTGTGCGAGTTAGTATTTGTTATCAAATATAAAATCATTATATTTGATAGTACTGCAAGAAAAGGTATTGGCAACATTATGCATTTATGGCAACTGCACTTGCATCTATTCAAAATAAACTAGAAAACATATGTATATATATAGACAAGACAGTGTCAAGTATTTAATTGAACAATAGACAACAACTCATAAAACCAACCCATGACTATAATGATATTAACAGGTATACAATGAGAATATAAAAGTTATAGCAACTTACAAGTGATTTGCCTTTTCATTTCAAGAACAATAGACACAAATACTGCCAATAGCCAGAGGTTTGACTTTCATTAGATAATGTATTGAAGAGTATAAGCAACGCAAAAAAGATATTGTAAAACGAACTTATAAATTCTAGTTTTTTGGTTGTTTGCTACAGAGTAGTTGTAAACCCTCTACAGAGACAAAATCGTGCCCTGTGAAACAACCTGATCCAATGAACAAGCAATGCAAATAATATTTTGGTTAGCATAGCATGAATTTGAATGTCAATTTGTTTATTTACCATGCTTAAGATTGGAGATAGCTACTTACAACTCAACCTATTTGATTAAAATGAGAATTGTTTGTATTTGAAATACTTTTTGGATCTATGGCTTTAACCCTATTTTCCTAAGCATTGCTTGTATTATTTTTTCATCTTGGAAGAACAATTGCAACATTTCTTTGTTGAGTACAGTTTAAGCTTGTTAGCATTGGCTATTAGAGACAACTACAATCCACTACGCTTGCTAATAGTGAAGGACATGCAATTATGAATGCAGAAAACAATAAAGAGTAGAGATTAATGCATGAGATGCAAAGCTGCAAAATAACATAGTACAACAATATAAATTATACAGGTAGCTATAGTTGATCTATTATTTGCTATCAAGACATAGAAATAAATCTTGCTACAACATAGGTTTCACTGTTATGAAACAGATTGAAGAAGCAAAAAAACTATGCAAAATTTGACACTTAAGAGACTTTTCAACTTACAGATGACTTTCTCAATGTGCTGAACAATGCTTTTAGCACTAAGAATAGGGGCAACAATTAGTATTGTCTTCTTCTGCCAACGACAAAATCTATAAGAAAAAGAGTTTGGTGAAGTTATAACAATGGCAGAGATGTGTGAAATAGGTTGTTGCTTCTATTTACACTTACTGTCTTTTGACCATGATTGTGAATTAAATTGACACACATGATTCTTGGTTCATTTCGTTCAAATGGTGAAGGTGATTGCTTTTGTGCATGTCTTGATAATGATTCATAGTTGTGCGGTATGTGTTTCTTGTACATTACAGATTGAAGAATGAGGAGAAGTAGATTAATAAATAAAGATATGAAGAGAAAATTTGTGTGTGATATAAACATGACATTGTACTTGCCTCTTTTTATCATGTTTGTGAAGTGACCAATGCATATTCAATTGTCCATTAAGTGCAGTTTGCATTTTCCATTTGTTCTAGCAAGCATATGCAATGAGATGTTTATGTCAAGCATGTCTTAAAACAAAGAGGGGAAAAAACATTATTAAGATCTCATATGATTTTGAAGTTTGTTGATTTCGAATGAGAGGTATTCACTTTTTCTTGCAGATGCTCTAGGTGTTGTGACTCATGTTGGGAGTTGCTAAGATTTATGTTGGATGAAATTGCAACAGATTTGTAGTCTGTGAGGAGCAATTTTGAAAATTCAAATGGAGGCAAAAAATATCATATTATTAAGCTACAACTCAATTGAGTGATGCATCACATTTTTGATTTTCCAATATGGTTTGACTAAAGAAATCAATGCTCTGCAATGTTTCACTATCAAATAGTATTTATTCTTATTAGAGACACAAACATTTTGAACAATAGTCGACTCAACAACGTTGTCATATTCACCAAGCTTGTGGGATTTTTTTTTCATTTTTACCTACGCAAGAGTTGGGAAAATTTGGTCTCACTGGATATGATATATTAAAAGAACTTTGAGTTTACTCTAGAAAAGAGTTGTTCAAAATAGAATGTGCATATTTGAGTTAGCGCTTTTGCATAAACTCCATATCATTGATCTGCTATGTTGAGCCTATTGATTATGACAAAGAACATGTTGTCTCGTGCTTTTCAAAAGCAATTTCTTTTTCTAGTAGCCGGTCAAAGATTTGGAATTGATGCAAAGTGCCTAATTCAAAGTGGTACATCATAATGTGAAGAATTATTTTCTACAATAACTTCAAAGAGATTTTCAACACACTATTTTTGATGCAACCTAATTGTGTCAATTGTTGATTGTGTTACAAATCAAAGCACGGGGGAAGAATTCAATATGGTAAAGAGAGTGAAAAAGTAGAATTTGATGACAATGTTAGAAAGTTCAAGTTAATCACTTATTCCTTTGTTCACTGACATGATACAATTACCAAATGAAAATAATTTCTTCTGCCCTTATGGATTGAGTAATGCAAATGTTAAAGTGGTGCAACAAATATGTGAGCTTGAGTTAAACAGTAATGGGATAGTAGTAGTTTTTACATAGCTAGACAGATCTTAAAATGCAATTTTCATATAGAGCACAATTTGAAGGTCTGCATAGTAATATGTATATACAATAGCTCAATGATTATTGATTCCAAGTATGTTTGTTTGTTGAACAGTGCTAGCATGATTGAGTATACAAATTAAACATTGATTTCTTTCTCATTGTAATACAAACAAAGCAGAATTCATCAACAAAGTTGTCAGCATAATTGGGTCTTGTAATAATTTGTATTATAACAAAATATTATGTTATCATATTGACATAATACATAGTTAGGGACAAAATATATCACATGTCGGTAAAGTTTTCCTTTTTTTATTTCAATTGACTGATGTAGCGAAACAAAATCTAAGATAAATGGTTGAAAGAAAATGACCAAATGATTTTATGTATAAGCTGAAATAAAAGTGAAATATTCATTGAAACATGGAAGTATCAACCAGAATATGTTTCTTGATCAATATTTCAATACTATAGAAGTAGAACATAATAATAGGGGATAAAGCATAAAAGAAGACAAGTGTATAGTGCAACAACAATATAGCTCCAAACAATAGCACATGAAAAAGTTAATTGTACTATAGTGCATTTTTTGTATCTAGCCAAAAAAATTCATTTGGAAGAAGAAAAGGATGTGTTAAAAAAGAATGCAACTAAAGAACAAGCTAAACTTAAAAATGTGCACTATAGGACAGCATGTACATGTTCTTTTATCAGGTCATATACATTGCAAATGTTCTCAGTTGCGATTTCCGCCTGAAGAAAAAAAAATATAAAAAAATGGCACCTATCAATCTTAATGATAAATAGAAAATCTATATAGGAATGTATTCCAATTTCCAATGGTCAACTATTATGAACAATGCCACTTATCAATCAAAACAATTGGATTGAACATGTGTGTATGAACTAAAACATTGGAAAAGCATACGCCTATAATATTGAAAGCAAAGAACAACACAACTGCTAGTTCTTATATATTTTTTTTGCATAGTTTTTTCCATTTTTGTATTTTGTGGGCTAATGTCCACTATTTACTATTATTGAATGCTTGTGTTGTTTCTTTATTTGCTTATATTTTTCACATTATTATGTTTATGGGTGTGTTTTTCGTTGTTTATTAAAAGACTGAAGAGGATAATGGGTTGGGCATGATTAAGAATGGAAACAGATTTGACTACTATCATACAATTTGGCCAAATGAGTGGACAACACAGAGAAGACAATCTGAAAGATATATGATATTATGAATTTTTGCTCTTTTATGAGGTTTTATTGTCAGGGAATGATTTGTAAAGATGATAAGGCAATGCAAGTGATGGTTTGCTCAACAGTCTTTAAATGTGATGGAGGCATCAATTAATGCTAACTACAACTAAACAACAGACCCTAGGCATTGAAAATAGCCAACGATAGTAAAGAATAGTCATTAATAGAGAATATTCAAACAACAACAAACAATACACATTAAGGCATTGAAAGGGAGGATATAAAAAACTATAGAGAAATGCTTTAAAAGACATATGAGCTTGCAAATGCTTTGAATTTTTCTCCCCATACAATAGACATCATGCTTAGCACATAAGATAACATTAATAAATTATGGTGTTAAGTCTCCTAGTCAAGGATAGAGGGTGATTCATAAAAGCATTCAAACATAGAGAAAAGGAAAAAATAATCCACAGAGTGTAGACATCAACAAACAATAGACATTAACCCATAAAATGCACAGGCATACAAAACTATAGAAATACAATGTAAAAGTTATTATAACTTACAGATGCCTTGTTTTTTGGTTTAAATACAGTGGACATAAATCATCTCAATAGGCATGGATATCACTAGGTGAATTATTTTGTACAATTTGGCAATGCCCTAGCCTTTCTTGTTTGGTCCTTTGCAATCATGGTCTGCTTTTATCAATTGTGTGCATATAGATACATATGTTTCTATATATATATATATATGTATGTATGTATGTATGTGTGAGTTCTACATTTTGCAGTAACTGGGATTTGTTTCTTCATTTATTTAGAATAGGTGCAAGTGCAGTTGCAGTAAATGCATAATGATGCTAGGCCTTGGCACTACAATGGTGTCAAATTTAATGATTTTACATGTAGGTATATCCCAATTGCTTCGACATAATTTTCATTTCTATTTAGTAGATTCAACTGTTTTTGCATTTCGATGCTTGTGCGAACAAAATGCAAACAACAACAAATAATAGACATTAACTTGTAAAATACAAGCATGTAAAAAACTATAAAATGACACATACATATATATATATGCATGTGTAGATATGTATATATAAAGTTATGTATACATACATGCATATATGTGTGTATATGTATGTGCATATGCCCATATATAACTTTGCACACATACAATTACATATGTGTATGTATATACATGTGTATATACAAATGTATATACATACATATATATTTGTTGAGTTAAATAGTTAGTTGCATTTCAATTTGTTCGGTGAAGATGAGAATAGTTTGTAATTTTAATTTTTTTGGGTTTCCAAGTTCTAATTTTGTTGAGGAAAGTATTATTTATATTCTTTTTCCATTTGCTCAGATTGTGTCCATGAGTGTGATTATGGGTTAGGCTTTCTTGAAAATTAGGGTTTGTGAAAGAGCTTTTATGGGTATTTTGTGAGTTTATGTCTATCCTTCATCATTCTTTATGGGTTTGTGTCTATCGCTGAGTTAAATAGTTAGTTTCATTTCAATTTATTGGATGAAGATGAGAATAGTTTGTGTTTTGAATATTTGTTGATTTTGAAGTTTTAATTTTGTTCAACAAAGCATTATTTCTATTGTTTTCCCATTTGGTCAAATTGTTTCTATGAGTTTAAATATGGTCTAGCCTTTCTTGTTCGGCCCTTTGCAATCATGGATTGCTTCTATGGTTTGTTGTACATACACATATATGCTCACATACGAATATGCAAATACATATGTATATATACATGCATATGTAAGCATACATATATATATGCATATACACACCCACATACGCATATATGGGAATACAGAGGCATATCTATATACAGTTCCATTTTATAGTTCTTTGCATCTATCCATTTTATGGTTACTTTCTACTGATTTCACTCATGCATTGCAATTGGACTTGAAATTTATTAAGTGAAAATGAAAATTAGGTATAAATAGATGGAAAATTTATGGGCATGAAACCATTAAACGTGCATCTGTTCAAAAGGTTTATAGTCTTTTACAGTGTCATTTTATAATGGTTTACATATTTGCACTTCATGGGTTAGTGTCTATTGTTTGTTTTTGTTTGCATTTCTCATGTTCATGTCTATTCTTTGTTATTCTTAATGGGTTAGTGTCTATTGTAGAGCTAAATTCTCAATTACATTTCAATTATTTGATGAAGATGAGAATAGTTTGTGTTTTGAATATTTCTCAGTTTTCAAGTTTTAATTTTGTTGACCAAAGTATTATGTGTTGTTTTCCCATTTGCTTAGGTTGTTTATGTCATTGTGAATATGGGATAGCCTTTGTTGTTTGGTGCATTGCAATTGTGTATTGCTTTTATGGATTGATGTATGTCCTCGAGTTAAATAGTTAACACTGTAATTCGTTAATGTGGATTTCTCTCTGACCCATGATTAAGAATAACCAACAACAGACACTAACCCACAAAGAATAACCAACAACCAATAAATTCAAATGCACTTGCAATGCATGGGTTTACACAATGAAAATTAACCATAAAATGAAAAGATACACAAAACAATAAAACACCACTATAAAAGATATAGGAACTTACAAACACCGCCTCTCTCACTTCCAATCTGAGCAAACCAGCAAACAACTAGACAAAATTGCAAAGACCACCTTTGTTGCTTCTAACAGACTAGATGAAAACCCTCTGAATAGACACAAGCTTCAATCCCATCAAGTAATTTGACCCAATGAACAAACAACATGGATAACAATTCCCTCGACAATGTTAAACTTTCACACCACAACACACTAATGATGGTTGCACTCCATCACATTCACAATAAATTGGAAGACGCAAAGACTAAATGCAAATGTATTGTTGAAGATGCCACGAGCCACCATGAAGAGTCCATGGCAACACACAACTATACAAACAAACTTATGAAATATTTCCAATAGAAAATCTCCCTACAATAATAATTATTATTAAAAATATTTACAAAATGTCCAACCAAACTGTCATTTGCATTGTTATATGCAAATATATTGGCATACATATACATTTGCATATATATATATACAGTAATTTTATACCCAAATACTCTCCAGCCACCTAGACCTGATTTTAATTGTTATTCAATCAATTCAAATACAATTGTAATGCATACACGCAAACACAGAGCATTGGCCCATAAAATCAGGCCCATGCATATGCAAAATGCAAAGTGAACACATAGACATATATATAGATATATACACATTTAAGTACACATATATATACAAATAGCTAAATGCAAATACATACATACATACATACATACATACATACATACATGCATACATACACACACACACACATATGTGCATATGTAATCTATGTATGCATATTTATATGTATATTTGTATGCATAAATATATATATATATGTATGTATGTGCATATGACTATGTGCATGTATGTATGTATATATATATGTGTGTGTGTGTGTATGTATATCTATGTATGCATATGTATATACATATATACATATACATATGTATACACAAATATACATATGCACATATATACATACACTACAACAAATCCCTATGATTTTCTCCATTTTTTGCTTCCACCCACTGTTTTAATGTATTTTTTGGCAATTTTTTGAAAACGTCGGTGCTATTGATCGAGATGGTGCAAATTTTGGTGTTTATTGCACTGATTAGTACAAGTTGGCGCTAATTTTGGTGCTAATTAGCGCCTAAAGTAACATCGATATTAGCTTCAAGTGTAGCATCGCCTTGAGCGTTGTCTTTAGCTCCAAGTTTAGCTTTGAGTTTAGCACCGCTTTTAGCTCCAAGTTTAGCTTTGAGTTTAGCTTTGGGCTTAGTGCCAATTTAGACACCCCTATGTTGAAAAGGCTTATTTATATGTCTCATCGACGATGTAAAACAGTGAAATCTCAACAAGATACGAGCATATCCAGGAGAGAATCACTTATGTCACATCGACAAGGTATATCTACAAGTGCTCAACAAAACACAACTCTTGGATATAATGAAGTAATGTTGATGAGACATTGATATATTGGTAAGACAAATAAAATTGTCTCATCGACACTCTTCAAGTAATGATCAAAAGAATACACCGCTATACCATCGAGAAGGTGAGCAACATATGTGGTAGAGCAGTATACACCGCAACCTCGCAACAAGAAGCCTTGAGCAAGGCGGTAGTGCGGTAAACAACATAAGGGAAGGGAAAAACACCGCTATACCGCAACGATAATCACAAGTCTCCCTGACATGACAAAGTTACATTGATATATAAAGAAATACCACCAAAGGAAAATATCAATGAGATAGTGGCATATCAACAAGAGATATTAACTTGTCTCATCGACACCGATAACCAACATCAGAGGAACATAAGATCTAATGTCGATGAGACATTGAGATATCAGTAATACAAATAAGATTGTCTCATCAACACTCTTCAAGTAATGATAAAAAACATACACTGCTATATCACCGAGAAGGTGAGCAACATATGCGGTAGAACGATATACACCGCAACCCTACAACAAGAAGCCTTGAGCAAGGCAATAGTGCGGTAAACAACATAAGGGAAGGGAAAAACACTACCATACTGCAACAAGTATAATAAGAGACAATGGTAATACAATAATCATGGCATCATTACAATTTACACCAATACATGTAGAAAATCACATCAGTTTCCAAAATTGAATGCTATTAAATTATTAAGAGTTGCCAAAACTAATATGACTGAATACCATGCCATCCAAAGATAAGTGATTTTTCCCAATATCGCACTCAATTGCAGTGCACTAGCATGGAAGGAGCTAAGGATATGAGAAGAAGAAGTCCTACAAGCGTGAAATACTTAGGTAAGTGCATGAAAACTCTCTAAAAGAGCTTTGTAACATATAAAAAATCTTTCAAGGTTTCGTTATTTGAAGCCATAGTAGAGAATATTGAAACATGCCTCCTAAAAGAAAAGGATCATAAGTAAAAGAAAGGCGGCCAAAAATTAAAGATGAAGAACCTAAAGTAAAGAAGAAAGCACTCCATCCTAAAAAAAAAATCAGAAGTAAAAGAAAGTCAACCTAAAATTAAAGATGAAGAACCTAAAGTAAAGAAGAGGCCACTCCATCAGTCCATATTAGATATACTTCCAAGGTCTACTAAAGAGGGTAATATGAAGTTTCTCGTGGACACCGCACAAAGTTGTAGGGATGCCCTCATTTCCAAATCTGGATGGGACCTATTTTAGTATTTTTATAGTAAGAGAAATGAGAAGATTCTAGTGTCAAATGCTTGGATGTTCGATATAGCAAGGTTGATTGTCCCAAATGTGTTTGTTGATGTAGAATTTATCAAGCTACTAGCCAAACACTATCACTCAACTACCAAAATAGTAAGGTTTCCAAACAACACAGTATTGGTAGAAGTAACTAGAAAAGTCATCATTGAGTGTTTTAGATTAACTAAGGAGGCTCTGACCAAGATAAACTTGCAGAAAAGTGAGGAGGATTATGCTAGGTTAAAAAAGACTTATAGAAGTAATGAGGTACCCCTATATATGAAAAGAGGCATTGGTAACAAAACATTCCCCATCTCTACTACCACTATTGAACCATTTAATGTGATAGATTTTCAGTATTACTTTGTGAATACATATTTAGCTCTTTGCCAAGTGTTGGGGATAGATGCTCAAGATAAAATGCCAATAGGCCTAATGATGATGACCATGAGAATTCAAAATCCTGAAACTAATATTGAATATGACTTTGCTTCGTACCTTGAGAAGGCATTAGATGATGAATTCTCCTAAGTTATAGAGGATAGAGCACTGATTACATTCAAACACTATTCCCTACTGTGTCATATGATATTGTACCAGAATAGGGACCATTGGATAGTCGGTGCAAGAATTCAAGCTTTGTTGTATTCTACGAAGACTTTGTACACAAAATCCTTTGAGTTCTTAGGTATGCAATACCAAGATTGCCAACCAAAATGTTGCAACTAGTGATACCTTTGGCTTTAAGACTAGAGCAGGGTCATACACACAATTTTGGATATTGGTTCTTCCTCTTGGAAGTTACAATAATAAGAGTTTATGGATGCCCTATTGCTCCACACATACTACCAAAAATTGCGCCCCTTAGATTAGCATTTCTTGAATTTATGTGGAAAATGATGTGGATGGAGAAAGATGTGATGCAAAATTAGAAGAAAAGAACTTTCTTGCCAAACCAAACCAAGTATGAAGATTGGACTGTAGGCTCAGACACACTAGAGGAGTTACAATATTATTTGAAGACAAGATATGCATTGAAATATGGAAAAGAAAGAGCCTTTGACCCTAAAAATCATATGAACAACATAAGGCACAATCTTCTTACCAAAATGATAGTGCCACACCAAGTGTATTTTGAAGAAGATGTCATAAGGAATTGCATTACTTATAATGATGTGTTTAGTAGAAGGAAAAAATGGGAATATATGAAGAAGGTTGAAGAAAGGACGAAGTGGAGGTCGAAGGCTTTCCTAGGATACTTTGTTGAGGAAAAGGAGCCCATCAAGAGGATAGAATTGATAATTGGTAGATTTGAAGAATTGTATAGAAAGAATGAAGCATATCTCGAAGAACATAATAGTGGTGCAATTGTAGAGCATACCCTAGGTGAAACCTCTGAGCCTCCCATGGAGTAGTTACCTCCCAAAAGATAGAAGACAAGAAGCATTGAACAGTTAGTACCTTATGAGGATACTAAAGAGGTGGGCGATATTGAGGAAGTGGCTATAGTACTGCAGTCATTGAAAGGTGATATTGAAGTTGATCAACCCATCCTTGAGACTAGTGCCCATAAACATGAGGAAAGGATGGTTGATGTAGAAAAAACAAGTACAAAGGTACATGAAGATGAAAGGTAAATTGCAGCCAGAAGATTCATAGAAGATGATGAATTCATTAAGACTCTCGAGTTTAATAATTTATGGATGAAGATGAAGATAAAATAATTTCAAGAGAGGGTGGAATTAGCTGAAGCGGGAATTAAAGAATCAAAGAAAAATGAAACCGTAGCACAAACTTTCTAGGAATTAAGAGTTGACAACATTGACATTAGCCCCCAAAATACTAGAGAAATGGTCTTGAAGAGCAATATTCTCATTTTCCTTGGCTTGGAATTAAAGAAAATGTTTCTACTTGATCAAGTGCAGGCTCAGGAAGATCCAATGCTAGTTGTAGAATTTGACTCCGATGAAGGTGTGAGTGGAATTGGGTATAACCCAAAGATTGAAACCTTGGCCATATGGATCAAACAAAAAAATACACATAAGCCAAAATTATTGGATGTAATTCAAGGGATGAAAGGGGCAGTGATGGTAAGGACAATACAATACACCACCCCTTTGGAGGCAGCCACAATGACCATGCATTCGACCATGTTCACTCGAGCAACTGTTAAGGGATTAGAAGACAAATTGAAGAAGTATGAGAAGGAACAAAGGTTCCTAAATGTTGAAGTTAATAAACTGGGCATGGAGAATGTCAAATTGAAAGAACAATTAAGAGCAGGACCCTCACAAAGCAAGGAGATGGTGTTATACAAGCCTCCTATTGCTCCAATGGATATTGTGAAGAACATTTCTGTAGAACAGGTAAAAAATCCAGAGAAGGAAGTGGATGATGTAAAGAGGGCCAACAATCAAACCCAAGATGAAGTGAAAAGACAAATTTGTGAAGTTATGGAAAAGATTCTTGAGCACAAGATAAAATCAATTATGGATAAACTGGAGAATGTGCATGATAGTTATAAAACACTTCATCGGGAAATGGATCAAATAAAGACATATATGCTTGTATTAGATCCTTTGTTCAAAAGGTGGCATCCTATTCACCACACTTTGGCTAAGTTATGCAAAGTTCTACAAAGAAGTCCTTATGCACCCACAACATTAAAGCCAACTGAACAAACTATGAAAATGATTATTGATGAATTTCAATATGTACAAGGGTTTGATAAAAATATTGTAACATGAATGGATTTATTCCATACCTGCAAACAATGGTATATACCTGAAATCATGAGAGATGGTGATCAGTTGAAGGACTTGGATAAGTGGAAGGTTGTTCATAAGTGTGTAACTCATATATAGGAGGATGATGATACCAGTCTTCCTAGACTAAATCAAATCATGGACGGGTTGATTGTTCTTGATGTGGGATACCTAAAGTTTATCAATGATACAAAGGAATTACTAGATAGTCGATAGAAAACTCATCTTGCAAACATGCAAAAGATCCAAGAATATAAGTGGCCATTATATTTTATGGTGTGTCAATGGGAGGATAAGTATTTGGTTTCAGAAGAATAAGACACTGAGGTGAGAGCATTTGGACATTCATCATGGAGAGGAAGAATTTTCCAGATCAATGATCACGGGTCTTCTACATTGAATAATGGAACCATATGTCAAAATTTCTTAAGTCTTGCTATTTCCTTAATTATGCTAATTAAATAGTTGTTAGTAAAAGAAGTAGTTATGAAAGGTCGTTTCTTTTTATAAAAGGCCAGTAGCTTGTTGCTTCCTATATAAATAGGTTCCAAACCAAGGCGTAGTTTTAAATTATCATCATCTATCATTTCCATTTTGAAGACTTATGTTATTAATATATATCAATTGAAGCAATATAATGGAGAACATCTTATTATCAGAGATTCTCCATGACTGCATTATCATTATGTATTTTTGTTATGTTTTCCATACTTATTTCTTCTTATATTTGAATGAATATCAGTTATTGAGCCTCAATACTGTGCTTATGTGAATGAATATGTTGATATAGTAAAGCATTTATTGTGGATGTTGGTAGATTTGCTATTTTTTAAAAATTTGAGCTTATTTTGCCTTATTACATGATCAACATAAAAATGGAAACTATTTAAAAATAATAAAGTTAACAAAGTTGATTATTCAAATAATTTTGAGTTACCTGCATTAATATTTTATTAACTTTTGTGTCTTCATGAACATATGTTGATACAAAATGAATGGAAGAAGCATCCAAGTAATCCTAATTTTTTCTACCAACAATTCATATGAAAGATTGAACAATTTAAGGATATTGCAATAGGTAATTAAGGATATGATGATGATGATATATTCTTGTACTTGTATATTCTATGAAACATTCCTTATTTTATATGAAATAGTGTATATATTCTTGTACTTGTAAATATTCTTTTACTGTTATGTCTATTAAATAAAACAAAGTTTGAATAAAAAATGCTTCACCCTTTTTTGTAAGTGAGTATGTGAATTATTGTTTAAGGAAAAATCTTACAATGTTTACATTTGTAGTTTACTAGTTTCATATCTTCATTTGCTATGTATATAAAATTGTATGTGCTCTTTATCTCGAATGACATAAAATAGTAATATCATCAGAATCAAGGTTTTCAATTTCAGCACCATCATTGCCCACACTTTTCATATCCTATTCACTTCTAAGTACAATCATCAAAATTTTATTTTTATTTCTTGTCCTAGTTAATCTTGATTTCTTGTGTCCTCCAAGAAAGGTAAAAAATGAAGGTCATATATTGGAATGTGTGTGGGATGAATAGATCCCATAAGCAAATTGCTTTGAAAAACTATGTTTTAGAACATAAGATAGATGTTTTACTTTTACAAGAAACAAAGATGAAGAAAGCTAATTTTGATAATGTTGCTAAGTACTTATAGCTAGGGGCCACTTACTCCTATAGTGATGTTGAAGGGGCCTCTGGAGAACTAGCAGTGCGATGGAACCCTTCTAGATTAAATGGCACTGAACTATTTTGTTGCCAAAGTAGTGTTGGTGTTTCCTTTACCTTCCTAGGCGACTCTTGGTCACTTATCAATGTTTATGCGCCCAACCAAAGGAATGCTAGATTTGCGCTTTGGTTGGCTCTTGCTGACTGGATAAAAAGCAATAGTGGTTATTGTTGGTTGGTGGCTAGGGATTTCAACTCCCCACTATTTCCCTCTGAGAAAAGCAATGGTCTGGTCGATTACTCTGACAACATGATAGATCTGGCTAACTTTATGAGTTCTATTGGCTTGATTGTCATTGACTTGTTAGGCCAAGCTTTTACCTGGACCAACAAACATGTGGGGGAAGACTTGATTCAAGTTAGACTAGATCATTTCCTTTGTTCTAGTAATCGGTCAGACCTACTTAGTGCCACTTTGAGGGCTTTTCCTTTGACAGTTTCTGATCACAAGCCTTTGCTGCTAACTTCATGCAATCAGTCTATTATTGGACCTTACCCCTTCCATTTTGAAATCATGTGGAATTCCCACCCAAATTTAAAAATGAAAATTGTTGAATGGTGGAATTGTTGGCATATGGCTTCTAATGTTGTCATTGATGGCAACTGAAGTCATTCCCATGAGCCACAGCTCAATATCCAGTCATACCGACAGATAATGTGATACAGTGTGTATTACCAACAGAATGCATGTGGAATAGGGTATCCGGTCAAACGGCTTCACCAGATTGTCTTTTTGTGTTGTGGATCTCTAAAATTGTTTGTTAAGCATGTGGATTATCTTATTATCAAGTTTTTTGGTGTTGCATTAGTTATAGTATGAGGTAGGAGGTCTGGTAGGACATTTTTCTGCCTATTTATCTGTTGTAGCTGACTCAGGGAATGTGGCACATTGTGGATGTGTTAAGTGGAATTAGTCAAGTTTTTTTCATGTTCAAATATTTAATTATTGGTCCTAGCTATGGAATAGCTGACTTGTTTGGATACAAATCAAATTTATTCATGTTTTGGGCCGACAAGTTTCAAATATTCTAAGTTTTATTGAGCTGACTTGTAGTGATTATATCCCCAGTCACAGATATATTTAGATGATTGATCACATAATTTAAAAAAAAGAGTGTTGGTGTATGTTGCAAACATCGAAGGAGTATTTAAGCGATATCATGTGTAGTTTCACTTGCGCATAAGGGTTTTGTGTGCGAACTTGAGCAGAGCAGAGCAAAAGTTCAATATTAGTCAAAAGGACTGAAGTTCATCATCAGAGCTTAACCGAAACTACAATCAAGCATTGGTAGATGCTATATTTTCAGTTCATTCTCTTTTGGATCTATTCCAAACCTTTGTAAGGATAGTAAGTCCATTTTGAGTAGTGAGCTCTAGGCAGTGAGCCTAAATGCAAGTGCATTCCCATTTTGTAATATTTCTATTGAGTATACTTACAATTTATTGTGGACTGGCCATCCACCATGGTTTTTCCCCTAACATGGTTTCCACATAAAAATCCTTGTGTTATGGTTGTGTGGTTTCTTGCTTACAGTTTATGCATATTGATTTTAATTAAATGTTTTAAGTGGATTAAGGATCAGAGTAAAAGAATTAATTTTTGCAGAACACTGATTCACCCCCCCTCTCACTGTTGCTTGTTTCCAATAGGAATATTCTTGTGCGTGGTTCCCCCATGTTCAAAATATTTTTTAAGCTAAAAAAAATTAAATGCATGGTGAAGGGATGGAATAAAAGGGTCTTTGGGGATGTTTTCCAAGAGAAAAAAAATCATTGGAGATAAATTGAGAATGGTTCAGAAGAAAATGGAGGAGGGTGATATCAATATTTCCACTTGCAACTAGGAGAAAGAGAATCAAAGATAGTGGGAACAAATTTTTAAGAAAGAGGATTTTTTTGGAAACAAAAATCTAGGGTTCAATGGCTAAAAGAAGAAGATAGGAACACCTCCTTTTTTCATATTTCTGCTATCAAACATAAGATGAGGAATTAGATAAATAAGTTACACAATGCTTAGGGTGAGGTGGTCAATTCACCCTCCCTAATTCGTTTAGTGGCGACAAACTACTTCCAAAAGGCTTATGTGGCTTTTGATGAAGCTCCTAACCCGACCCTTGATGATCAACTGCTAGACTCGCTTCTGAATTTAATATCTCAAGCTAACAATATGGGGATCCTTAGTGTTGTCTTACTTGAGGAGGTAAATTTGGCCACTTTCAGCATGGGGGCCTTCAAAGCTCTTGGCCCTGATGGTTTCCCTCCAGCTTTCTTTCAGACCTTCTGGGAGATAATTGGTGAGGACGTTGTTTTAGCTGCTCATGACTTCATCAAATCTGATAAGATTCTTAAGCAACTAAAACACACATTCATTGCTCTAATTCCCATGGTGGCTAATCCTCAACGTATGGTTGACTTTCACCTTATCAGCCTATGCAAGACCTTTTATAAAATCCTCTCTAAACTTTTGGTCAACCACATCAAACCTCTCCTCGATAAAATTATCACCCCAACCCAAAAAGAGTTTGTGCCTGGTAGGCATATCCTTGATGCTACCATTACCACACATGAATTACTTCACTCCATGGATAGATGCAACTATGTTGGTATGGCCCTCAATCTTGACATCTCTAAAGCCTATGACAAGGTGATATGGAATTTTGTCCCTAAAGTTCTTGCTAAGTTTGGATTCAATCAATTAGTGATCAATCTAATAATGGAATGTGTTACCATGGTTAAGTACTCTATTTTGGTCAATGGTTCTCCCTTCAGGCTCTTTCATGCTAGGAGAGGTATCAGACAGCGTGACCCCCTCTCACCCTATTTGTTTATAATGGCAGCGGATGTCCTAAGCAGGAACTTCTCTAATATGTTGTCGAAGGGGTCCATAAAAGGAATTAAAGTTGATTCTTCCCTTGGACCGACTGTGATCCAACAATTTGTGGATGATACATTTCTATTTGGGAAAGCCTCAGTGTTGGAATCCAGGAAATGGAAAAATTGTCTCAACAACTATGTTGCTTGCTTTGGATAATGCATTAACTACAATAAAAGCATGATTTACTTCTTTAACAACACTCCTAACCTGCAAACTCGGGTGACTGTTGTTCTGGGTTGTCTGAGTGGTTCTCTTCCTTCGGTTTATCTTGGGCTACCCCTAACTATCAAGGAAGTTACTTCTGAGTTTTGGAATTCTATTCTCAAAAGGATTCAAAGGAAGCTTGCTGGGTGGAAAGGCTCTTTACTCAACCATGCTGGGAAGTTACAACTTCTTTTTGCAGTCCTTCAAGGTATCCCTATCTATTTCTTATCCATTTTTAAGATACCTGGATATATTGCTGAGAAATTTGAGAAAATTCAAAGGTCTTTCCTTTGGTCAGGCACTAAGGAAAAAAAGAAACTGGCCTTGGTTAAATGGGATAAGGTTTGTCAACCGAAAAATTGTGGTGGGCTTGGGATAAGGACCATTTCTAATTGTACTAAAGCTCTTATGGCCAAAGTGGGATGGGATCATTTGAGGGATAGGAAGGATTGGTGTGAGATCATGAATGCTAAGTACCTTCTAAACCGGCCATTGATTGACTGCTTTTCGGAGGCTCACCCTTTGGGGTACTTGGTTTGGAGGAGTATTTATAGTCTTCAGGATCTTATGAGGAATGGGATCAAATGGAAGATAGGTAATGGTAATAAAATCAGATAGGAGGACACTTGGTTACTTGAAACCCCTTTGGAAAATTTTGAATTGGGGTCTTTTAAGGGTTCGACTCAAGAAGTGATTGACATATATATTAGTGATTACCTCATAGGGCCCCTGGGAGCTAGAAAATGGAATGACATTGGCCTATGTTGTCCTTTATCTCTTAACCTACATCTTCTTGCCAAGATTTTGTAGGAGTTACTCTCCCTCACCAGACTGCCCCCTTCCTACAAAGGGGATGAGTTCTACTGGATCCATGATAATCAAGGTGATCTTACAGTTAAATATGCTTACAATCTGCTAATGGACTAGGGTATTGTCAATGATTTGTTGAAGAAGGCTTGGAATCAACACATGATATCAAAAGTTAACTTCTTCTGGTGGACTGTTTTCCATAACATGATTCTTACTCAAGACAATCTAAGGAAAAGGGGATTCTAGATCCCTAACAAATAATTTTTGTGTAAATACAATGAAGAATCGATTGATCATCTGTTGTTACACTGCCCTTTTGCTGTGGAGGTGTGGGAGTTGGCTTTAGAAAGATTGGGGATTTAGTGGATTATATGTAAGGACATCACATCCTTTATCTTGAGCTTGTTTGGACCCTTTACCCATCCTTTAACTGGTGAAATATGGAACCAAGTCCCTCCCATTATATGCTAGTGCTTATGGAAAGAGAGGAACAATAGGATCTTCAAGAACACTGAGATGAACCCGAAAGAAATTTTTGGTATTAGAGCTCGACTAATTACAGAAAATATCTTGCTCTTCAAAGGGAAAATCCCTAACAAAAGACCTAATGAGATGGAAATAAGCATAGCTAAAGCTTGGCACTAGAACCTAGATGCCAATTCCTATGACAACTCTAGGATTCTCGCTCAGAGAGCCACTATTTGGAAACCCCCTGACAGGGGCTAGTTTAAATTAAATTTTGATGGGGCTACTAAGGGAAACCCGAGAAAATCAAGTATAGGAGGTGTGATCAAGGATCACAGAGGGAAGTTTATTGTTGGTTATGCTGGGGGGATTGGTATTCATTCTTCCATGATAGCAGAAGCTAGAGTGTTGTTAAAGGGCTTGCAGATAGCTGTCTCCTTGGGGATTGAGAACGTGCATATAGAAGTTGACTCTAAGTACATAATTGATGCTATTAATTTTGATAGACTGCTGGGGTGGAGTACTAAGGACATTCTTCTTGACATTAGATTCCTTGTGTCAAAGATAAAATTAAAAGTGGCCAATCATATTTATAGATAAGGGAACCAAGTTGTTGATGCCTTAGCCAATTATGGCACACAATGAAAATTATCCAAATGCTCCTGTGATCTAAGTAACCTTTCTCCTAGAATTCAAAGTATTATAGTGAAGGAACAAAGCCCTTACTTGACCAATGATGGAAACTCAACATGTGCCTAGCTGGATGTTCGAGGGGTCCACATGCTTATTTGTTGGGCTATGTGGTCTAATTGTTTTGATGAGATTGATGACTAGTTGTATTGATGGGATGGACAACAAGTGGCATAATTTAAACAATGGGATGGAGCCCATTTTGAAAAAGGAAATCATGATTTTCTATGACAAGTACCTAATGATTAATGCTAAGTTGGATCATACCCTTCATAATCTCCTTCTGGGTATCTTATTAAGCTATCAAATTTTCAATTTCTTTGTTCTTGATTTTGATGTGACTTGTAATTATGAGATAAAGATCCTTTTTGGATTTTTGTTATCTACTATTTTGGTTTCACGCCTTATAGCTTCTATTAGTGATATAACTAAATTCGGCCCACCTCTAAAAGCTATCAACTTAGATGTTTCTAACTCTGGCCCCATGGCTATTTTGCCTAGAATCATGTGTTTCTTCTATGTGGAAGGAAATACTTCCCTACCTTTTATGTCCCATTTACTTAGCCATTTGTGTGAGGAGATTCTCATTAATGCTTCCACTAAGTTTGATTTTGGGAAATTATTAACTCTTGCGTGTGACATGTCCTTAGGCTTGATTTCCAAAGACTATAATTTACGACTTAAATTCCTTGATGTGTGGGTGATTTCTCACCTTTCTATTATCTCTAACCTTCTATTTTTTTAGGGTTCCTAGTTATACTATGAGCAGAGAGGAATCATGGGAGGTGATAGGGTGCAGACGAAGCTGGATAATTGCAGTGAATTTCTCAAGGATCTGCTCATTTGGCACATTTGTGTCGAAGGTGGCCTTACTCCTCTGATGGAGAGACTTGCGGGTCATGACCCTAATCTATCTGCTTAGTTCATCAACTCTTGGAAGGATCATCATGTGACTTTGGCTGGCATCTCCTTTACAGTGGACGAGGAAGTGATTATGCAGGTGACGGGTCTCCAGAGTACTAGTATAAAGCATCTGAAACATTCAAAGACCCAGGACAATGATAGTATGAATAATTTTTTTTGTGGGGAATGAGACACAGGTGTGCAACCAATCAAGGTTTGAATGGGAGGCTCTCCCTCAGTCATGGAACCAAGTGTGTCTTTCCTTGATGAAATATATCACGCTAGAAGGGAGGTACAAGACCTATTACTTCTACCATTTCCCTATGTTGAATCACCTTAGGCATAAAGTTTTATTAAGTTTTCATTTTTACCTGCATATGGACCTCAAAAATTCTATTGAAAAATGTGTCGAGTCTGCTGCTTTGAATCCTAATGAACCTACTCCCTTGCCACTCCACTAGGGTCTTATCCTAAGACTCCACCACTTCCATTTGGATTTATGCTGGCCTAAGCCCATTTCATCCATCTGCATTGAAGAAATTGAGCCTCCCACTGCGACCAACTTATCTTCGGCCAAATCTAAAGGCCTTGTCAGGAAAAATCACCTGGTCCATGTTGACTCTCAAAAACCTAAACTCGTTGCTAAAAAGCTTAACGGGAATGAGGGAAATGCCCAAACTAGTGCGGTGACTAGCTTGTGTGTCCTCAAGTCTACCCCTGCTAAGACTCTAGTAAGCTCGCCCCAAAAAAGAAAGGTAAGAAGGAGAAGGAGCCTTCGAGCAAAGGGAAAGGTGTTGTGAGCAAGGACTCGTTGGGTGATACAATGCTTGTAGAGACTCTGGTTATTGGTAGTGATGCTATCATTCGACAATCTAGCAGGTTGGATAAGAACAAGAAAAAAGTGCAGGTTAAAGATTTAGACACTGAAGAGGAGCTATCTGACAGCACTGATAACAGGGTTGAAGAGGTGTCAGAGGGTGAGGAGGGAGAGAAGGCCAAAGGTCCCTACTCCATTCCTAACAAGGGAAAAGCTCAAAAGGAGGTTTTGGCCTCTCACTCTTTGGAAACTCTGTATATTGAGCAGAATGATCCCAACTACATTGTGGGTGACAAGGAGGAGCTCTATGTGCTGAAAGAAAGAATGGACAAACTGGACAAAAAATTATGTGGGTTGACCCACTTCATGGTCAAGTGGGTGCACTGTATCACTAGTACCCTATTGGTGATCATGAAGGATGAGATGGAGATGAAGAAGACTGAAGACTGTCAGTAGTGGGTCGAAGATGATGTGGTTCATCTTTTGTCCAAGACTTGGGAGGATGCCAGCTAGTCTGCTGCTAGTTTATTGTTTGTCTATGTGTTATCAGTCCGTGTTTCTATTTTTTGGCTTAGTGTTTTGTTAGATGATTTTTTGATCTTGGACTTTATTGGCCCTAGTGGATCTTTTTGAAGGGTACAACACTTTGTAAATGTTGCTTACTTTATCAAAAACACAGTAGGTTGCATGTTAAATTTCAAACATTTTCTTTGCATTTTTTTGTATATATTATTTTCTCAATGCATCATTATGTAACAAAAATTTCACTTTTGAGATATACAGTAAAAATAAATGAAAGCACATGTTTGCTTTGTCAAGGGAAATGTATGGTGAATACCCTATCTTTCAGATAAGTGTGCAAGTGAAATAAGACATAACTAATTGAATATGATTTTCCACTATATAATTGTTTTTTTTATGTGCTTTACTTTTTGCATGTGGATTACCCTCAGAAAGATACTAATTATCTTTTCTTAAATGAATCCTTTACATTTCCTATCTACGAAAGGAATTTACTGCTTGACAATAGGTTCGTGAACTTCATACAAATTAAGATTGGTGTAAAAGGCCATCCCTGCAAATGTTGTTTGGTCTAGAATTATAATGGAAAATAAAAAAGCTTGCAAGGAGAATAAAACAGGTTTTCAATTGTCCAAGTACAACATAATATTACTGAAGCATTTCAAAGTTTAGGACATAAGAATCATCCTTTTTTAAACATGGATTGCAAATAATTTTGAAAATTTAGAAGTCTTGGTCATTAACATTATTGTCTGCTACAATGTCATCCAGCATATCATTGTCAATGTTCATATGTTCTTTCAAGTATTTAATATTATCATCATCCTCATCTTGACTTACATCATCATTGAAATTTTACTGTAGACCATCTATATTGTTGCTAGATGTATTTGGATCAACATTTTCTATATTGTTGTCTTCCATAACATCATCTAACTCTAAATTGTTGTCTTCTTGTGCTTGAACATAACCATCTTCAACATCATCATGGATGTCAATTTCTTCAATGTTCTCTAGTCCCTCTCTCATTTTTTTGGCCATCATTTTTTTGCTCAGTATCCACTAATGCATCTTCAAATATATGCCTTAATTTTGGATCATAATGTATGACAAATATCCATTTTGAGTCCAAAATATCTTCATAGAAAAATACCTGCACATGAATGACATACATATATTAGACATTATATAAATTATATGAACATATATACATCAAATGAATAATGGAACACTATTTTATAGACTACCTTTTTTATACAATAATTGCTATAAAACACAATTTTGACAACATATTTTATAAAACATCAGTCCAAACTCATTTATTATTCTTTGGTTTTTTTCCCTTAAGAACATCCTTAGGGAGACCTTGTTCTTTCGTCTTCTTTTGTGTAGGAGTGCGTTTTAAGGGGTAATCAATAAATAACTCATCCCCAATGGTAAGGTCTATAATAGCCTCAACCATTATCAATCTATCAACCTCTCTTTCCATATCTCCATATTTATCATTTATAACCTCAACAAATTGACAATTTAGTCTTATAGTAGGGTCCCTTCCCTTACTACTGTTTATAAATCCTGCAATATTTTTGTGTGTGTATACACGCCCATCTATATACACAAGATGACCTCTATTCATTTCTTTTCCACTTTCCAATTGGATATGATCTGTATACATATTCAAATTTATACCATATGCTAACATGCTAGGCTTATATTTTGCTAGCCTTCTCCATTCACCATTGTAATATGATGGACCATAACATGGCATTAATCTCCTAATGGTTTATTCTGAATCGTTTCTATGTTTGGATCCCACATGTATATTTTGGACAATAAAGAGGCCTAGATTCGCTCCATGAATATTGGAGGGTCGTATCATGTAGTTGTATCCCCAAAATTGAAACACCTTGTACACTCTAGGTAGTTGTTGATCACTAGGCCAAGCGCAATATAGTTGATTATCAAATGTATCTTTGTAAATTGATCTCAAACTCAGGGGCAAGTCATCATCTCCATCACATTCATTCTCATAGGGTATGTAGTCCACCTTCCCCTTGTCTTTAAGCAAATTATGCATCTTCACACATGTTCTTATTCTGTTACTTGTTTTCGTCAATTCCTCATCTTCCGAGTTGGTATATTGGCACATATTTTTGTTAGATGTATCATCTCATAAATGATCATTGCCCTCTAGGCTAGAAGTTGGTGATCTAGGAAACTTTAAACCAAGAACTTTATCCTGCAAGTATCCATTAAGAAAAAAATAGTTATTTAAATAATATAAAACAATATTTAAACAAAGTATACATGTTATTTATATCAAATTGGAAGATTCTTCACCATAATTCCTATTGGATTTGAATCGATTGTAGGAGGCATACTACCAGGTGGAAGCTCATCATATATGTAATGTCTTTGTAAAATCACTTGTTTGAATTGTTTCTTTCCATGACATACAGAACATCCACAAACAACAATTTTCTCAAAGTATTCATCCCATGTAGTATAGTCTTGACCTACCTCCTCTTCAGTGCAGTCATTTTTTGTGTCTATAGTATCCATTTCCATATCCTCTTCCACCCACTATTTTCTACATGATTTAACAATTTTAGGTCCACGTCCACGTACATATCTTGTTATTTTTCTAGTTGAACACTTAGGCTCTGCATTTGCACCAATCTCCATCTAAAATAGTCAACAACATACATTAATTTATGTCAAGATTGGATAATACATTATAAATTTCAATAATACTATGAAAAAAGATGGACGTATCACAAAATTTCATCAGATCTTTTTTTCCTAAGTTAAGTCAAAATTTGAGTACCTGATGTCTTGATTCATTCATTGTGTCCTCATTTGATATGACATGATCTATTGCCATGGCTTCATCTCACCCCTATAATACACAACATAGTAAATAATGTTTAGTACACCAATTATAACATTTCAACGAATATGCTATCCAACAAAAATTCTCATTTAGTTATATATTTGACATATTGATATCATGTTTTGGCTATCCTAATTTTCAAACTTTTCCCTTGATCATAGAATCACATTTAATCACCATTCCTGTGCATTTTCAACCAATAATTTTGACCTCAGAGGCCTGATGGACAAAAAAATGATTTTATCTCCTCTACATTGTAGCATTTGTGAATTCATAAACACCTTCCTCCTTTGGTTGAGGTTGCTTTCTCTTCTTACCTCTATTGTATCCGTAGATTTCGTTGTCTCATCTATTTCCACCCACTTTCCTCTAAACGATTTAGTATTTCTACACTATCCACATCCTCTCTCCATGGCCTCCTCTATGAATAAAATGCCACCACATAAGCTTTCATGACACTACCGTCGAGAAGGAAAAAGCAACTTGTGGGACCATGATAAAAACCGCACTGGGTTGATGAAGGAGTCGTGGGACAACAATAGTCACCGCACTACCGCACGCCAATGGTAGAAGACTTGTGGGAGTCACTGCAACATCGCTAGGAACAAAAGGAAGACTCGCATGCCACCACAAAAGCTTTCACCACACTACCACCAAGAAGGATGAAGCACCTTGTGGGACCACAGTAAAAACCGCTCTATCGTACCGAGCTGATGAAGGAGCCATGGGACAACGGTGGTCATGAAAACAAGGCAGGAGTTGGAATTATTTCCAACACTCTGGATCTTGTGATACACAACAATAAAAATAGTCACTATACAACAATGATAGGAACTAAATTAGGTGCACTTGATGCCACCTTGTACCTCCCAAACAGATTACATTAAAGGCCAAAAGTCGGCGCTAAAGTTGGTGTTAATTAACGCCAACTAAAGCGTAGACTAATGAATCAAAATAAAAAATTAAAAACTTTCTTGCGTGAAGGAAGAAATCAGAAGACAAAAAAAGGGAAAAATGTTGCGCGAAGGAAGAGAGCAGGGCGCTATCAGCAACTGATGAGAAATTCAATTTAGTTTGAGACACCATAGGTAAGGCTACAATTTTTTTTTTGGTAGAATTCATGATTGTTTACTGGTTCATGGCCTAACCAGTCCAGGTAACCTCTAAATTGTCCCATCATTATAAATTGTAAAACCTTTGAGAAACCAACAAAAAAATTTACCCTACCCATTTGAGCTTTGGCTCAAAATATTATAGCACAAAGCAAGGATGCCTCCGTATTCTTTCCATAACCTGGGTATCAAGGAAATAGTGAATTGCTTGGAAAATCTAGGAATTGGGTCGGTCATTGCTGAAAATAAATGCAAAAACCGCTTGGATTTGCCTAGCCGTGCCATAGTTACCGATTCCATGAAAAATTTGTGCAAGATTGCATTATGAAAGAGTTTTCATAATAAGCTTATCAACATTAAGCAAATCAAGCAAACATATTTTCCCTAGGTTATCAACACTAAACAAACATAGTGAACATATTTTCCCACAAAAAAAAACTTTCATACCACAAACTGGATGAAAAATTTCATACCTAATAGTGTGCACTTTGTTTGCCTCCATAGACTGGATGAAAATAATTTTCCCTAGGTCACCTCAAAATGTCAAGTAATGGAGGGAAGTGAGCATTGTCAGCAAAATCTGGCCTCAATGAGGTAATTCATTGTCAATTTATAGATTTGTAAATGTTTCCACTGTTTCTTTGAATTTTACTTTTTACTTTTTTATTTCTAAATTTAAAAGAAGAAATATAATTTAAATATATATAGGGACATGAGACTAACAAAGATAAAGAAGAATTGGCTTCCATATTGGGGGTAGAGGCAGTGATCAAATTGGTTAATGTGGACTAGACAACACTTGCTAGATACATAGAAAAACAATCTATTAATGCCCCTTAAACATTGCAAACAAATCAATTGTGTCAAAAGGAATCAATTGATTCCCCAACTAGTCCTTTATCGAGAAAAAGATCTAGGAGGAAATCAGTGACAGTAAACTCTAGGAATGTGGAACAAGGAGCAGAGACTTCCACTCTTGGGACACAGACTTTTTCCACCACGTTATGTTTTCAATCTTGCATTGGTAACTACAATACGAAGATAGAATATGAGGTGGTTTCAAGGGAAGTCCGAATGACAGATTCTAGGAAAATGTTTATGAGTAGGTTGAAGGAATCATGCCTTCAATGGTTCAAAGACCATCTAAATTTGTCATTCTCAAAGATACCCATGCACCTGAAAAAAGCAGTTATCCATGACATGGAGAATGAATTTGGCACAGGCTAGTCTGTAAAGAAGATAAAGCTATGAATGTCTCAAAAATGCAAGAGATTTTGGTGCAACCAAACAAAGAAGATAAAAAAAATCCCTCCTAAGCTAAGGTAGAAAAAAATGCCAATTGATGTAAGTGTGAAAGTATGGAGAGAGCTTGTAAAAGCATATGATAAGTACGATGCATGGAGGAAGTCCGGTGAGGAGAGTATGCAGGTATTTGAATTTTCTCATAAGATTATATCAAATTTATTAAACGATGTTTAAATTTTATTTGTGCATAGTTAAATTGAATTAGTATATATTTCAGAACAAGGCCTCCAAGGCTAGGCTCGAGAAACTTTGTGCCACGCATCACAGTGGCCAGAAAGGTTTACATGCCTTGATTTGTACATTTGGAAGTATCTTTAATATGTTAAATGATATATTTTTTTATTTTGTTGAAAAAAGTAAATGATTGCATATTAATTAGTTTAACTAGTCCATGTGTCATGTTTTGACGAAAGGAGAAATATAGCCGCCATCCAAAGCAATTTGAAAAGAATATGTTACAAAACAAAAAGTGGAATGATTTTGTAATCTGGATGGAGAACGAAGTATCAATAGTTGAGTTTCAATAACTTAGTTGGATAATGTTGTGTTAATATGTCAATTTGCATCTCTTGTGTTGCATTGTTTATTGATGCATGGGATGAGTAAATAGAGCTCAAATCTTATGATTACAAGATGACAGTTTATGTGCATGAATAAATAGTAGAAGGATGTAGATGAGCTCAATTCATTTGACTTTATGCCTCTTGGCAGGAATTCCTCTTGAATCTCTAATATCAGGTGCCCAAGACTTCCCTGTAGCTTTTACCTTTCGTTGTCACTTTTCCTCTTCACTATTAGACTCATCTGCTTCTTCCTTATCTGCAATTCTGGCTTTGGCTTCTAATTCATCCCATGTTTTACCTTCCTCCTCTTCAAAATCTTCTTCTTCTTCGTCCTCCTCTGACTCCATAAGAGATTCTTTTTTGAACCTTCCTTGTTTGATTTTGATTCCTCTTCTACATCAGAGGGTTCATATCCTTGATCTGAATCTTCTGAATTATCAAAATCAGAATCACTAGCTTCCATATTCAAAAATTCCCAACCAACATCTTCAATAAATTTATCTAGATCATCAGTAATAGTCTTCAAAATTGGCTGCCAGTTCAAGTTCATTATGCTTTCATAATACTTTATATCCATGGAGCTCAACCATTCCTTGATGCCATCAAGTGAAGATTGAGGAATGGTTTACATGTGGAGTACATCCCACTTGAAGTCTTTGAAAAAAATAGCCATATCAAATTCCTTTTGCCCAAGTCCTACTCTCTCAAGGTTAACAATCTCAATCTCACTAATAACGATTACTAAGAAAGGTAATTCCACCAACTCTACCAAATAGTTTACCATAGAAACAATAAAAGCAGAGGCTTTGAAAGGAACTCCATGAAAACCAAGCTCTCTAAATGGTATATCAAACTCTAGTTCAAATTTTTTATGAGGCTACTCCCATAACTCTCTTACTCGCTTGACAAATCCTTGAAACTCTGTATTGATTTTATTTTTCCTGTCCCTCTCTTGTTGTTCTTTCTCAAATTCATTAGGATCATACATTGACCTTCTTGCCCCTCATAAAGTTTGGACCACATCCATTATCCACATAAAACTGGACATCCTTGCTCTTCTCGATTTCCATGCCATGATATGGTTATGCAAATGAAAATGAAGCAAAGTAATCATCTCCTTCTCCACTAGCTATAAGAATGCATGCTTAATGTTTTGATACATGATATCAACTCTCTCTTATGCTCTCATAGTTGAATACCAAATTCCAGTATGGTGGGCCTCCAGAGTTCTAGTCATCTTTCTTCCTCTTCCACCAAATGTTGGCCTGTTCCACACGCTTGCCAACCTAATTGACTTTGTTTTTGAAAGTTGAAGTTTCTCCCGAGTCACCAGTGTAGCTTTCTCTACCTTTTCAAACTCTTTCATTGCTACATATCATCTCTAGGATTTAATCATTTGTACCACATGGTTGATGTGCTTTGAATCCTTGCATCTAAAGGAAATTTCCTTAACATAAGTACTGCTAGGGAATTTCAATGTTGCCATTGTATTTGGCATTAAAGCCGATACTTGCAACATTGAAAATTATCCTTATATAAGAGTTTTCTCCATCTTGTTGGCTTGTAACACTCTTGATGGTGGCTACATGAAATCTGATTCTGATTCCTCTTCTACATCAGAGGGTTCATATCCTTGATTTGACTCTTCTGAATTATCAGAATTAGAATCACTAGCTTCCCTATTCAAAAATTCCCAACCACCATCTTTAATAAATTTATCTAGAACATCATTAATACTCTTCAAAATTGGCTGCCAGTTCAAGTTCATTCTACTTTCATAATACTTTATATCCATGGAGTTCAACCATTCCTTGATGCCATCAAGTGAAGATTGAGGAATGGCATCAATCCAGAGTACATCTGGCTTGAAGTCTTTGAAAATAATAGCCATATCAAATGCATTTTTCCCAAGTCATACTCTCTCAAGGTTAACAATCTCAATCTCACTAATAGTGATTACTAAGAAAGGTAATTCCACCAACTCTACCAAACAGTTTATCATAGGAACAAGAAAAGTAGAGGCTTTGAAAGGAACTCCATGAAAACCAAGCTTTCTAAATGGTATATCAAACTCTAGTTCAAAATATTTTATATGAGGTTGCTCTCATAGCTCTCTTACTCGCTTGACAAATCCTTGAAACTCTGTATTGATTTTATTTTTCCTATCCCTCTCTTATTGTTCTTCCTCAATTTCATTAGGATCATGCATTGACCTTCTTGCCCCTCCTAAAGTTTGGACCACATCCATTACCTCCACATAAAACTGGACATCCTTGGTCTTCTTGGTTCCCACACCGTGTTATGGTTATGCAAATGAAAATGAAGTAAAGTAATCATCTCCTTCTCCATTGGCTAGAAAAATTCATGCTTAATGTTTTGATACATGATATCAGCTCTCTCTTCTGCTCTCACGGTTGAATACTGAAATCAATTATGGTGGGCCTCCAGAGTTCCAGTCATCTTTCTTCCTATTCCAACAAATACTGGCCTAATCCACAAGTCTACTAGTCTAATTGCCTTTGTTTTCGAAAGCTGAAGTTTCTCCTGAGTAACTAGTATTAGTTGTAACTTTTTTGAAATTTTATTATGGTATGTGCACTTTGATATGATGTAATATGATTATGGTTTTGTCTTATATGTTGTAATATTAGATATATAATAGAAAAATAAATTATTGCATGAAATAAATAATAAATTTTCATTCTAAATGTTTTTTTTGCAAAACATGGGTCTTCCAGAAGATCAAGATGATCCTCAACATGATATGGATCCACAAAATATTGGTTTTGCCAGTATAGATCACATGGCAGAGGATGATGATGATGCAAATATGGAAGACATTGAGGCTGATGACAATGATGATGATGACGATGACGACTATGATGATGATGATGATGATGATGATTGTGATGATGATGATGGTGATGATGATGATGAGATAGTTGGTGGTAGTAACCAGTGACATTCATGATCATATAGACTACATCATGGATCATTGTTGATATATTGTTATGATTATTATTTTCATGGTTACTATCATATGTATCATTTTCATGGCCTACAGTACTATATTATTGAGTTGTATCATATTGACATGTATCATTTTCACTATATCATTTGGACATGTATCATCTTGACTTGTATCAGTTTAAGTTACATAATTTATCAATTTTATTTATATCGTTTGTACATGTATCATTTTCACTTACGTCAACCATTGGACATGTATCATTTTGACATGTTTTTGATGTACTAGCATATTTGACTCACTTGTTTTAGTTATATATGATGATGATCTTATTAGTATTGACTTGTCAATTTATATATATTAAAAGTGGTCGATGATTTTTGGATGGATATTTATTATGTATGATGATTTTAATTTACTGCTCAGGATGGATGTTGTCAAATTCAATTAAATTATAGATATTTGACTCATTTTAATTATAGATGATGATCATGTGACAATAATAGTTCAGGTGGTGATGAAATGTAAAATTAATGCTTGGCACCTCATAAAATAATTGAACAAATCAGAGAAGTGTTAAGCTCTTTTGAAAGGTTTGCGGTGAACCACATTAAAAGAGGTGCTAATGTGGAAGTGGATGTCTTATCTAAATGGGCTTTAAATTTTGGTGAAACGAGGGAATTTAGGTTGGAGGATTTTTGAGGTGTTAAGTTAGTGGACTTAGGTGAAAAAACATGAGAGGACAATGTCTTAAATGAACAAGGTGGCAAAGCGAGCAGAATAGTACTTCATTAATAGAAATTACTTCATAAACAAGGTGGCGGGCGGTGGTGAAGTAGTATTTCATTAATAGAAAGTGTGGGCAATCCAAGATGGTGTTAATTGCAAACCCCCAATTAAGATGTGTTAATTGCATTTGGAAAGGGTCGAGAAAAACTCTGCAACAAATTTTGGTGGTGGCGGTGTTGGTTCTTAGGATAAATGGAAGACAATTTCACCTTCAGGTCACGAAGATCTTTGGGCCTGTTTTATGGAGAGGCATGCAGAAAACAACTATAGGGCCTTTTCCTTGTTGATGATGAGCAGCTAGTGTAGTGTACAAAAATGATTTGTGGCAGAGATTTCGGCTCTTTGAAACATAGATACCGAACCAACATGGACGTTTACTCCTTAATTGCAATGTGGGGCTTGGATTTAAGTGAACCAGTGGAAATGGTGAGGATGGTGATGCAAAATATTGTGCATGAAGAGTTTTTGGTAAGCATGGAGTCCATTCTCAAATGGGCAGTTCCGAGTGTAGGTTTAGATTATTCTAAAGGACTAGTAGATGATGAAATTGAGGATCTCTATAGAAGACCAAGACTCAAACCCTTTATTCGTTGGTCTAAAGGAAAATACAAAGCTTTTTACTATGAGGACGTGTGTTTGGGATGGAAAGCACTCAAACTCTTCATCGAACTCATGGAGGTTGATGAAGTTCTGGCACAAGCAAAGGCAAAGATGTAGGGATTGGAAGTGAAAAGGAAGCACCAGAAGAAGAAGTTGGGGAAGTGGCGAAAGAAGAAGCCTTTGAAGGAGATAGCCAAGCATCCATTGGGTCTGGGTGGAGCTCATTAAGACTGGCCATGTTTGTCTATGTCTGATTTTGAATTCTCCCTCCACTTTTGTTGTATTAAAGCATGTAACTCTGAACACTGTTAATAGTGGTTTTTATTGTAAGGATTTTACTGGTAAACAATTACAGCAGTTACGAGGTTTATTTAATGTTTTACTCTGCACGTTAAGGTGCCTTTGGTTTTTGTCATTTACTGTGGAATTTTGGTGGGTATTGACATTGAACAATAGATGTACATTTTTATCTTTACAAGCAATACAATTTTCTTGTGTTACCGATCCAAAAATAATAATTATCTTGTTATTTAATCATATGAGTTAAATAATTAAATTACTTAGTCTATAATCATATGAGTTATTTAAGAGGCATGATATATTTAACTAATTAAATTGAAATAAAACATATTAAATAAATAAATGGAAGCAAAACAAGAAGCATTTTTAGAAGCAAAAAAGGAAGCAACAATGGAAACCAAACTAGAAGCAAACTAGAAGCAATCTTGGAAGCAAAATTGGAAGCAAAACCAGAAGCAAATGTGGAAGCAAAACTGGAAGCAAACTTGGAAGCAAAATTGGAAGCAAAACCGGAAGCAAACTTGGAAGCAAAATTAGAAGCAAAACTGGAAGCAAACTCAGAAGCAAACCTAGAAGCAAAATTAGAAGCAAAACCAGAAGCAAAACCAGAAGCAAACATGGAAGCAAAAACAGAAGCAAAACTAGAAGCAAAATCAGAAGCAAAATCAGAAGCAAAACTGGAAGCAAAATCAGAAGCAAAACCGAAAGCAAAAGTGGAAGCAAACTTGGAAGCAAAATTGGAGGCAAAACTGGAAGCAAACCTGAAGGAAAAATTGGAAGCAAAATTGGAAGAAAAATCAAAAGCAAAACTAGAAGCAAAAATGGGAGTAGACATAGAAGCAAAACCGAAAGCCAAATTGGGTGCTAATTTAGAGGTGCTATTCCCGATGCTATTTCCCAGTGCTATTTTAGGCGCTAACAGAGGCGCTATGATTTTTCAGTGCAAACTATGACATTGACTCCGGTGCAAAAGTCAGTGCTGAGATGATTCTGCCTATTTACATCGAGTTTAGCACCAGCCAAGTCGCCCAATTCGTGAACTGAAATACACTAAAATCTGACGTTATTTTAAGCGTTATTTTCCTATATATATATATATATATATATATATATATATATATATATATAGAGAGAGAGAGAGAGAGAGAGAGAGAGAGAGAGAGAGATGATGATTTTATACCCATATATCTTCCAATCATTTGCACCTAATTTTTGTTCTTTTTTAATAAGTCCAAGCACATTTGCAATTCATGAATGCACAGACTAGAAAATAGCCATAAAATGCAGAGATGCCAAAGAGAGAGAGAGACATGATGATTTTATACCCATATATCTTCCAATCATTTGCACCTAATTTTTGTTCTTTTTTAATAAGTCCAAGCACATTTGCAATTCATGAATGCACAGACTAGAAAATAACCATAAAATGCAGAGATGCCAAAAACTATAGAATTACAGTGTAAAGGATATAGAAATTTACAAACACTTTGTTTTCCAATTAAAAAAATAGTGAAGGACATAGCACAATAGTGTGGTTTTCATGATTAAGATTGGAAATAATATTTCCTTTCCATGCATACACTACAAGTGCACTTGAATCTATTTAACAAAAATAAAAATTAAGTATAACTTATTGGAAAATGTATGGACGTAAAATGAAGAACCTTCCAAACAAATGCAAGTTTCAACCTCATCAAACAACCTGGCCCAATGAACAAACAACATGGATAGCAATCCGCTTATTGAGATTAAACCTTCACACCATAACACACCAATGACGACTACACTCCAACTTAATCACAATAAATGAGAAGATGCAAATAGTAAATGCAAATGTACTACTCAAGGCACCATGTGTCCCCATGAAGAGTCCATGGAAAGACACAACTATACAAACAAACTCATGAAATATTTCCAATAGAAAATCCCCCTACACTAATAATTATTATTAAAAATATTTACAAAATGCCAAAACCATGAGGAAAATTACACCCGCCAATCACAAATTTGCAAAAACAAGGGAAAAATTCACTTTTTCTAAATACTCCCCCAAACATAAGTTGTAATTTAGCTTTATTTTTTGGCCATTCCCAAAGCACAATTTTAATATGCAAGATTGAGGTGATAACATTAGTTCATTGCCTTATAAATGCAATGACAAAAAAATACCAAACAAAGACATGTGAAAGCTCTGAAAATTTTATCATTAACAATGAAAGAAATATTTTCTCCTAACATATGCAATGCAAATCCACTTCAATTCAAAAAATGAAAATGGAAATTAGGTCTAAGTAGGTGGGAAATATTTGTGTGTAAGATTATTAATTATGTCTGTGTTGAGAGGGCTTCGATATGGATGTCCTTTCACATTTGCTCTTTTTGTGCATGCATAGCATCCTAATAACGGTCTTATGCATATATAGTATCCCAATTATGCCTGATTTCAACATATTGGAATGCAACTCTCGTTAATGACCTCTGCTATAAACTCAAACAATCTGCAGTGTTTATTCATTTCCTTACATTGCTTCTCAGACACAATAACTTGGTAAAATCTTATTGAATTGTCATTTGGGTTTTGTTTACTGACTTGGTCAAATTGTTTGAAGAGATATACATTTGTACCTATTAATAAGATCTATGTCTTTCATCTTCAAAACAAAGAAAGAACTTATTGTAATTTGATATGTGTAAAAAATTCATGTCTATTGAGAGCGTTTATATATATCATATTGAAAGCATAAAATAAGGGATTTGTAAGTATTGTTCTTCTACATTGTTTTTTTTCATTTCCTCAGGAAAACCAATGGATATGAAAATTGTGTCTCCTTTCAGGGGCTATTTCTATCATGTTCAAAACAAGAAGCAAGCCATTTGTAAGTTTGAACATCATCGAAATTGTTGTGCTCTAATTTTTCCTTTCTCTTCTCTAGTTGACTGTCTTTACAGGTCACTACCCCCTTTTCAATTGCAGACTTAATACCATAATTCATCAATGTTTGCTACTTTTCTATGAACAACTAACAAGGAATATGATGCACTCAACCATATTCCCCATCAATGAGTCTAGGTATCATATTGAAATTTGTAAGAACTATTCATCTTGGGTTTTTTCTATATTAAAGAATTTATTTTTCTAATATTTACATGTTTTATGCTTCAAACTATTACTTGCATAACCTCATTGGTAGTTTTAATTTCTCTATGCACTTATCTATATCAATAAATCCTTGACAAGGAGACTTATTTGAAGCCAGTAGATATTTGTGCATCTATAACCACAATGAAACTATCATTTCTACATACGTCAAGTTGACTGATTCTATGTACATAAAACTATTTGGATTCCCATAAATTATACATTACACCAATCATTGTCTACATCTTTTATAGTGTCGTTTTATAGTTTTTTGCACTTGTACATTTTATGGTTAATTTCTGGTGTGTGCACTCATGCACTGCAATTGCATTTGAAATTATTAAATGAAAATGAAAATTAGCTATAAACAAATGGAAAAAGTCTAGGTATAAAATCATTAAGCTCATCTTTGTCGAAAGGTTTATATTTGTTATATGGGGAGGGAAAAAATAATCCTTTGTAAGCTTCTATGTCTCCTATAGTCTCATTTTACAGTGTGTTACATATTTGCATTTTATGGATGAATGTGTATTGTTAATTATTGTTTGAATTTTTTTGTTTATGTCTATTCTTCGCTATTCTTTATGAATTAGTGTGTATATGTTTGTTTGTATTTGAAGTATTTGTTGGGGTTGAAGTTTAAATTGTGTGGAACAAAGTGCTATTTTTCACATTTACTGAGGTTGTTTCTTCGGGTGTGTTTATGGGTTGGTCTTTCTTGTTGAGTGAAGGTCTTTGCATGATAACATGCATGTCATGATTAAGAATCAAATTAGTATTTCCTTGGCATGCATGCACTGTAACTGCATTTCAATTTATTTGAGGAAAATTTAAATTAGGTCCAAGTAATTGTAAAATGTGGGGTGTAAAATGATTAAGTCTACGCCTATTCAGAGGATCTATATCTATTGTATTGGGAGCAAAAGATGAGGCAGTTGTAAGCCCATATGCCTTCTACAGTGTCATTTTATAGTTTTTAACATGTTTGTATTTGTGCGTTAGTGTCTACCATTTGTTGTTGTTTGTATTGGAATCTGTTGTTGAGTTAGATATATATGTGTGTGTGTGTGTGTTTTGTTATACGTGTGTATTCATGTACATATGTGCACACAAATACATACAGATATGCAAGTATATATATAGGTATACATACATACATACATACATACATACATACATATATACATATATATATATATATGTTGCAGCCAAAATATAAAATTTGTATAACCTGCACTCCCCTATAATATCACCACTTGCATTACATGAAGTAGCTAGGTGCAGTTCAATTTATTCTATGGAAGTGAGAATTGTTCGTACATGAAGTATTTCTTTTACAGTGTAATTTTTTAATTGTTTTACACTCTTGCATTTCATGGGTGAATGCCCTTCTTTTCTAATTAAATAAATAAAGAAATAAAATGCCTTGCGTAGACAGAGCTCTAATCATGTATATGTATATATATTATTTATATGTACATGAATGTGCATGTGTTCATGAATAATATAGATACACATATAAAATGCATTTACACATATATATCTACTATCTATAAATTCATTCTACATGCACATGCATGCATACATATAAGTGTATGTATTTATATCTATGTCTGGTTGTCAATACTAATCTATATATATGTGTGTGTGGAAATGGGTGAACAACACAAAAAACAACCTTTGCACAACAAAATTTAAACTTCAGAATGAAGAAATATTTAATGAAGTGCAAGTAAGTATTTCACTTGACAACAAATATTAACCCATAGAGAATAGTCAACAAGTAATAAATTCAAACACACTTGCAATGCACGAGTCGAGACAATGAAAATTAACCATAAAATGCAAAGATACAAAAAACAATAAAATGACATTGTAAAAGATATAGGAACTTACAAAGGCCACCTCTCTTCCTTCTAATTGAACCAAATGTTTCTCATACATGCTACTTAGCTAAGCATATTTATCCTAGACTTGATACCAACACTTTATTAGTAGAACTAGCCATACAAGGTTGAGTCGAATTCATTTTGATTCCAATAAGCCATATTTTTCTCTTACCTTTCTCATTGTACTGATTTTGTTCTAATAATAATAATTGTTTTACCAAGCTATTCCATTGCAAATATTTGACGAGTTTGTTAATACACCCATGCCTTGGCATGCATTCTTCTTGAAGAAGGCATCACATGGCAATGTATTTTCCATGACGGAAAATGGAAATAACATTTCCTCTGCATGCATGGATCACTACTGCAATTGAATTTATTAAATGGAAATGAAAATTAGATCTAAGTAATTAGAAAAATCCTAGATATAAAACTAATTAAATCTATGTCTAGTGCAAGGCAATTGCAAGACAAGCAATCTCTAACTTCGCATGGCTTTTACAACGTTCTTTCATAGTTTTCCCACTCCTCTATATTTTTTTAGCTAATGCCTACTATTTTGCATATATAAAAATATATATGCTTATATATGCATACATATATATATACACACACACATGCAAACATACACACACACACACATATATAATTATATATATAGACATAACTCATATTTGTAATTGTTTTTGGTTTTGTACTTTTAAGTTTGCCAACCAAAGTATTTTTTGCATTGTTTTTTCATTTGCTCAGATTGTTAACATCAATGTATTTATGGATTATTCTTTCTTGTTTAGTTAAGAACTAGACTAGATAAAAACATGTTCACCTCTTGAAAATAAATCCAGTGATCTATCCATTTCTTGATCCATGGACATCATACACATATAGGAAAAAAGACTATATATCACTGGTGTTTAAGTTGCATTGTTCATAGTAATTGACATGTCCCATTGGAAATTGAAATGTATGCATATATAGATTTTATTTACCATTAAGATTCATAGGTGTCTTGATAATAGAAGCAATAGGTTGCTACTATTACACAATGAGCACATGTAGAGCTAACGAATTCAAAAATCACCTAAAACAAATAGGGTTTTGTTTTTTGTCTTTGTAGCTACCTTTTTAAGAAGCAGTTTTTGAGCATTTGAAGTAGCAACACCAATTCCCACAATCATGCCAGCAGACGAAACATAGTTGGGGATCACCAACCAAAGAGAAACCAAGATCAAAACATTACTTGAAATAGTTACCACTGCATTTTGCACATAACATATCAATTTCAGTACAAAACATCCTAGAAGCACATGACCATAACATATAATAAATATGAAACATAAATAGACCACAAAATATGATGGAAAAAAAACTTGAATTATCATCCATTACTCATTCCATGCATTTGGAAAATCTATGAAGTCTGACCAAACATACCATGCATTTATGAGATAATTTCCACAATTTTCTTACAAGCATAGGAAAAGCATGCAACAAAAAATAGAAAAGGCATTGCATTTTGGATTGTAACTTTAATGCCCATACTTCACTGTGGCCAACGAATATTTAAAAATGAATATACAAGACAAAACAATTAAAACATTACCTATATAGCAACTAAACCTCTCGATGCTCATCTATATTTCACGTTCAGCTGACATTGTGACAAATGCAAATTCTTTTCCAATTTGGTTGTCCTCCTCTTTGAACACCTTCAAAATAGGATCAAATGAAATGTCATAGACATACGCCATAATGTATTAACTACAAGTTTCAAGCATCTAACAAATAAATAGCATCACAATTGACCTATTTTCTTTCTCTATGCATGGCCAATGACAACATTTGCAGCTGCGCAAACCAATTCAGAACAACTCCTCTATTTAATAGACATTTGCAAATGCAACTCAATACAAATAGATATACATGTGTGTATCTGCACATGCACAAGCTACTTTAGAACAAGCTTCTCCATGGTTCTTGCAACAACATTTCATTTTTCTTACAATTAGGCCAAGTTTGCAATGAGAAAACAATTGACATAGATACATGTGAAGTCAACATAAGCTCCAAAACACACCATGCCATGTCTACGTACACACACACACACATATATATGTATATATATACATGTATTTGTATAAATATATGCAAATATAGATATATATTTATATACATACGTAAGTATATGCGTCTACATTTATAGACAAATGCATAAATGCAAACAAATACATATATATAAAAAAACATATGCATAGATTGACACACATACATATACATATGCATGTATCTCTATGCACTCATATTTACATATGTATATGTGAGTGTATATGTCTAATTTTCCATGGATCCACCTAAATGAGTCAAACAACACAAATAATACTTCCCTCAACAGATTTAAAACATCATCCCATTACCGACTAATGATGACTGCACTCCAGTCTGCTTATAATAAATGGGAGATTGCATATTAGAAAATGAGAAAGGCACAAGCAAAATAATGACCAATGAGGAAGTTGTTAGAGGGACATAGAAAAAACACATAAAATGACAATCATGCATGCTCATACATATATATATGCATACACGCATATACATATGGACATATACAAATATATTTACATATATATACACATAGACACACACATATATAAATATACATATATACACATATATATATATATATAAATATACATATAAATATACATATATATACGTATATATATATATATATATATATATCTAGACATATATACATATATATATATATATATATATATATATATATATATATACATACATATATATAGATAGATACATATATATATGTATATATATATGTGTGTGTCTATGTGTATATATGTAAATATATTTGTATATACATATATATATATTATATATGTGTGTGTATACATATTTTATTTACACGTCTCTACAATTTTTTCTCATTGGCCTCTATAATTTGTCTGCACGGGGAGCTAATGTTATTGCCTCAATCTTGCATATTAAAATTGTGCTTTGGGAACGACACCAAAAAATAAAGCTAAAGTATAGCTTATGTTCGGGAGAGTATTTAGAAAAAGAGAATTTATTTTCCTCTTTTTGCGATTTTGTGATTGGTGGATGTAATTTTCCTCATGGTTTTGGTATTTTGTAAATATTTTTAATAATAATTATTATTGTAGCGTGCACAGGAACAACTACTTCCACTATCAAATTCCTTTACTTCAGACAGTTTAACATGTTCCTCTATCATTTAAACTATCCTTCTAGATTTTTTCACACCTTTGCATTTTATGGATTTCTGCCTATTGTTTGTACAAGAAAAAAAATACTTTGCTCAATAGAAGTAGAACTTCAAAACCAAGAACTATTTAAATGATGAGCTATTTTGATTTTAATTTATTAATACTTAGTTGCAACTAAGTATTTAACTTGACAACAAACACTAACCCATAAAGAATAGCGAAAATAGACATTTACACACAAACTACAAACAACAACACATGGATACAATGATTTTATACCCACATATTTTCCAATTACTTGGATCTAATTTTCATTAATGTTTAATAAATGCAAGTGCAATTGCAATGCTTGATTGGAGACAATACAATTTAGCCATAAAATGCACAAATGCAAAAAATATAAAATGACACTGTAAAAAGGATAGGAACTTACCAATGCCTTGTTTTCCAATTCCACAAACTGTGAACAACTTAGCATGATAATATGCTTCGCATGATTAAGAATGGAACTAACACACACACACACACACACACACACACACACACACACACACACACATAAGAAATGCTTCATTTTTTAATTTGATAAAAAAATTATATTGTCGGTTGCTTTAATGCCACTGGGAATACTCGAGGTGGAGACAAAAATTCTTAATAGACAAAAAAAATACATAAAAATATTCTTGTTTTGTTTATATGGAGTGTCAAAAATTGGATGCATACGTCTCAACTCCTCCCCCCTATAGAGTCATCACTTTTGTTGCATTCACAAATGAATTAGGGAGACTTGATTTTATGAACTTTCTTATGAGGGAAAACTATACTGCACTAGTCCACAATTCCATTTGAATTTTGAAGTACTACATAGGTTGCTATCAAATTCCTTCACAAAACCAAGCCCCCTAACTGACACAAATACATAACCACACTATAAACACTAACCCATATTTACACTCATAGAAACAACATGAGCAAATAGGAAAACAAGGCCAAAAATACTTTGATGAGTAGAACTAAAACTCCAAAACAAAGAAATATTTAATGGATTGCAACTAAGTATTTCACACGAGAACAAAGACCAACCCATAAAGAATACCCAACAACCAATAAATCCAAAATCTACACATGCATATATATGTATGTGTCATTTTATAGTTTTTTACACACTTGTATTTTATGGGTTAATGTCTATTCTTTCTTGTTGTTTTTATTTTGTGCACACAAGCATCACATTGCAAATGCATTTGAATCTATTAAATAGCAATGAAAATTAGGATGAAGCAATTGGCATATATCTGGATATAAAATCATTAAATTTGACACCATTGCAGCCCCAACTCTTCACAACATTATGCATTTATGGCAACAACAGTTGCATCTATTCAAAATAAATGGGAAAATAGATCCCAGTTAATGCAAAATGCAGAACACCGACATATCTACACATATATACATACATACATATATGTGTGTGTGTGTGTACATGGAAATACACACACACACACACACACACACATATATATGCACAAAGATATACATCTATATGCACACATACATATATATACACAAATAGAAATACATATGCATGCACAAAGATATATATCTATATGCACACACATACATATATATACACAAATAGAAATACATATGCATACATATATATATACATATACTTGCATATACGTATGTCTTTGTGTGCATGTATGTATATACATACACACGTATAAAAACACACATGTATATAACTAAGTCAACAATAGATTCCCTCTCAACAAACACAAAATTAATCATTTTACACCCACACATTTTCCAATTAGTTGGACGTAATTTTCATTTTCATCAAATAAGTTCAAGTGCAGTCACAACGCATACATGTGAAGGAAATACTAATTTCTTTCTTAATCATGACAAGCATGACATCATGCCAATTACTTCACTAAAAAAGAAAGACTAACCCATAAACAAACCCAAACAAAAAACCTTAGAAAATTCCAAAACAATACAAATAACACTTTGTTCCACACAATTTAAACTTAAACCCCGAGAAATACTTCAAATACGAACAAACGTATAGACGTTGACCCATAAAGAATAGCAAAGAATAGACATAGACACAAAAAATGTAAATAAAAACTAGGAATACACGCTCACAAGGTTACAAAGACTTTATTTTTCTCTCCCCATAGAACAAATATAAACCCTTTCAAGAGAGACGAGCTCAATGATTTTATACCCAAATATTTACACTCACAGAAACAATCTGAGCAAATGGGGAAACAACACAAAGAATACTTTTCCCAACACAATAAAAAAAATAAAATGACACTATAGAAGATATAGCAAAAATACAAAAAATAATAAAATGACACTGTAGAAGATATAGCAACTTACAAAGACCACCTTTCTCGCTTCCAATCCGGCCAAACCAACAAGCAAATGAAAAAAAATACAAAGACCATATTTCTCGCTTCTAACAGAGTAGATGATGTTAGTGAAATTATTTATTTATTACACTAGCATAAGTTAACTTAGGTCTTTTATTTAATTAATTAAGTCCTAGGTTGCATAATTAGAATATCATTAATAATGGGTTCATTACCCTTTCCATGTTTGTAGGGGATAAGATTCCTTCTAGAAGATGAGTTGTCCTAAAACTTATCTCAATCTTTTATCATTTCCTAGGTAGGGTTCACATGTCACATGTTGTTAGATCATGACACATGGCAACATCGTATTGCATCTTGCATCTCTCTCATGCCTATATAATCAGGGCATATGTACATTTGTAATTATATTCTAGATCAATAGCAATCTCCATTTGCATGCCCTTAGTTGCAACACTTTATGTGTGGTTGAATTTATTCTTGGAAAAGATCCTTTGAAGTGTGCACAACTTCATTAGATGATTCAACATCCATTATTTCAACATGGTATCAGAGCCATTCCATTGAAGAGTTCATCCTAGGATCAAGAAAGTTGAGCGAGAGAAATTCATTGCAAACTAAAGGTTTCCATTGTAGGATACGTGACTCTACCCGGGGACCAAGCTAATTTCTAGAGCAAATTGAGTTAGATCTGAGCTCGCCATTGTCTTCAGAAGGCCTCAAAACCTAGGATCACTTGTTCATTCATCAACCTAGGAGCCATCAGTGGTATTTTAGGGTTTGCAAAATCAATTATACGATTCGTACAATTTGTAGTAAAAAAACATCCCTCATAGTTGTCCTTTGTGGCAAAAAAAAATTTAGTCGTAGGCATTTTCTATTTTAGAAAAAAATTGGGTTCATATTTCCATTATTTTGGGAAAAAAATTTTTTTGGGCAATTTCTATAGTTTTGTTGAAAAATATTTCCATACGACTAGTATCAAAATTCACTGTCGGCATCATCGGGCTAAATATTTTGCCTATTGGCATTTGATTCTGCATAGTTTATTTTTTTGATTGATATCGACATATATATATGGGGTTTGATTTTTTTGAAATCATCGGCATATATTAAAATCATTGTCGACATTCAAGAGGGTTTATATTTTAATCCATAGGCTTAATATTTTTTTATTGACATACAATTTATTTGTTTGTCGACATCAAATACCGTTTGATTTTTTAATTGCTTTTTAAGCAATATTAAAAAATCTTTATATTTTTTGTTTTTTGGTGCACTCAAAATTCTGCAAAAAGGTATCTGTTTACCACTTGGGGTTCGCTCGCCATTGTTCGGTCACATCACGATCGACTGTTGTACTTTGTACATCGGCCTATTTGTCGATCATTCTTTCTTGTGCCTGTCGATCCTCTCTGACCGTTCACTTTCACTGCGTGCTAACTATTAGGTATGTCGGTTGCTTGTCATTGACACAGTACCCTTTTGGAGCTCTCGTCCACTGTTCAAACTCCTTTCCTAGCTGTCGTTGACCACCAAGAGGTTTGCTCACATTCAACGATGCCGCCGCTTTTTGTCACCCCGCCACCACTTTAGGTGGCGCCTAATTTTTTTGCCAATCAAACTACCAAGGTCATATTAGGGACCAAATGCTAGCCTAAAGGGGCCTATTTTATTACTCCCAATTAGCCTACAAAGTGCCTAATCTAGGCCTTTTTTTTAGTTTTTCATAACTTTCACCTAGGGTATCGAAATTCAGCAAACAAGATACCATCGAAAAGAGGATTTGGTCTATTTTCCAGTGGTGAAATTTGTTCTACAAAATTTTGTTGTTAGAAAAATCTACACTCAACTAAAGTCAAAACCCTAATTTGGACTTAAAGGCTCATATCTTCACAATCGTTTATCAAATTTCAGTGATTCCAACGACATCAGGAAGATAATTCAAAGCTTTTTTCATCAGTTCAGACACTTTAATCAGTTTAAGCTCTAGGTACTCTTGCATTGATTTTTTCAATTTGGTGCATTTGTTCAATAAATTGGATATCCTGAAGCTTGGGAAAATGATTTTTGATTTGGGTGGCATCTATTTAGTTACGTAACATATTTGGAAGTCTCTATTTGTTGTTGAAGGTCATTGTCTTTGTAATTTTGGAGAAATTTGATAGTATATTATGGGGTTTGCATTTTCTCCTTCTCTGACTATGTTGCATAAGGGAACCTATAAACAATGGTGAGATGGGATCATACACCATCTCCAATCACTTAATTTATTGCCACATATGTATGGTATAGTTCCCCATCCGAGTGAAGGTATTCATGAACTTGCTTGGAGTTGTAGCATATATATTGTCTTAGAGATCATTGCAATGCAAGTTGATTGTGATGTTTTGAGTACTATTGATCATTATGATTGTCCTCACATCCTTTGGAATAAGATTTGGGAGACATATGGAGATTCAGATACTCCACCCTACCTTGATGATCATGATTCAGAATATCATTCCTCATCTCAGGTACCCCATGATGATATTGCTATGTAGGAGGTTGTTTGTTTGGATTGCCTTGAATCTTCTGAAGAGGTTGACAAGGTTTCTTTAGATATTCCTTCTTCTCCATTAGATACTTTTGGTATCCCTTCACATTCAGTGATTCCTTGTCTAGATTACTTGATTGAGGCTTCTATCATCTCTATCCATCAGGGCACGTTCAGTTTTCCAGACTTGACATCACAGGATGGCTTTGTTTTAGGTATTGTAGCCTTGGTTATCTCTACAAGTTTGGAGGACATTCTTGAGGGGATATCACTCCTCTATTCAAATTCCACTTTAGAGATTTTTCTTGAGTCTCCACATCCCTTTGTCTCGACCTTGATTGGAGATCCTAAGACTATCTTGGAGGCACTTGGTTTCTCTTCATAGATTTCATGTATGAGATTTCTTCCCTCCCATTCCATTCAAGAGTTGGGGTTTCTTCAACATCCACCATTGGATTTTCTTCTTCCTAGTGGGAGACATGTGGTTTGGATACCTTTGTTGCTTCAGACTTCTTTTAGTAGTTTTGAGGACACTTCATTCAGGAGGGGCAATCTAGTCTCCATCACATTCATTATATCACAATCTTTGGATCTTGTTCAACATCAGTTTCTGCATCATCCTGATTTGTCACCTTCTACATTGATTGGGTATGTACCTGAGTTGATTGTGGCATCTTCATCTTCATCAGGAAAGGAGACACATGAACAAAGTTCAAATACATCATCAACATCCACCTTCCTTCAATTCCTTTTCAAAATGGGAAGCATTCCTACACTTGCACTTGGTTTTGTTTCTTCCGAAAGGGAGACAAGTAGTTTGTTGACATTGGATCTTGTTTTGTCTTCAGACACTTAACCATTTTTGCAGGTGATCTCATATTTTGGGAGGCTATAGAGTCTCCCTATTTCCCTCCTATGGGGGGGCCATTAATTGTAATATATCCATGTGATGAATTGTGTACTTGGGGGGTATTTGGGAGTCCTCCATCCTTCCCATCCTTTCTCACTTCTCTACATTTCATCTCCTTTTGGAGAGGGTTTTCTTCCCATTGGGTTTTCTCCTTTTCTCCGTTTGTGGGAGATTAGTTGCATTTTCATTTTCATTTTGTAAATGGGTACCTAATATGGCCATCATGTAGTTGAGACCCGTCATCCATCATTGCATAATCATTGCATTTCCTCCCTAAGTTTCACTTATGGGGGGGTGTTAGTGTAATTAATTATTTATTACACTAGCACAAGTTAACTTAGTTCTTTTATTTAATTAATTAAGCCCTAGGTTACATAATTAGAATATCATTAATAATGGGTTCATTACCCTTTCCATGTTTGTAGGGGATAAGATTCCTTCTAGAAGATGAGTTATCCTTCTAGAACTTATCTCAATCTTTTATCATTTCCTAGGTAGGGTTCACATGTTGTCACATGTTGTTAGATCATGACACATGACAACATCATATTGCATCTTGAATCTCTCTCATGCCTATATAATCAGGGCATATGTACATTTGTAATTATATTCTAGATCAATAGCAATCTCCATTTGCATGCCCTTAGTTGCAACACTTTATGTGTGGTTGAATTTCTTCTTGGAAAAGATCCTTTGAAGTGTGTTTAGCTTCATTGGATGATTCAACATCCATTATTTCAACAGATGAAAACCCTCCCAATAGACACAAGCTTCAGCCTTGTCAAACAACCTGACCCAATGAAAAAACAACACAGTAACAATTTGGTTGATAGTGTTAAACCTTCACAACATAACACATCAATGACACCTACACTCCACCATATTGACAATAAATCAGAAGATACAAATAGTAAATGCAAATGTACTACTGAAGAGGCAATGCCTCCCCAGGAAGAGTCCATGGCAAGACACGACTATACAAATAAAAAACATTGACCTACATCTAGACTCACAGAAACAACCTAAGAAAATGGGTAGACAATAGAAAAAATAATTGAAATGCATGGGTTTACACAATGGGAATTAACCATAAAATGCAAAGATACATAAAACAACAAAACACCACTGTAAAAGATATAGAAACTTACAAACCCCACTTTTCTCGCTTCCAGCCCTAGCAAACCAACCCTGCAAATGAAAAAAATCACAATGGCCACCTTTCTTGCTTCTAACAGATAGATGGAAATCCTACGAATAGACACAAGCTTCAACCTCATCAATCAACCTGACCAAATGAACAAATAACACAAATAAAAATTCCCTCAACAATGTTAAAAATTCACATCATAACACACTAATGATGGTTGCACTCCAACACACTCACAATAAATGAGAAGACGCAAATAGTAAATGCAAATGTACTAGTGAAGACACCATGGATCCCCACAAAGAGTCCATGGAAAGACACGACTATACAAACAAGCTCATGAAATATCTCCAATAGCAAAGCTCCCTACAATAATAATAATTATTAAAAATATTTACAAAATGCCAAAACAATGAGGAAAATTACACCTGCCAATCACAAAATCGCAAAAAAAGGAAAATAAACTTGCTTTTTCTAAGTACTCCATCGAACATAAGCTATACTTTAGCTTTATTTTTTTGTGCGATTCCCAAAGCACAATTTTAATATGCAAGTTTGAGGTGCCAAGCGTCCCCACGAAAAGTCTATGGAAAAACACGACTATAAAAACAAACTCATGAAATATTTCTAATAGCAAAGCTCCCTACAATAATAATTATTATTAAAAATATTTACAAAATTCTAAAACCACGAGGAAAATTACACCCACCAATCACAAAATCGCAAAAACAGGAAAATAAATTCGCTTTTTCTAAATACTCCTCCGAACATAAGCTATACTTTAGCTTTATTTTTTGGTGCCATTCCCAAAGCACAATTTTAATATGCAAGATTGAGGCAATAACAATAGTTCCCTGCCTTATAAAGATAAGGACTAATAATATTTAATTTTCAAATATCATATATTAGATTTTAAAAATTATATAATAGTGGTTAATCAAATCATTACCTTTTATTAGTTTCATTAATGTCATCTTAATATTACTTTAAACTGCACTTGCATGTAGCATTTAGGTTAGTTTCATCTTGAATTATATTTGCTATTGTAGGGTTAATCATATTTATTAGCATAGGGTTTGTCTTAGTTTAAATTTATTATTTATTTTTATGTTGTTTATTACTATTCCAAATTATGGAAATATTTATTAGATTAAACCTTGATTGTTATTTATGTCATATTTATAAATACAGTTATGATCTACTTAGAACTTAAGATTTATTTAATATTAGTTAGATCAAAATTGTTTCTCTAGGTTAATTTGATATTTAATTTTAGTCCTTTATAAATAGTGTAAGTTTATTGTAGGGTTTGGGCTAGTATAAGTTTAGTGTTTAATTATAGTTTTCTTTCAATTTTTCCAACAATTAGAAAATAAGAAATATGAATATTTTCCAAAAATCATATATTTTTTTAATTGCATATCCAAAAGGAATACTATAAAAATTACAAATAGTTTTGAACATTATGATCTAAGGACATTACTATGGTATTAGACACTAGGTCTTCCAACTTGTAGGTAAATCTAACATTTTATGCAACATAATCAAAAGTCAAAGAAGAAGTATATAGACCAAACTATGGATGATACTTTTAACACCTTGGAATGATGGAAAAGGGATTTAGAATGGATTGAGGAAGTTTGAGGGAAAGCATTAGCCTCACTTTGCATAAAACTTGATAGAGACATATATTGTGATGAAATGATCTAAGTTAAGTCAAGAAACTCATGCCAATTTTACTTTCCAACAGTTCTATGAGCTAAAGATGAAGAATGGCTAGAGGAGGAAGAAGATATTAGTATGATCTTGAGAAAATATTCTTAGAAGAAAAGAGAGAACAAAAATAGAGGTTGAATAGGCTACAAAATAATCTACCATGCAATATGAATATAAGGATCTCTTATTAGAAAAAGTATTATATTGAATCTAAGGGTTGTTTACGTCAACAAAGTATTGATGATTTCAAGGAGGAAAAGACATCACTTGTTTATTGTGAAGAGACAAAAATGGAAGAAGATGTATCAATCCATGAACAAACAATTAATATTCCAAAAGGCAAGTCATTTAAATGCATATGAATAATTTTCACGATAGTCAAATTGTTAATGGGCATGCAATTGAGGTGAATATTTTGGCTAATCCTATTACAAAGGTGATGGTATTGAGACCATCTATCTTCCAAAGAATAATTATTTGTTGTATGTGGTTATTTTTTTATAATAATTATGTTGATGAGAATGTTTTATTTTATGCCACTAATTCTAAAATTATGAATCACAATAATTAATGTGTTGAGACAAATCTCTAAGAAACATATAAATCAACAAAAGAATAAGTAAAAATATTCCTATAATAGAGTTCAGAGGTGAAGATAATTAAATTAGCATATATTTATTGTGTCATACTATAATATTACAAAAATCTTGTCATCATAGAAGGCATTCTAAAAATGGTGAAAGGGTAAAGGATATAAATTACAACATAAGGTACGTATAGATTCCTTGGCTCCAATTCAATTTCTTTTATACATACGAGATCTAGGTGACATATTGAAAAACAAGAAGGATATAAGGGTATCAATGAGATAAATATCATTACTCTTAATGAGTTACTCATCCCATGCATTTGGATTAAAATTAATCTCATGAAGAATCATGTAAAATATGTTGAGAATTCTAACAAAATGATGAATGTACAATCCTCACAATTCATGGGCCAATCCATAGTGTTAAGTTCTACATATAAAGATAATTTATGATGCCAAATATAAATTAGGATCTAATGGAAGTAGTCATAGTTGTAGGGAAAATGAGATGCTCAATATTGGAATTTGGTAAGGAAGGTAGATTTTATTTTGATATTTGAGTTTTTCTAATTGTGCGAACCCAAGCCTAGGTACCTGCAAAACAAAGAGATTACACACCCTAAGTTAGATTTTGCAAGCATAAATAAGGATTCCCCATGGAATCCATTTACAATTCAAACTAGGAATGAAAATATGCAAGAACACAATATAAGAGATAAAACAAAGATGAAATCCTAATTTAAATAGCAAACTCTTGATCCCATGGGGGAATTGGTGCCAATTTGATGTGAAAATTTGGCCCTTTCCCAATTCCTATGATAGCAAGCTTCGATATGTAGACTTGATGAAGAGATTTGATCCACTTTTGATGATGAATGATGAGGACTCCAAGCCAAATCTGCAAAAGAACCTAGCTAAGAATTCAATGGTGTGAAACTATGATAGATATTTGAACATGGTAACTTTACTCAAATTGTGGATGATCAAATGAAGAGAGGAGCTCTTCATTTATAGGATTTCAAGATGGATGAATGCCCAAATTTGAGCAATGTGGGACTAACATTCATCTAATGATATGGTGCCACTTGTCAAGTTATGAATGGATGATGGTTGTGCAAGATTTGGGGTTTGTGCCAATAAATGCCAATATTTGAAATTCAAATTTGTTGAAATGACATGTAAGAGGGAAGGGAAAATGCAATAAATGCCATTTGGCTCAAGGCAAAGGACATGTAAGATGAAGTTATTGCCTTGTTGGATGTACATGTTGACTTGGAATTTTTGAATTCAAATTAAGAGAATATTCCAAAAAAGATGCCTTGTGAGAAAAATAGGGATTTAATAAATGAATTAAATCATTTTCATGTGCAACTTGCATTATCTAGAGGATGTGACATGAGATTAGATTAAATTAATCAAGGGTTAATTAATTTAATGGGAGATTTGATGATGTGACTTATTTGACTTAGATTTATGGGATTATTTAAATCAAATAAGAGAGGACTATGATAAGAGGCTAATTAAATAAAGATTTTGATTTATTTAATTAAAAGGGATGGTGTTACATTAAATCCAATAAGGTTTTAATTTATTTAATTTAATGGATGGACTTTAGAGGTTTAATCAAATAAATTGATTATTTAATTAAATAGGGATAATTAGATCAGATGGATTGATTTAATTAACAAGAGATAATGACATAATTAGACAAAATGATTTATTTAATTAAGAGACAAATATTGATGAATTTAATCAGATAAGGGAATTTGATTAAACGGTTAGACTGAGGGATGATTTAGGAAGAAATGATGTTAGTAAGTCAGGATCAGATGCATGATGTCAATCAGTATATTTTCGATGTCTACACTAACTAAGCATAGCGTGGTGTTTTGGAATCAAACTATAAATAGGTTTGCTAAATTTGGATGTATAAAGGTGAATTCATAGAGAATAAGAGATCACAAGATGACTTCAAAATTCCTTTTTTTTATTGAAGAGGGGTAAACACTTTTGGACCAAAGCTATGAATTGATGAGGTCACAAATGGGGGACCTCATCCCCAATATAAATTCTCAACAATTACACCCCAATGGGGTTTGATCCTTGATGGAAAGAATAAAAACAAAATAACTTAACCATCACACCATGCCACTATTGGAACTTCACAATTCCTTACACCAAGAAGGCATTGTAATTTTTTATCACAATGGGCAAACACAAGATATGCGATGATTTCTATGTCATGGATCTAGACGATGCCAACATAGTATTTGGCATTACATGGATTAAATTATTTGAGACCATGATGGAATTGAAATTAAAGGGGAATGAATTAGTGGTTCAAGGAATTGAAGATAAATCAAAGAGGATGTAATGAGTATCTCAAATTGCACATTGAATGGAGATAAGCATAGCATCATCCATAGGTGAGTCACTTCATCATGATAATATTTGGTCTATTTTGGATGATAATAGTACAATGTTAAATGTTATAACTCTAGGATGGACACAAAGTAGAGGAATTTATAAAGAGATATGGAAGATGCATGTGTGAGATATATTTTCTAGTAAGGAATTCATTTTCTCCATGGAAATGATTCAAGAAGGTATTTATAATAAAATCAAAGTAGTACAACACAAGCTTGGTGGTGAGCTTATTTGACCCATAAAGAAACCCTTGGCCTTGTGGGGGTTTAAGGATGCCTTAAATAAGTGGGGAGATGGAACTATTGGTCATAAAATCAAGGAGGAGAATATGGTGAGTTGGTTATATTCCTTTCTAGAACCTAAGTCGAAAGTGGAAAGGTTCAATCATGCATCTCATTGTGAGCCTCCCAAAGGTTTGCATTTATGTTATTGTGAACCATGCACAATTATCAATTATTTATCCTCAATTGATCAAATTATTTTTCAAAGAGGTGATAAAGATACTTGGCATGCATAACAATATGAATGATGTAGATAGTAGATCCCATAGTACTTTTCAAAAAGGGTTATTTTTCTTGATAGGTATGGGATCTAGGAAAGATGGCAGGGTTGTTTTTGATAAGATAACTAATTGTGTACATTTTTTTATTTATCTTCCAAATCTCCCAAATTTTTTTCAAAGAAGTGATTAAGTTACATATATTGCCTAACAATATCACAAGTTATTTGGATAATAGATTTCTTAGTGTGTGGTTGCAGTAACTATTTTAATTGATATGTATTGGACTTCTACTACTCTCACATTAGTGGATTGACAAAAGAATCAAGCACATGGATTGAAGATAAATTGGGGAGCTACAAAGCTTCCTATCATATGTCTACATGTATGTATCCATTTACGACACTATATGGCTATGATACTCTATTATTTGTTGATTTGGTGTTTGCATACAATAAGGTATCATTCACTGGTGACTTGTTTGCGTATCAACAAGACATGTTGAGAGCACTCAAGGATCATATTCAACATGATTGGGATAAGTAGAATATCTATACCATCATCCATATCATAAAGAAGAATTTGAGGAGAGGAAGTATCACATCACTCCCATTACATTGGAAGAACCTCCTAGTAGAATGTACTATAAAGGTTGGCATGATAATACTTGAGAATCTAAGTTTGCATAATGCTTTTTGGTGGGAGTTATTTCATTTCATGGGTTTAGGATTTAGGGTCTATGAATATTACAAGATGATTCATCATATTGACATGATGATACTTGAGCATCTAGGTTTGTAATTGCTTGAGGGAAAGATTTTGGGAAGGGTGAACTATTATGTCCCCTTTTTAGAACTAAAAGAATCAAATATTATTTTAAGTTGGGCCCAATAACTTTATTTTCAAAATGGAAATGTAAAAATTATTATAATTCACATTTAATGATTAAATAAGTGTTTTTAACACTTTATTCAAAATATATTTCAAAGGGGACCTTTGGATGTAATTTAAATTATTCTTAAATACTTAGAGGGAAAAGTAAATAATTTTTTTAATAAAATAATTAGAGGGCCCAAATTAAAGTACCTATAAAAGAGAATTCAAGACTCACATCAAATATTCTATTATCATTATCATGAATTAAAGTTTTAGTTTCAAGATTTTGAGGGCAAAAATCCTTAGTAGCATAATCTAGAGGATAAAAACCCTCTTGGGTTTCCATAGATTTGGCAATAAAAATCCTCATCTCTATTTAAAGTGGTTCTATTTGAGGATATCACAGGATTATAAATATAAGTAATTTTTAGCTCACTACAAGGTGAGTGTAATGATTTGAAGAACTATTTTTAGCTTATTACAATGCCATTATAGTGATTTATTGAAGATTTCAACTTGTGGATGTTTGGATTGATTAATATTCACAAGAAAATCAGATATATACTTAATTGAAAGGTATTTTTAGATCATTTATAGACCTAATATTGGTAATTTATGAGGGTTTATTACTGCTATTATATACTTTAATTATTGGTCATATTGGTTTTCTAGCTATTAATGTTGTAAATTGCATAATAAGTAACATCTATTTTTCTGTGTGATCTTGATCTTGATATTTTGGTAATTTATCATATCTAATTCTAACCAATATTTAATTTATAAATATCATGCATCAAATCTAAAAATTACATACTATTGACTAATCAAATCACTTATTTTTCATTAATTTAATCTTGATAATACTTTAAATTCCACCTACATCTAGAATTTATGTTAGTTTCATCTTGATTTGATTTTGTTGCTAAAAGATTAATCTTATTTTCAAATGTAGGGTTTGGGTTAGTTTAAACTAGTGTTTATTGTTCTATTGTTGCTTTTACACCATGTTATGAAATACTTTTTAGACTAAACCTTGAATCCTATTTGCTACCACATTTATAAATACTACTATGATATACTTGGCACCTAGGATTTAATTAATATTAGCCAAATCAAAATTGTTGCTTTGAGTTAATTTGATATTTAATTTTAATAGACTTGCAAAATATTAATGCCTTTTTCTCTCTATAAATATCAATCATTTTACTAGAACTTCATAATCAACTATGTTGTTGTAGTTGAATTGTGATTGATAAAACTATTAGAATCTTTCTCCTTGAGGTGAGACTAGGTATATGCCAGTGCCATCACCTATTTTGTAATTTGGGCCACCAAAGTGTAACTTCCATAATTTGGTGCTATTTTATTTGTTCCTCATGGTTTCTAGAATCAATGGAACCTCATCATGGATCATGTATGTTTCAGACTAGTTTCTTTGAACTTGATTTATGCATACTACTCTATCCATCATCTACTTGATGAAAACCACATGTCTTGTTCTTCATTTAGGATTTGGTTGGAAATGTGAAATTCATTAGTAGAGTTTCCTATCTCTAGAGAAAAAAGCTCATCTTCTAAGATAAAAAGAATGAAATGAATATGTATGAAATAAAACTTTAATTTTAATGTGATACATATTGAGGGTTTTGGAGAAAATTTTCATGTGTTTCATCCCCAATTGTTAGAAATATATGGCTATAGTCAAACAAAATTATGGATAGATCTTGGAAAACTTATTTTGGTAGTAAAATACCTAGAAAAACATTGAATAAATGTGGCTATAACCTCAATTATGGATCATATATCTTCCATCATTTCAAAATTGAGGTAGGAATAAATGGATAGAAACAATTTTTTTATCATTTCATACCATTTACTATAGCTCCATCCAATTCCAGTACTGCCTTAATGATGACTTCATAAGATAGAAATAATGAACCAACAACCTTTCCAAGCATGAAAAAAGTGATTGAACTAGAGCCCACCATGTAGAATGGATCAATTTATCCAAATAAACTAGTGTTAAATAGAAGTATTTGGGCCTAATTTTGTTTACTACATTTCTTACAACTTGTAGTACAATAGGTAGGAGATTGATTAATTCTTGCGCATTAATAGCTTGATACCTTTATTTTCAGGCTACTTTCCCTTTTGGGCGCTTCCTCCAACATCTTAATTTGGCTAGGAATTAAGAGAATATCCCATAGAAGAATTCTAATTAATTACTTGATTTTGTCCACCATGTTGGAAGAGCTTCCAAGTTGTCCTAGTAATGCCCCATTGGATGCCTAATACATTCTTGGATCCTCAATCATAGACAACTATGTTTTATTTGAGAGGTGATTTTTTTGTAATGCTTCTAAGGTCATTGAGTTTTTGTGTCATTGGTATTGTAGGCCTAGAAGTGGATTACGTAGGCATGAAAATTAGTGGAGATTATTTATTTCTTTGCATAATAGATACCAAATGCTTTGTTTATATTTGAGATTTTTCTACCTTGTTCTTGGATCTATTATGGTAATCAAGTAAAACTTGCTAATTTTGGTAATTATAGAAGGTTCATTTACGACATAAGATTCACAATATCCCCTAGTCACAAATATTTGTTTTAGTGTTTTGTTCAAGGTAAGTCTACTATGGATAATTGAACGACCTAATTATCATTTTTACTTTGATTAGAATAGGAGATAATTTAAAACTTGAAATTACTAGGTCGTGTAGTGAAAATACGATGTGCATAATAGTGGTGACACCAAGTAGCTTCTTCTGTGTAATTGTTTTATGCTCTACTAGGATTTAAGTAATTTATTATAGTGCTTGTTAAAAAATAACAAATTATTATGAGGTTGGTTGAATGTCGTATTTTGATGATATGCCAATACTTATTGGTGATTTTGGCCATTTTAAAAGGGCTTAAGTCCTTGATTGGCTTGGTAATTGTATTACTATGTTTGAGGGTGTTAATTACTAGTATACAATGGTATTTATGCATTGTTCCACTCTCTTAAGATAAATGACCTCATTAGACATGTTTATCAACAAATTTCCTATTCTATCAAGCTCTCTAGGAGCTAATGGTTCAACTAAGTTATATTTGGTGATGGTCTCAACTCTAGAATATGATTAATGATAAAGATATTTATAGGTTTTTCTCTAAGTGTGAGTTGGTATGGAGGTCTAATGTTTGGAAACAATGGCATAGAACAGTGAGGTGATAATAAATTCATTTGAATTAGGCCATTCTTAGCAACAATGGAAATATCATACACATATATGGGAAATAATTTCCTTCTCATCTTGATAATCATGGTAATCTCAAAGTCCATTTCCTTCAAATGAAAATTTATGCCATGCCTAGTGGAGGGAAGACCTCTATAGGAATTCATTTCCATGTCTTCTAAAATATGTATCAAGAAATCATCCAACATATCCATTGGTGCTCTTTTTATGGTAGTGATCTAGTCTAATAGTGAAATAACATCTCCTTTTTCTTGAATTTATTGATTAGTACCTAGCCTAACCTACCCTAGTTAGCTATTAACAAAGGAGCCAAGGATCAATAGTAGTTAAGATATTTTCCTTTGAATGGAGTACCCAAAAAATTGAATTTGATGTTTTCCTCACAAATTCTTTGAACTATGCAATGATTTATATGTCATGTAAATGTTCAAAGGGAGTGGTCAGGCCTTCTACTATAAAGCGTGGGAGAGAGAGCAATGTAACATTTTAGATAGCTCCCCACATAGTAGGTGGTGTAGGTTGAATAATCTATTAAGTAGACTTAAAATATTCCATGCTGAAAAGAATATTAGTTATTGATTGGTAGCCATGACTATATTTTCTTGTAGGGATTGAGATTGTGGGGTAAATGTATAAAGTTATATCACACTTTCGACCTACTTATCAATACAAGTGAATTTAACATTTCCAACTAAAAATTAATTTTGGGAAAATATGTGCTATATAGATTTATCTTGGCTAAGTCAGATATGGTCACAACTTTTCCAACTGAAAGTGTTAACTAAATGCATATGTAGCACTAATTTAAGGCCAATTTATCAAAAAAATGAAATTATTCAAAAAACTTGTTTCAACAACTCTTATTTATGTGGGGAGGGAAATGTCTGAATGTTTTAGAGAAAAATATCATTATTTTTCTTTCTTGCTTCATCATAATTGTTACCATGTAGCCTCTTTTGTTATTCAACGCCAACCAATTAGTGCACATCTGGCTTCATAGGGCGTTGACCAGAATTTGGTTCATAGTTTATCACTTGCTTTTCCTCAAGGGTTTAATTCCTATCGTAATCGGGTTGCTATTGTGGTACCAAATATCAATATTGCACTCAATTCTTAGAATATGGATACGAGCAATGGTGAGCAAGGGGAGAATTCTATGGAGATTATGCAGATGGAAGAATAATTATAAGCTAAAGTGTGTTTTTTGAATCTGATAATCGACATGTCCAGGTATTTGAATGCAAAAATTTTGAGACAATTTTTTTGTTAGGATTAAACAATGCAGAATACAATTTCGAATGCAAGTTGTTAGCTAGTTTTTTGGTCAGGTTTCATTAAGGAAGAATTCAAATTAAAGTGATAGCCATATTTGTCTATGATGCAATGTATTTTTTGAATTATGGACATGTAATTCAACACATTAGATGAACTCCAACTGGAAGTTTTGGCTTGTTTGTATGTAAATGGTCTCGACGATTGGGACAAGATTGTAAATTTTTTTTGTAACTTTTGAGGTATAATCGAAGGTTTTCTTCTCTTGGTTCTTTCCTGCCGGTATGCTCATCGAACTAGGGTTTGTAAGTTTAATTATATATAAATTAATATAATATAGTGGCTTGCCACTTTTGTTGAAAAAAAAAACTCTTACTCATGTGAATAATATATAAAACAATATATATAAATACCCTTTTCTATATATATGTGTAGTTTTCAAAAGTATATTTCTTTTAATAGTTTATTATATTATATTTTTATTTTTACTAAAATTAGGTTATCAACACCAAAATATAAAGTTAATTGAATTGATGATTGGAAGTGGATGAATCGAGGGCTCTGCAACTAAACGGTTGAATGTTGCAATATTCCTAGGCTCCAGTGTCATGTCAAGTGGGGGAGTTTATAGCTTCCCCCATGCAGGTTTTTCTCTGTGGTTCTTTGTTCTATAGTTTGTTCTTTCCTTGCGTTTAATGATCTCCTAGCTCTCTCGTTTTGTTCATGGGGTTATTTTTTCTAGCCTTTTCTCTGAGTTCAAGGTGGGCCTCGACCCTTAGGGGCATCCATGGATAGGGGTTTAGACCCCCTCACCCATTAGGCAAATGGTGATTTCCTCGTTAACGATGATGGCATACAGAAGACCAAGTCCTTCAAGGAGGCTGTTGTTGGCGACATTGTAATCTCAAAGGGGGATTTATTTGCAGTATCTAACGTGGTTGAAGAGGTGGGTTCCAATGATGGAGGTGCATGTGGAGGTGAGCCCCCTGACACCCTTGGATTTTCCAAACTTGCTCATAACCTTGCTATGAAATATGTGATTAAAAATGAAAGAAATAAACTTAGAGACATCACAATTTTTTTTGCTGCAATTGATGTTAATAAGGTCCCGGCTAGGAAGTACATTGACTCCTAGTTTTCCAATGTTTGGCTTGCCAAGTTTAACATTCAAATTTCCTATTTCAGGCTGCTCCAACGTGGTTTGTTTGTCGTTTTTCTTAAAAATAATGAGATGTAGTCCAAAACCCTCTCCAAATCTTATTGGACTGTCGGTGGTTGTGTTTCTCGTGCTTTGGCATGGATCCCCTCAACCATTTCTGATGAGATTATCGCTTTGTCTTGTCCCATATGGGTGGTTGTGAAAGATTTTCCCCCAAATTTCTAGAAACTTGTCCTTGCCATTCTGGCACCATTTAGTAATGTGGTTTGGGTAGATGAGGCCAAAGCCTCTCTCTCGAATCTTGATGCCCACACCCTTGTTTCCCTGAACCCTGGTGTTGAATTGTTGCCTAGGATTGTTATTGAGGATGATGAGAAGGTCATTCGTTGCCCCTTGGAGGTGTTAAGAAGTATCAATGCTTGCTATTTGTGCCACAAAGAAGGGCAAATTCAAAAAATTGCCTTTTAATAAAAAAGAACTTAGGCTCTGGCAAGACTGGCACTTCCAACCCTAATTCAGAGCATTCTAATGCTAGAACTAGTTCTGAGTCTATTCTAGCTTCTAGCCCCATTGTTGATCCCTTGCCTAAGACCTCCTTGGTCTTTGAGACCCCTGCTTGTGATTCTGGCTCACCTGGCTTGCATCTTGAAGATGTGCATTTGAATTCCAACTCGCCTAGCCATCTGATCGTGCTGCCCAAGGCCATTGTCACCAAGAATGCATTTGATGCCTTAGTGGATGCTGAGGGAGAGGCATGTGATGTAGGTTGGGCTATTGAGTTTAGCCCTGCTAAACAAGAAGTTGTCAAGAATCCTTTGGTTGTCCCCAATCCCCCCTCTAAGTTGAGCAAAGAGCAAATGGGAAAATTGAATGCCCAACAAATTGCCATGCGAGAATTTAGGAAAAGAATTGAGGAAAACCATCTTGCAAGAGAAATAAATAAAAACAAAAATAACAAGCAAACAAGTGTAATGCATATGAGAAAGGTTGATGGGAAATTGATTCTCAAAAAAATGGGGATGAATTCCATCCAATTTGGGAGTGTTGATTCAGTTGGAACCCCTAGGGCTGAGGGGTTTTTTAAGGACCCCCCTTCCACCAAGATAGGCAATAATGCCAAGAATGCTTGTCCTGCTAAAGAGGATAGTTCAGTTGTAGCAAGACTTGAGGAGTCACTTGGGGGCTTCAATTGAATGAGTGATGTCCATGTTGGGTGTCAGTCAGCCCTTGATGTTCCAACTAAAAATGTATCAAATTATAACATCCTTACTGATAATATAATGTTAACCCAAATTGACCCCAACCAGCTTGTTTTGATGAGTGAAGGGGAGGTTGTGACTAGCTCTTCCTTTCCTTCCATCTCCACACCATTTACCTCACACCAAGTCACCTATAATAGCCTTGAATTGGCAGATGATACGAGGGAAGATACTAATGAGAATATCACCAGGGGCAGGCTCAAAAAACTATGAAGACTAGGAATGGACTGGGGAGGCCCATAAAGTATGGTTTCCCCTACCTAACTCTAAGAGCACTCAATTGGTCAGGAACAAGAGGAAAAAGACCAGCTTGGTTATTCAATCACCCATGGCCAAAAGGCCAAAAATAGAAGACAAGCTACCCAAATGCTATGAGCATTTCATGAGCAGCCAAGATGGAGCACCTACAATGTTTGACCATGAACTTTAATATAATTTTTTGGAACATTTGTGGGTTGGAATCCCTAGATAGAAAGTACACTCTTAGAAGGTTTCTAAGCTTGGAACCTAAGAAGGATGTGGTCCTCCTACAAGAAACTAAGGCTAATTATGGGTTTATGCTATAAATGAATCTAAAATTCATTTGGAAAGAGGCTTTCCATTTTTCTTCTAAGCATGAAAAGGGAAGAGGGGGGCCTCTATCCTCCTCACAAATAGATGGAAGCAATTTTTCACTAGTCATGGCACCTCCCCTTGCAATAGGGTGGTCTGTATCATCCTTGAAAAAGATGGAGAAAGCCTTGGGGTTTGTTTGGTGTATGCCTTAAATGACCATAGGGAGAGATCTCATTTATGGCAATGGATGGCAGCCCACCTGCCTCAGGTCCCCTGGGTGGTGGGGGTGATTTTAACATGGTTGAGAAAATTGAAGATAAGTGTGGTGGCTTGGATGTGTCTTGGAAAGGATCTGAAAGACACTTTTGGCTAAGGTTAAAAGCTAAGCTAAAATTGATTGACCCCCTGGAGAAGGGAAAAAAGAATAGTACTGGGATTTGGTTCACATGGTGCAACACACAACAAGGTAGAAAAATAATTTATTGTCACTTGGACAGATTTTATGCTAATAAGGATGTGGTCAATTTCATCCTTGATAAAATAGAGCAGCAAGTTATTGTGCACCCTTTCACTCTATCTGACCACCACCTGATCAAAACATGCATCAGTACAGTTAAATGTGGTGGGGCAGGAGAGGAAAAAAAAGGGAAGTTCCTTCTCAACACCTAGCTTTTGTAAGATAGTGATTGTAGGGCTAGGCTTGCTTCCATTAGGGAAATCAACAAATGCATGTTGAAAGGGGAAAGTGCCATTTCAAGATGGGAGCAAAATGTGGAAGCCTGGAAGAAATTTCTCTAGGTGATTGGGAGGAAGAGAGCTAAGGACTCCAGATGGGAAGAAAACAAGCTACAAGAGGAGATTATCTCATTCGAGGCCAAGTTGCAAACTGAACATGACAATAGTGAGCTTAGTATGGAGCTTGCTCAATCTAAAGACAACCTTAGGAAACTTCAAGAAAAGAAAAGAAAAGGTCTCAAGGTTAGGGCTAAGCTCAATTGGCGCTGCCATGGTGACAAAGGCTCTAAGTTCTTTTTCAACTATATCAAGGAGAAGAGTTGTAAGGAGCAAATTGGTCAAATTTGGGAGGATGGTAAGATGCTCTCCACCCAGGAGGAGATTCTGACACAGTTCCATGCTTTCTATAAGAAGTTGTTTACCTCTGAAGGGAATGGCGAAGCTAACCAAAGGGCCAGGGAAAGTATTAAAGGGATCATCCCCAAGAAAGTTGACAAGGATAGTGCTGCCAGGCTTGCGACAGGCATCACTAAAGAGGAAATTGTGAGGGCTATCAATTTCATGCATAATGACAAGTCTCCCGACTGTGATGGCCTCCTTGTGGAATTCTATAAGGAATTCAATGAGTGGATAAGTGAGGATCTTCCATAGCTTTTTTAGGAGGCCTTAGACCAAGGGTCTTTGGGTAAGAGCATAAACAAAGGCATTATTAAGTTGCTTTTGAAAGGGGGAGATAAAACCCTAATCAAGAATTGGAGACCCATAACTCTCCTAAATGTCTCCTACAAGATTTTGGCTAAAATACTTGCTTTAAGACTGGTTGGCATTCTTCCCATGTTCATCAACAACACTCAAACTGGCTTTATAAAAGGAAGATACATCTTAGAAAATCTGTTTACAAGCTGGGAAGCAATGGAATGGTCAAAATAGTCAAAGCAAGACTCTTCCATGATCTTGTTGGATTTTGAAAAGGCTTATGACAGAGTTGAATGGTCCTTCTTAAGAATTGCTTTGGAGGTTTTTGGGTTTCCCAAGGAGTATTGCAAAGCAGTGGACACGCTCTTGAGGGACGCCACTGCTCATGTGGATGTTAACAAGGTTCTCTCTTAGGAGATCCGATTAGGTAGATCCATTAGACAAGGGTTCCCCCTCGCCCTTGCTCTCTTTGTGATTGCTTTAGACGCTCTACATTACCTTCTAAGGGACTCTATTGTCTCACCCAAAGTCAAAGGCATCATCCTCCCAAACAAAAATGAGCTAATCAACATCCAGTTTGTGGATGATACTGCTATTTTTATTAAGATGGGGGAAAGGAACTTAGATACTTTAATGGCGAAGTTGGATCTATTTTGCCTTGCTTCTAGGGCCAAAATGGCCATCACCAAATCCTGCCTCCTTGGGTGGACAAAAGGTCCCCCAAGTTGGCTTCAAAAATATGATTTCCAGTGGGGGGAAAATAAGTTGGTAAGATACCTTGGCATACCTTTTGTTATTAGTCCCAATCTTAAAGAGATGTGGCTCTAGATCAGCTCCAAGATTGAGAAAAAACTTGAAAGTTGGAATAGGCAGTTTCTTTCTTTTGCTGGAAGGTTGCAAATATGCCAAAATATTCTTTCTTCTTATAGTATATACTTTGCTTCAATTTGGTTCTTCTATAATTACCAAGTGAATGAGATCCAAAAAAGGATCACGACCTTCTTGTGGGCATATGGTAAAGGAAAAAAGAAGAGACATGATGTGAAGTGGCACTGGTGTTACATGGATAAAGGGCATGGAGAGTTGGGGCTTAAGGATCTAAGGTCCCAAGGCATTGCTCTGGCAGTGAAGTGGATTGCGAATGACTTTGTTGGTGAGGAACCATGGAAGTTCCTAGTTAGAAATAACATTCTTCTCGCTTCTCCTAAGTAGGTGAAATCTTGGAAGAAGCTGCCACTCTGTGATATTCTTATAAGTAACTACCCCATGAAAACTATCAGTTCTCTGGTGTTCCAAATCCTTTGGAAGGCTTGGGAACTGGTAAAGCATAAAGTGAAATTCCATAAATGCAATGTTATCATCAATAATAATTTGAGTTGTCAAACTTTTTCTTCTTTGTGGTGGACTCTGGAACATAACAACAAACCTCTTGCATTGTTGCAAGGGTGCTCAGCCAAAAAATGGAGTCTGGTTGGTATTCAAACCTTCCATAAAATCCTTGAGAATGGTCATATCAAAACTTGGAATGAGCTGGTTGAGGAATTCAATTTGGATAGCACTAATGTTAGAACTTACAATATTATTGTTGATGCTTGCAAAAAATGATTCTTTTCCGTTAAATTCTATTGATAAATATAATATTGCTAATGAACTAACTTGGGTGGATTGAGTTCTGCTGGTAGGAATTAAAGCTAAGAATGTTTATAAAGAACTTACTAATGATGAATTTATTTGGATTCATGTTAATAACTATTGGAATATAGAGCTAACTAATTCTAGTTGGAAAAAAGTGCACTCTTCTATGTGGCAGAATGTGAATGAACCAAAGAAGTCCTGCTTTAGATGGCACCTTCTGTTGCAGAAAATTTCCTATAAAACGAATCATAATGAAGTGGACTTATGCAATTTATGCAGGACACCTAAAACAATTTTGCATATTTTCTTTGAATGTTTCTATGCTAGAGAGGTTTGGAACATTTTTTGTAATGAACTTCTAATATGGAATGGATATGGTCAGATTAACTAGTATGAGATAATGTTTAACTATAGAAAAATTCCCAATGAATATAAAATTTTCTGGCATTGTCTTACTACTGAAATTCTTTGGCATCCGTGGAGGGCTAGGAATGAGGAAAAAATCCAAGGGGGTAGGAGGGGGCTTACTGATTATAACAAGAGACTCACATTCCTCTCTATTGTCTTGCAGGTAATGGTGAATATGGAGCTATCTATGACCAAACTTATGAAGCAACTCAATGATGGCGTAAAGATGGGGAACAAGTATGAGAATAAAGAAAGACACATGTGGCATCATAATCTGGAAGATTCATAGACCTTCCTTAGAGCATTGAGAGTGTTTCAAAGGGTCTTCAATGAAGCTGATGTAAAGGACGGTTGGGAAAGGAGTAGACCAAGGAGCATCTACAATGTTGTTGTTCTATAGCACCACCCAATGCTTAGGGGACTATCAACGAAGAGCCAAAAGTCACAGTCACAATGGAGATCTCGATGGCCAAGTTCATGAAACTAATTGGAGATGGTATAGTTATAGTAAACAAAAAGGAAGTGAATTGTGGACACACATGGCATCATAATCATGAAGATTCTGAAACCTTTCTAAAAGAATTAAGGGAATTGCAATAGGTCTTCAATGATGTGGTAGATGGGAAAGCTAAGAAGGCAAAGGAGGTTTGCCGTGCTAAACTGCATGTAAATGAGGGAGATAATCCAATGATTGAGGAGGTCAAATCCAATGAGATGTTGTCTGGAAGGGATTCAAGGTGGGATGACCTTGAGGAATGAAACTCTGTTACTGATGTGACAGCCCAAGCTTATGATATATAGTATAGCCTTTTGTATTTGTGTATATCGTGTAACCTTGTAAAAATCTAAGCTCATGCCTTTTATAGTGATGTTTGTAGTTGTTGGATTAGTTAGTTATATCAAATGTTGGATATTTTGTAAACTACTATACAACATGCTATAACGCCAATGCTTGGATGATCTGCTTGATTTGTATTTCAAGTTTTTAAATTATTATTAATACAAAAAAAAAATATAAAGTTAATTATCTTGTGAAGAAAAAATACTAGAATTTATTTTTTTTTAAAATAAAAAAATGATGCACTAGACAAAATATTCTATATCAAGATGGTATATTTTTTTTTCTATTTTGGATAATCATTGAAGATAAAAGGTGACATCCCATGGAAATAGTTGTGTTTTCAATACACACACATTTTAAGATTTATTTTAAAAATATGTTTATCAAAATTGAAAAAAATTTCCATGCACTAAAGTTTGAAGTTATAAATACACACAAAAATTGAAGAAAGTAATAAAATTCACTATATGAAGAGAGACGTCCCATTTTACTTCATTTTTTAGCATTTTATTAGTAACTAAATTATAGTGCCAACTTTATAAAAATATATATTCGAAGAATTTTTTATTTTTATTTTAAATTATAAACAAGAAATACACTAAAATAACACATCTTATTAGTTTACATCATTTCAAAATTTAAAACATATGTCACTTTTTAGTGATTCAAGTTAAAAATTTGAACCAATGTTGGTTGGTTCTTTTATAAAAGTGTGACAAAACTTTGTAATTTTACCCTATGGCTACCATGCAATTTGAAGTATTCTTGTATGGATTAACACAATGTGATATACTAGAATATGTTGGTTAGCTATGGTTGTAGATTTTGTGTTATTTAAAAGGGTCATAAGAACTCTATCTTGATTAAGATAGAGTCACCATAGATATAGTTTCTAGGTGATAATCAAAATTTGATGTCTAAGAACTCACCTAAACTTGGCCAAGTGTAGTTTGAGCCTTAAAATGAAGGCTAAATATTTTAAATAGTTTAAATCCTAGTATAAAGCATGATAGAAAACTATTACAGGTCTAAAATTCTTATTTTAGGACCAATGTGCCACATATAACCACTAAAACTTGGAAATATTAGCTAATGTAGGACATAGTCAACAAATAAAGCTCTAGGATGAGAAAGATAACTTCTTATCTACATTGAGTTAAGCCTGACGTTGTTCAAGGAAATGGGAAAGAATATGTAGAAATCAAATAATACAAATGAAAGGCTCATGTCAAATAGATACATCCTCACAATCAAAGTAGGGATTTATAGCTCACAATAGAATATTCAATAGAGAAGAATGGAAATATAATAGTCAACAAATAAACATAAAAAAAATCATTTTTTTTAAACAAGAACTTCTTATATTAATACTCATAAGGCCACTTGACTATTACATATGACACATCCACCTTCTAAAAAATGCATAGAGGCACCATTGTATAACTACAAGAGGGTCAAGACAAGGCTCAAGCATTATACTTAAAAGATTGGCTACACATCACCTAAACTTAGAATTATATTATACATAGATTAGCTATATAAAACTAAATATAAAATAATGACAATAATACAAACCAATAATTATAGTAGAAACTCCTTAGATCCACAATGAGACTTCCTTGCAAAATAAGATTTTGAATTTATAGGCTAGCTAAGGAGATGGTCAAATATCTATGAAGTTATGAACTTGAAGTCTCCTACTTATGATTGAAGTCTACTACATACAGTATAGGTACATGCTCAATTGAATTTTTCCACACAATGTTATAGTTTGGAGTTATGGGTAGGTGAATTACAATTATTATGTCACATAAAGGATAGGATTCTGCAATCCTTGAATGTTGAATTGATTTTTATGAATAATTTGAATTTGGAGTGAAATACGTCCCTACCTAGACTATTCTAGGTTTGTAGAGTAGCTTGATGATACTATAGAGGAGCTATGGTGCAAGAATTATTTTTTTGTTAAAAAGAGGGAGCATAGAATATAGTTCCATGAAATATTATATATTAATGTTGCACTTATACCCCAATTTGATGGATAAGAAAGAGGAGTTTAATATATACGGTGGATTATAGTACATTAGATTATAACATACACAAATAAATAAAAATATTCATTCATATACCATATACACATATCATATCCCATAAATCATCATATCTTCGTTATACTAACGTGTAGTACACAATCACCATCCCTTTAGTATGTATTCATTTCTCGTATGATTTTCTCTCATATATTTATCTCTCTTTTCTCTATATTTAACACATATACATTTTATTATCTCTCTATTATATATTACATGTGTCTTATCTCTTTCATCACTTATATCTCTTATATATAGTGCACATGTTTATAGCTAAGTATAGGTGCATGCCCCTTTTAGACTCCTCCTTTGTTCTACATTTTTGCAAGTATCGTAGGTTAGCTCCAGGTGTCGCACTATTATGTCTTTATCTTGCAACAACTTTATCTTGTTTTGTCTTGCTTGGGGATGTGTTTGTATGTTACTAATCTTTGGCACCCTTGCAAGTTTTCATCGTTGGCCTCCATTAAGCCACCCTTTCAAAATTTCAACTTAATGGTAATCCAATGAGGTTCTATCCCACCAAAATCATCACCTAAATAAAATAATTTCTTATTTTCACAGCATGTTGGATTTATCTTCCAATACTAAAAAATAACTTGTAGTTGATACTATCAAAATGTACCAAAATTTCACTTCATTTATAAAAATCAAAATTAGTAAACCTTGTTTATGGTAAGATATTATTATATAATCCCATAGGCAATTATATGTATTTTTCCATTATAATATGACTTCTTGTAGAATGTGGGCATGTCCATTGATCCTCATTAACACCTCTTCACCCTTTGTGATAAAATTTGGAAGCTGAATATAATCTACTATTTACCATGCATATATTAGAAGTCTTGTTAATTGTATGAACCAAAATTTGAATTCTCTTTGAATTATTTTATTTATGATATCAAACTACCTTATTACTCATATACTTGGTGGAATTGAGTATGGAGCCATTTAATTTACATCCTAGTAGTTCCATCTAAATCCTACATTTCATTATATGAAGTTGAAGATTTCATTGGTTGATTTTATATAATTTATCTAATTGAAGTTTTAAAATTTTAGTCAATTTAGGCCAACCTAGACATAACTGATAATTTTATCTTTCTATATCTCCCAAGGCTAAAATTATACAACAACCTCACTAATAAGTGATCTCAATTGTTGTTATAAAAGAGGGATGAATAAGTGATCTCAATTGTTGTTATAAAATAGAGATGAATAGATAAGTACATTTGAACATGTTCTATTATTTTCTTTAAGGACTTATCGATATTCATGTATTGATTCAAGAATTGTTCCCTAATGCTTCTATGTGTTAATGTCTCTTATTTGAAATTGTCAATGATGAAATTTTTGTTAAGTCCACTTGTTGGCCTAATAGTGTAGATGTGAAAAGCATTGGAGGTAAGGTAATCATAGGTTACAACTATTTTTATTGACAATTAACTCAATTTTGGCCATAAGGTTTAAAATTTGAGATGATATAGGAGTAATTGATAAGACTAGAAATTGTCTCATTTTAATTCATAAAGTAACTTTGGTTCTCTCCTGAAAATTATTATTAGAAATAGATTTAGATGTAATTTAAGAATTGATAACTTATTCAAGATAGAATATAGAATATACATTGGTTTATTTGTTAGAAGTCTATTTCAATCTAATTGTTAATATTTTAAATATTTTTGGAAAAATAGAATGCAACGTTATGTATTTTAACTTTAGAGTTTTGTAGTTTCATTCTAGTGAGATTTAGAGTGTTCCAACTTCATTCTAGATATCTTTAGAGTAGATAAAAAAAAAAGGAAATTTATTCTAGCTAGATTTAGATTAGCTGTAGATTATTCTAAAATTATCCTAAATGACACAACCAACTCTAAAAACTGATGGAGGTTAACTATAGGAACCTTTTATGACATGGAAAAGTTTTGAAAAAATTAAAGGTCAATGTGTGAAGCACACCAAAATTTCTAGAAAGGAGGATAATTGAGAGCTAGATATGATCTCAAATGAAAAAATAAATGTGTGATTTGGTCAAATTCTTGAATTTAATAATAATTCAAATATATTTTCTTCTAAAAGGTTGAAGATGGATTTGTATCTTAAAATAGAAAAGAAAGAAAGAAAGGGAGGATACCTAACCTTTTATCCTAAAAGGTTGTGGATGAGTTGAGATAATAAAGGAAGTTGTTCCTTAAGTGTAGGATTGGGAAAGATAAATATAGAGAGTAAAGGAAATTATTCCTTTAGCATAGAAGTAGGAGAGATATTAGTGTAGAGAATAAAATAAGTTTTCTCTTTATCATATGAGAACGAAAGACAAATGTAGATCTGAGATGATTTTCACTAATTTGATGAATTGGTTGAATATTTTGAATGTATAAACAAATCTCCCAACTATAAAAAGAGTACATTCTTTTTAGCAAGTTTTATAATAGAATATCTACAACATTTTTAGAAGAAAATTTATAATATTTTGTTGAGGTAATAAGAATATGGAGCATTGAGAATAAATTTGGGTGATTAATCATTGTCCAATTCCAAGGGAGGAGCAAGCCACTCATCTCAAGGAAGAGGGCATCATTTGGTATTTTTTTGTATTATTTTAGTTTTCTATATTATTTTTTTTTAGACTGCAGGAATCGGGTAGCACGACCCCCTATAAACTGCAGTGCACCTGGTAAACTTTTTAACGTGACTGGCGGCGCTGGCGCGACACGCCCTCCGATACCACGGGACGGGGGAGACTAGAACTCGTGACCAGCCGAGCTGCAATGGAATTACTTAGCCAACTGAGCTAGGGCCCTTGCCCTAGTTTTCTATATACTTTTATTTTCAATATTTTTATTTATTTTAAATCTCTAGTGCAACAACTACTTAGTTTATTTTCCATATTTTCTTTTCATGAAAGTATGTTTCATATATATGATTTTGATTCATGTAAGTGCATTTAAGTTTTACAATTTAATTCATACAATTTTTGTTTTAATTTTACAAGTGTGATTTATTTTCTAGTAAGTGTACAAATTTAATTTTAGCAATTTGATTAATTTGTTTTCTACTTTTATTAAAAAAATTACCAAAAAATCTTTAGGTTTTTACTATAGACGAATTTGGACACCACCCTAAATTGATATAAAGTAAATGAAGAGGACTAAAATGGCCCTCATCAATAAATAGAATTTGAACTATAGGGGATTTTTCTACATTTGATTCTACCATAAATTTTTATTTTCTTTGTTGCACCTCTTGTTGTTGTTGTTTGTCTAACTCACTACCTTAAATTGTTTTCTTTTGTTGATGTTTTCTTGCTCTTCTCCTTTACTTACCTTTTTATTCTATGACATCGTATTTCATTTTATTTTTCTACCTCTTGCTATTCTATTCTTACTTCTCTATTTCTAGGTCTTGATACCTCTTTTGTATCTATATTTATATCATTTTCTCTGTGTAGTGTCATCTTATAAGTCCTTTACCAAATAATTACTAATAATTCCTTTGTGCCATTACCCAACTACTCTTTTAACCTAGATTTTCTTTTTGAATCATAACTCTTTCTTCTAATAGAGTATTAGAGGCCTTCCTAGTAGCCTCTACCATTTCACTTCTCACATTTTTCTTCGCCTTTAGGCTTATGATAAGAGATTATAAACTATTTGCTTGGATCTTAGTTTATATCTAATAGTTGGAGATAGATTTGTATCTTGGTCCATTTGTTCTAAGACATCTTTTCTTATACTTTCCTCAAGATGTACCAACTCCTTTCTTTTCGTTTCAATGATATCAACCAATTCCTCAAAGAAATCATTGATTATGTCAATCATGGGTAAAGAGTATGAACAATGTAATCCAACATTTCGTAAAAAAGTACTTGCTTATTTTTATTAAAGACTATTGTATACACTTTCCCAATTTCTAGAAACTTCCTTGGTGTGAAAAAGATCAACACAAGATTTTTGCATCCATCATATCCTCTTTCTCCTCTTGTTTCTAACTTGTTGATTTTCGTAAGGGTTATGGAATACTCCTAATTTATTATTTTTAGTTATTTTTTCTTCTATTACTTTTATTTTTCTCAATTATTCTCTTGTGACACTTTTTGATATAGAAATCTCAACTATAGTTTCTTCTTCTTTGTCCTCTTCTGCAACATATATAAATTTTCTCTTTTAAAAATTTTTCTGTTAGTTTTGTTTGTGAGGTACTTCTTTCACACTTCTTATTTTATATGCTCATTTATAATAGGTTCTCTATTTTTCCTCTAGTTATTGACTCTACCCTTTCTTATTCTTGTTTATTCAATTACAATGGGGTAGTGAGCAATTTCTTTTTGCACCAATATTTTGAGTTTTTTCTAATTCTTTCGCTCCTAACCTATGATGGATCGTATAATCTATATTTTAAAATGTAGGGGGTTTGTTTTTAGTATAATTAACTGTTGCACTTGTGCTTATTTGAATTCCTCCAAATTGGAAATGAATCCAAAAATCTTGTTATTATCAGTGGTTGCGGATCATTGTGTATACTTTATTTCTGATGCAATTTATCCTTGTTCTTATCAAGGCACTCTTTGAATCCTACTTGTTTTTCCTATCCATAAATTCTTGGTATTTCCTAAACCTATTTATTTTGGGGTCCTTTGGTAGAGCAAACAAATCTCTAGAATTTGCTTTAGTTAATTCTGAAGTAATTTCATAAGGAAGTTACAATACCCATGACATCCTTGGCTCTACTACCTCCATATATATAAAACCAATTCCCTCTATAAATTGTTTTCCTTTTCATATTTGTACACTATAACACAAGGTATGCATCCTCTTGTTTACATATGTATTTTAATTTTTTTTAAAGAGACCCCAACACACCTTCCTATATTTTAATAATTATTTAAAACCTCTAACATGTATGCTTATATGTGGTGTCGTCCTTCTCTCACTAGACCATGAATACTCAACATCAAATAATAACTTTTTCATGAAATAAAATGTAATATACATGATAAGAGAAACATACCTAAATACATATTGTATTCTCTTTGTGCATTCTAGGTTCTCTAACAATTGCTCCTTCAACACTTTTCATAAGCAAATTTCATTTCAGTGTTAACCATTGTATATGTGGTGAGAATAGTAGTTCTAATAGTTGATCTTTCCCTATTCGTATAGTATATTTTATGTTATATTATGGTGATGTATCACATGATAGGGTATGTCTTTTATTACCAAAATTTTCTCATCCAAGATTATGCTAGTCAACTATATGACGTACTCATTCTTTGCCTTCTTTTTTGTTGGAAGTTCACCTTTGTCATAGAGTATAGTTACCACCTTGATAGATTATTTCATGATTTGGTATAGTTGAACAAGGTATATTTGATATGAGTGGATGTGGTTCATGATAATCCTCATCTATGCACACTCTTCACAAAAATTAGGGAAATAATCCAATGTGTCCAATTTTAACTCTTCAATTTTATATTATTGAGGAAGATGCTCATATAATCCTATACTCTTGTTCACCTTTGTTAGTGGTAATCTCACTCCTTCAAGATTCTCATGATATTTTTTTTTTATTCTTAGTGAATATAATTTTGAACATCCTACACATAAATAACATCTACTAACACATTTGAGAAAGCCCCATATAGATCAATCTCAATTGCTTTCCATAAGTATTTATTATATTTAAGTTTAGGATGTGGCTCATGATAATCCCCGCCCATGCACAATCTTAAGAAAAGTAGGAGAATCATCCCATGTGTCCAATTTTATCTCTTCAAATTTCTAGCCTTGAGGAAGATGCACATATAATCCTATGTTCTTGTTCACCTTTGTTAGTGGTAATCTCACTTTTTCAAGATTTTTATGGTATATTTTTGTTATTGAGTGAATATAATTTTGAACATCCTTCACAGAGAGAACATCTACTAACACATTTGATAAAGCCTTTTATAGATCAACCTCCATGGATTTCTATAAATATTTCTTATATTTTAGTCTAGTATTATCCTTTACATCCACCAATGTAGGTGTGATAATTTTCTCTAACCCAAATCCTTGCTTTATTTTCTTGTGATATATTCTAAATCTACTCACTATTAAATTGAATGAGGTGGACTCACGATGACACATGCATTGCACCCTTATTGATCTCATATATTAGATTATTCTCTCTCGTGGATAAATCTAGTTAAATAATGGGGGAACTAGTGGACCACTATTTACATATGGAAGGTGAATCTCATGGATGATAGTGGTATGCTTGTGTGAAGTAGAGTTTGCACCATTTGGTACACTCAAATCTTGAGGAAGGAGTGTTATGCGGTGGATTATGGTATTGATGGGAGTTAGGAAAACTAGGATAGTTGATGTTTTTTTAATATTCTCTTGCGAATATTGGAGTTTTATCATTATAATTTTGGAATCAATGTGTTTGATGAATTACTTCAGTGAATGAGTTATCTTGTGGTGTGGGAAACTTCTGTTGTCTTCCTTCTCTAACGAGTTTCTTGAATCTACCTAAGAACTTCCATCTTCTCTTGAACTTGATACTAGTTGGGTGATTCTTGTGTGAGTTGATTTCCTTAAATATTAACTAGGACTGTCTCAATCCAATCCTCCCCAATTTAGGACACATTAGGTATGAGATTCCCAAGTGATGGAAGTTTGAGAATTCTAAGAAGTGAATCCTTAATGTATTCTTTGATTTTTCTTATTTTAATTCTGAGTTTGCTTGTTCGTTGGATGATTTGTGTTATGGTCATGGGATTTTACTTAAATAATATATTTGAAGTGTTTTGTGGATGATTCATGTTATGATAAAGGGATTATATTTTTTCTTTTTATATTTTTTGAGAAAAATGATGAACTATATAAATGTAAAAATAAATTTATTTTATTCTCTATTTATATTTTATGTGACTTACACATAATCTATCATATGTTTTTGGAGTTTTTGTATCTTTGAGATAAGTTTTAAAAATAAATGAAGAATATTTTAATCTATTGTAAGGTTCAAAAATCAATTTAAAGCAAAACACACTCAAGAAAGTAGTAACAAAATTAAACTAAGAAGCAACAACAAATTGTTGTAGTCCTTAGGCAACTTTGAGTTATCTAATTATTAAAAAAATCTAATGAAATTACTTTAAACCAAGAAACCTAGCTAGATCTTTAAAGATTATTTGATAAATAAAGAGTCCTTTGAGGATCCAAATTGGTTTGTATTTTCTTATCCTCTTCTAGATTTAGGGTGTTTTGATTGATAAAATTAGAAGATCTAAGATAGGCAACTATTTGGCACACAAGAAAAATTCAAAATATTTTGAGGCTATAGCTTGGTAATGGAATATTTAGGAATTAGCTTTGCAAAGAGGCTTGTATATTTTTAAATGTGATCTTATTCCCAGGGGAAGGGATGTAGATCTTCTAGAAAAATAGTATAGAGTAAACCAAATTCCTACTTACCTATTCTACTGAGTAAAAATGACTTCTTCAAATTGGTGCTTCAATTGTTCTTTAATTCTATACCTAGATTTTTCCTAGATGAATAAGGGAATACTAATTTAAATAGAGAAAGAGGAGATGCAAAATTCAACTAATAGATAGTTAAGAGATTGAGATTGACAACTGGGATGAATGCATGCCATTATTATAGACTTAAGAGAATTGTCAATTAAAAAGGAAACTAGATGGAAATTATTTTAAACTAGGAGATGCATGTGTCTAATAGAACATAAGTTCACCCCTATTAGTAGGTGAGTCACTCTGATGACCCTACACCTTATAAGGAGTTTATTTGGTATCCCTGAGGTCTCCTAGGTGCCCATATAGTTGCAAGTGTGGGATCTTAGTTTCAAATGGTGAAAAGGTGGATAACAAGGGAAAAATTCATACAAGTCTATAGCCACTAGGAAGAATTCCATCAAGATAAAAAATGTGTAAGGATAAATGAGCCCACCATATGGGTCATAAGTTGGACCACCTAATCATCATTGAGCATTTATTTCGTCACATGCAATGTTGGGTACTTACACTTTCATTGATACAACCTTAGGTTTTCAACACTAACTTCTCAACCCTTTCTCTTCACAATACATTCTATTTTTTTAGTTTATAACATGGTTTAATATTTTCTTCTTACACTTTTTATTTTCAACGATTTCTCAATCACACAAATAAACTCTACTCAACTTAACTATGTTTTTCCCTTGTTCTATTTTCTACCCTAACCTTCACATTTTTCTTCAAAATCCTATCTTCTAGCTCCTATAGCTCTTTTATTTTCTTAGTATAGTCCTTATCCTAACAAGACTATTTTTCATAAAATGTTATACTATATATCACTCTTTACCATAATTTATAGTCGTGTATTACTTTTCCATGGGAAACCAAATCAACTTGTCACTTTGCTTTACAACTTTGGCTCTTAGATTTGAACACTTAGTGATTCACCTTGCTTGTCATGTGAGTCTATATAGACATTCAACAATAGAATTTGAGTTTAATGCTCCAACCACCCTTTTTTCCTATATTTTACTATTGTTTTGTGTTCATAATTTGATATGTTGGAAACTATCATATTGTGTAACTATTACTTTTGAACTATTAAACACTAATATGTACTTTAATATATATAATTTACAAGGTAATTCTACTTGTACCCAATTCTGTGTAGATTGATTCCATCCTTAAATATCTTGCATAAAAATATTTTAGTCTTTCCTAATTACATATCCATTCAACATGTCATCTTGAAGGATTTTGAGTTTAAAAAATCTTGATTGTGTTACTTTTGAAATTCTATAAGGGCCCAACAACCAAATTTTCAATTTTCCAAGTTTCTTGAACCTTATTATACAAAAAATAATATCACTAATTCAAAATGTTTTCTTCCTAATATTCCTATTATGTCAAGCTTTCTTACATCTCTTTTCCTAGGTTTGATTATATGCAATCAATAATCTCTTTTCATCCAATTTATATAATAACCTTTCCTTAATTGAATCTTCTTCACTCAAACTTAGTGTTCTTTCCAACCTTAGGTTATGTTGGGATCCAATTTGATAGTGCTAAAATTTGGTTGAGTTCAAGCTCCCTCATGCTTTAGGCATCATTTTACCCATCACTTATAACTAATATGAGAAATATTTTAACAAGACCTCTTTGTCCAAATTTCCTGTGTTATTCCTCTTCATCCTCCATATTTGTATGTAATATTGGAAGTCACAAATATACAAGAAAGTTTTAACTTTGGGAGTGTTTTTGATTTTTTTTGTTGTTTTACATAGTTGTGGACTTTTGGTGGACTATGGGACATTTCCTACTTATCCAATGTCCTATACTAATTGTCAGTCCCACATAAAGTTCATATAATATCTCTTGAGTTTTCTCCCTCTCTATTTTTTTCATTCCATTTGTTTGCTAGATTTTAATGGACATCAAAATTTTTGTCCTTATGTCCTAATCTCCCTTCCTTTTCTACGTCCTTATAATCCTCCATTTCATCCACTTCCTAATTGCTAGTTTTGCATTATTTTCTCACACACTCAACTTTCTCATTTTCATTAATATCATAGAATTCTTCTAGACTTCTATACTTTTATCCTCATGCCCAATTTCCACATTTAGTCCTATATTAATTGTCTGTCCCACATAAAATTCATATAATGTCTCTTGATTTTTCTCCATTTTTATTTCCTTCATTCCATTTGTTTGCTAGATTTTAATGGACATCCAAATTTTTTTCCTTATGTCTTGACCCCTCTTCCTTTTCTACGTCTTTATGATCTCCATTTCATCCACTTCCTAATTGCTAGTTCTGCATTGTTTTCTCACACACTCAACTTGCTTATTTTCATTAATATCATAGAGTTCTTCTAGACTTCTAGACTTTTATCTCATGCCCAATTTCTACCTTTAGTCCCATATTGAAACTCTATACCTCTTGTCCTTCCAATTTTTCATGCATTCCTTGATATGATCCTTTGATATAGAATTTCACTAGACCTTTGAACTTTCATTCAAATATCCTCTTCTAATGTTCATGTCCACATTAAATTATCACAAATATTCATAATGCTTCTTTCATAAAGTTTCTCTTTGTGTGAAGTTAAGTTGCCTTCCAAACATCTTGTTTTCCACCTTAACATCCCATCATAATGTCTAATCCCCCAACTTTCTCCCACATTTTTCCATATTAATTCCTTTGCTTATTTCACCCCTCTTGTAGAGTTTTTTTGTAATTATACTTACATTACTATGTCTTGTCCTAATATCTAATCTTGACATGAACCCCACATCTCCTATTTTAACTTCCCAACTTGCATCAAACTTTTATGTTTCTTGTTGTTCATCTCAACTACTCCCTCAACCTTCACAAGACACCATCAGTGCCTAGATTTGATCCTACAACTACTTTAGAAGGTTTCTCCCACCCATAAAACCATGTCCATCTGCAAAAGGCATATTTTTTCTTACAAAACTCAATTTGTTATATTTTTTGTCGTAATTTAACTATGTGATAGAGCTAAGGGTTGTCAAGAAGTCAAGCATGGATTGTTTGATTGTTGGGGCATTTTATCTTCTATTTTTAAATATGTTTGGTCCCTTTAAGTATGCTACTATCTAGATCTAATTGTTTTACAACGTGAAAATATTAATTAGATCCTAAAATACTAGAAGCCCTAACTTATGCTAAGAGATTAAATGAAGATATCTAGTTACCAAATGGTCATATTAATACAAAAGAAACCCCACATGAATGAAAGATAGATTGGATGAATCATGTCGTGCCTAGGATGATTACAGTTAAATCCTAAAGAAAATATAAAAGGTTTTTCAATCCATATATTGCCTAAGAGCCTATCACATAATTATTCTAATCTATAGTCTCCTTCATTCCATTTTGCACGATCTTCTTTTAACTCAAGTTCCAATTATAGTTTAACATATAGAGCTCAATTACTTGTCAAAGTTGAAGAAAATCCTATTAATCAAGGACAAGGCCCTACACAAAAAGGGAAAAAGAAAAATGAAGAAGATGAATAAGCGATGTCCTTTACTATTATGTCAATACCGTTACCCAAAGATAACACTCTAGATTTTTACAAATAAAATGACATTTCTTTGTATAAAGGAGGTAGATAGCCACCTCTAAAATGTAAACATATAACAATTGATTGACAAGTCAATGATTTCCAATATGTCTTTCAACTCTTCAAGATACAAGAAAAAGAGCTAGCTTTAGACTATTGACACAAATTATCTATCTCAGTTCTCTAGTCATCTCCAAGAGAATTTTGATAACTTATGTAAAAATGTGTTGTGTAAGGCATTAAATAGGTCAAACTAATAGTAAGATAGATAAAAGATTACAATGTTCTTATGAAAACAATAATATTGTATAGATCATTAGAAAATATTGCTAAGAAACAAGGACATACTCATAATAGTCCTTGAATAATTTACATTCTTTAAGTGACAACATTCAAAAAAATGATAATAGAATACAAAATATTGATAATAAGTTAGTAGAGCTTGAAACAAGTCTTGATTGGCTTGAAGGAGAAAAGAAGATTTCAATTAAGCTAGAAAATATTTAACACTTGCTCTAGGAATGCTTTTAGAACTAACAAGTTAAAGTCAAAAATTTGAAAAAAAGAAAAGAAAAAAGAAGATCCCCAAAATCTTATCCTTTTACTATGATGATGGAGAACAACATACCAATTTAATCATGTATTTAGATATTGATGAAAAGTTAGATCCTATAAAACATATTAGAGCATGGTCTAATAATTTTTTATTAAACAAAATGTTTATCAAATCACCAATGAAACAACTATCCTAACATACAATACCTTAAAATCCTAATATACAATACCTTAAAAGAATCACTACACAATAGTAACATGAAAAAAATGTTAAAAGAAAAATGTAAAAGTTTATCTAACTCCAAAACCTATAGAAAATATTAACAAAAGGAAAATGTAAAAGTTTATCTAACTCCACATCATATAGAAAATATTACCCAAGTGCAAATAGATGATTTTATTCTCAATCTGAAAATAGGGATGCTACCAATATAAAAATTTATCTATGGTCTACAACAATTAAATATCTTGAAGGTGTTCCATAGCCTACAACATGGCATATTTTATTTATTTATTTTGAGCGGGAGTTCATATGAAATCAGTGCAACAAAGCAAAAGGCGAAAGACCTGCCTTCCCCATTTGACAAGCGTATGCACATATTTCTGCCTGATGGACAAGGATCGCCCGCTCTTCCTCCGTGTGGAGAAGGGTCCTCGCAAAGGCGAAACGATAGACTGCACAAGGAAGAAGAAACTTAACGTAGGCAGGGTGGTGAAGGGAAATCATTTCGTCATCAAAGAAGACGGCGTGTCTCAGAAGCATCTGCTCATTGAGTTGAACCAGGCCAAGAAATGGACGGTCGCAGATCTTGATACTTCAAACGGCACCATTCTCAACAATACAAAGCTCCTCCCTCACAAGCCCCGCATTCTCAAGGACGGGGACCTTATCAAAATTGGAGCCGAGACCATCATCAGAGTGCTGTATAACCTAAACCCTAGCCCTAGCCCAAAGCCTAGCTCTAATCCTAACTCTAACCCTAGCCCGAGCCCAAAGCCTCGCCCTGAACCTAATCCTAGCCCTCACCCTCCTCCTCAGTCCGTTGTTGGCTCCACCGATCAAGCAGCTGGGCAAGAAATGACTTTGGCACAGTGGTTTGATCAGATGGAGGATTGGATGCCCAAGCATTTGAATGATGTAGCACAAAACATCATCAGCCAGATGAGAGATCGCTCCCGCGAGTTTGATGCACACGTCATTGGTCAATACAATTGAATTCAATTTTGCTTCAGGGAGTAGAAAACAAACCATGGAGCTGTTTTCTTTCAACTCCTCAGGTCCACATTTCATATCACTCGAACTAATTGTTCTTTTGGTTTTTGCATATTCCTGTTTTTTTAGGAAAAAACTTGTACTACTGTTGCAAATATTAGCGCTTGGTTATTTGCTTTACCTTTTGTGAAAAACATTTGCTCATTGCAAATTGAGATATGCTTCCATGTGTATAAATTTTATTTTTTATTAAGAACTTATCACTGAAAAGAAAATTACGGCTATTCTTTAACTTCTAAAGATATAAACTTCTTTAATTTTTTTTCAATCCCTAATGTTGCTTTGATTTACAGCCTTGTTTTTTGACTCCTTGTTTATTGCTTCACTTGTGTTTGCGAGACGAGTGATGCTCAAGTGTGCTCTTTGTGAAAGATCAATAGTTATTAGAGTTCCACGTTCTTCATTGGTGGGAAGAACCTGACTACATTTTTGGGCGATTAGTAATATAAAACATCTACCGTCCAGGGATTGTAAATTTCGGTGGCTTTGACTCTCTGATGGCGTGCTTCAAAATTTAAATGAAAATGTGAAAGCTGTATAATATAAGCAATGTGGATTATATGAATGGAGAGAATTAAAATACTATGAAGGCTTGTACTTTCCTTTTTCGTTATCTGTTGATATAAATATAGAGAATTTAAATGCTATCATGAGTCACCATCAATTATGCCATAGATAGTGTAATCAATAATGTAAACATTCTTTCCTATATGATATGTGCCATATCTACTTCTATGTATAAATGTTAATATCTTATGTAGATGAGTTTAACTGTGTCTATGTGATGAATGTGATTCTTGTCATTTCAATTATTTTAATCTAGAAATAAGTATCAACATTTTCTTTATTTAGCTAGCCTTTAGTCTTCATCAGAATCTACTTGTGTTCTCTCTCATAATTATTCTAATATTATTGTTTATAGAAAATCCAAAACCATATTTTATTTCATGTACATTCTTTTCACTGCAATTTTGCAATCCTATTTGGCATCTTGGGTCACTAATATACATTGATTTTTAAATCAAATAAATTATAGTTCAAAAATTTATACTTAACAAAAACAAATCAGCCCAAAATTCTTATTTAGATTTGAACTCGGTAAGAGACTTCACAAAAATTCAGCAATAAAATAAACTTAAAATGCATAAGAAGCATGAAAAGTGAATTAAGAGAATGTGTAAGTCTACAATATCATATTATGATTGATTATCATTATAGAAAAGTGAGAATTACTCAAATATTAAACAATTTTTTCTTCTTCTTTCTTATGGTCATCAGCCTCAAAGTGGAAGATATATCATGAAGATATATCATCCTTTACAGAAGTTAATGCATCATCAATTATACCATCTTTCAATGCTTCCTCTACTTCCACTTTGATTGCGTCATAAAGCTCCTTCCTGCCCATTCTTTTGATGAGAAGACGAAGTTTGTATTCTACAAACTTAAGGTCATTGAGGTGCTTTTGAGTCAACCAAGCTATGATTGCATTCACACTGAGAAGTGCTATAGAGTTAGCACAATATGGATTGATATTATCTGAGTTAGTTGCATCATGAAGCTCCTTCTTCTCCTCCTTTTTGATGAGATAACAAAGTTTGTATTGTACAAAGTTAAGGTCATTGAAGCACTTTTGGGTCAAACAAGCTCTGATTGCATTCACACTCAGAAGTGCTATAGAGTTAGCACAAACATAATTGGCTAGACTCTAAATTTTTTGTGTTCAAGCACCATAATCTTCCCACCATGAATCTTCAAATAAGGCAAATATAACTTTATAAGACTGTAAGTAAATTAAATTGCATTTATTAAAGAAGTGTATGATTAAAGAAACTCAATTTCCTTTACTTGGCTTTTGGGTCATTCTCTTTAGGACACATACAGGTGAAAAAAAAGAACCTTACCATTATATGAGATATACCTCAGCATTCAAGAGGCATGGGTTAGAAAATTTCTTTTACACATGGATCATAATTTCAACCAAATTTTCATATGCTTCCTCCTTAGAACCTCCATCTTCTTTTTGAACTTATCATCATATGAGATCCTCAACTTTCAAAAGGTATAGGTTCAAAATCTCTATGACACAGATTATAATTTAACCAGATTTTTCAGCAGTCCTCCTTAGAACCTTCTTTTTTTCATGTTATTTCACTTAGAGAAGGAGTTGGTCTAAGCCAAAAAAAAAATGGTAATCTTGTAATAGTTTACATCATGGACTCTACCCTCCACTAATATGAAATAACTGGACATTGTCATTTTTAAGGAGCGTGAATAAGTACACAAATCTTGTATCTTATATCCTCTTTTAAAGTTACATGCCACTATTCAACTTATGGTAATTGATAAAATATTCCAGTTTGATGAAGATATTTAAAGATTAATGTCCATTTTGACTAGTATTTTCTTAGAGATTTTGACTTAATGAACTTTAGCATTAATTTCATTGTTTGTGCATCGGAGACTATTTATGTATCATTGTAATGCGCTAAACCCTTAAACAGCAGTTAACCGTTTGATTATTGGAGACAATCTTACTTAGCACTGAGAATAATTATCAATCTTCATTCATTGGAGACTATTATGTATCATTGTAATGCGCTAAACACTTAAACAGCAGTTAACCGTTTGATTATTGGAGACAATCTTACTTAGCACTGAGAATAATTATCAATCTTCATTCACAGAACTACTTTTGTTTGCCTTTTCATTTTTCATATCTGATCCTTTATCAGAGTGAGAAGGCAGAACCATAGACATGAGTTGTGAATGAGTTATTGAGTACGATTGACTTGAGGCACTCATCCTGTCATCTCCTTTACATGTACTAATGACCTCCACAGAACCCAGATCAGAAATAGTAGTCATAACAGCATCAAATTTCCTTTCAATGGAATGCTCTTGAACTTTGTGGATATCAGGTGGGTCTCGAGAACTTATTGGATATACATCCTGTTTAAAAATATGCACTAGACTCTTTGTTCCAGGCAACCTTCTGGACAGTCTTGGACTTGGAGGAACAGGAACTTGAGAAGACAAAGGTGCATTATCAGTAGGGACCTTTGTAGGCACAGAAAGGCCAGAAGTAGTGTTCCTGCATGACACGGCAAGGTGGCCATGAGCATGAGGAGTTGAGGGGTAACCAAGGTTGATACTTGTAAAAGCCTCAGGAGTATTGATAGGCCTGGGTGACTTCATTCCAGAACTGCCTAGCCTTTCTCCTATATCATTACCATGGGGAAAATCTGATAGCACAAAAGTAGACGAGGTTGACCTGTTAAAAGCACGTGAGACAGCATACTCATCTAAAGATGCAAGTTCCACTTGAGATGGTAGGCATTGTGACATTTCAAGGGCATGCTGTTGAGGGTCCTGTGTTTGTGCATAATATATTTGAACAGTCTCTTCATTGTCAGAGACATTCTCACTTGTGGTGGTAAAGCTCAAAACTGACATTGTTACAGAAAATTCTGCCAGGTAGTCCACACGAAAGGCCACAGGCTTGGAGTTAGATTCAACATGTCCTGCATGAATTGCATTCATTTCTGTGTTTGCCAATAATATTACATTAGCACCGGCCCCAACTAAGACTTGATCAAAAAATGCATCTTCATCCCTCAACCCTGATAAGCTCAAGGGTTTGAATACAATGGCACTCCCAATGAGAGTAGATGCAACTTCCAAGCCAAGATGCCTCAAGTAACTTGTGGAAGCTCCATTACAATAAGCAAACTGCACAATTCCCCACTTAAATGAATGGCATTTCTCTTGAAGAGAATACAACTGCTGGTTGATGAAGATAGCAAATAGAGCCAAGATTTTGTCACTATCGATAAGATCAATGCTCTGCTTTTCCAAGAATGAGATGCAGAAATAAAGAAGTCTGTTCGCCACACCATCCAAGCTTGCACACCTTTTTCTGACATCACCAACTCCCAATCCATAGTGAACCACTTTCTCCTTCTGCACCAAGTCCGTTCCAATTCTTCCATTGAGGCCATCTTCCCCCTCCTTGCCAGAGTTCTTGATCTGCACTTCTAGACCCTCAAGAAATGGCAGTAACAAAAACGACTTGTCTGCAACCCACTTCAACGGCTCCATCTACTACCACATCTCCAATATAAGGTTCTGATTCCAGCACTTTAAGGCTCAATAACATTAGAGTCCTGAATGAGCTTGACAGTTGTGTGTAATAATCGAATTCTGTTTCTGGCCTAAATCTGTTTCTATTCCAGACCATCCCGTGAGGCTATGGAGCTGTCAGGATACCCATGTCAACAGCTACAATTCCTTTTACAGCTACAATTCCTTTTACAGCTCTAATTCCTTGCATAGTGGCACTAAGTAGCGATTATCTACTGGGCCTTATGTCTCTTGCTACAAGTTCCTTCCTAGAACGTGATTCCTTGAATGATATACTTTCAGTCCTCATGAACTCCTTTATTGTTTGTAAATCATCCTCTGGATTGACAGCATTTGCCAAGGCCTGAGCAAATGGTCCACAGTCCTGGGTCAACATGCCACCTGAATCTGCAACCTTCACACCAATGTCAGAAGCTGGATTATGTGAGGCCATAGTCATTGGTCCAGTAAGATTTCCAGTTTTTAGTGACCTCAGAGCAACCGCAATTCCAGCTAATACATGGTCAGCATAGAACAAGAAAGCATGAATGTCTTCCAGCATTGAACACTGTACTGCCTTGCCACTAACCTTGTTAGTATTTCCAATACTTCCCTTATGTTCATCCATGGTAAATTTGAATTTTCTTCTTACTTGGTTGTACAGAGTGATAAAATTGTCACCAACAGCGCTATGGAACTTGTTACAAACTTCACCCCTTACAAATCTCAGAATATCGCCTGGATCCCAAACCATTACATATGAAGCCTCGGAGGAAGGTACCCTCATGCTGTAATCTATGGGGCATAACCTTCATCTCTCCAATACCAATAGGGTTTTCATGATATAGTTGCAATTCCTCCTGATGGAGGACAATCTTAGTCGAATCATTCTTCACAATAGCATAACTAATTTCTTGAATATCATTATCACACGGTTCAATCATTCCCATGTGTAGCAAATCATCATTATATGGCTCAGTTGCTTCCATACCTGAAACTTGGTTGGATGCTTCTTGGACATCACTTGAAATTAATGACACCTCCTTCATCTCGAGCTCTTCACGTCCATCAAAGGGAGTCTTTCCCACCTTCATTTCATCAATTGGCTGTTGGTGCACATAATCCTTAGGAATCAACAAGCCTTCTTCATCTTCAGCTTGCTTATGGGGTTCCTTTTGTTGTTGTTCTGTGATGTCTCGTGGCTTCAAATTTTCTTCCTGCTCTACTCTCATCCCATCTTCCTTGACAGTTTCTGAATCTTCCTCTTTTTTCTTCTTCCGTCTTATGTAGTCATATAGTCCTCTTTTGTGGGGGTAGTGGCACTCGAGTGCCTTCAAGTACACTTCAAGGGGAACACAAGCCTTTGCATGATCTGACAAATTTTGGTATTGGTCCAAAATTTTGGGGGATTCAGACATGTACTTTTCTATCTTTTTTCGCTCTTTTAGCAATAGCTCTTGGACAGGGTCTATGTCTTCTACTTTGGGTAAGAATTTAGGTAATCTCTAATTCCAATCCACGTTATTTCTCCTGTCCAATGTAGTTCTGCATGCGTCAAAATGGACCCGGAGGCTAGCAGGACACACCTGCTCTAATGCCACTGTAATGCACTAAACACTTAAACAGCAGTTAACTGTTTGATTATTGGAGACAATCTTACTGAGCACTGAGAATAATTAATAATCTTCATTCACAGATCTGGTGACAATTAAATGAATGCGGAACTTGAATTGCAATAGAACAGATTCATAACATAACCTGGACAGATACAGTAGCAAGGGTGAATGACCAGATCAATATGGTTCAATTTTGCTCAGATCAGAGTGCCCAGATTTGCTTACAATCAGCTTATATACCAAGCAGGAATTATATTAGAAACATACAGTAGGTGCCGTGATGCTCCACCAGGAATTATATTTGGGAGCAGTTTGATGCATATTTAACCTACAAAAGGCAATAATTTCCACATTAGAGGGTTTTCCAGTATGCCTGTCCACTGTTTTTAACAACATACAGATTCCATACAATCCTTAAAAGTGATATGCACAATACTTTTTGTTATTGATCATTGTACATTCCATAAGCCGTACAGGAGATAAACTCAAAGGGCAGTTAAGATTATGATAACAATCACACCTCTCCTGTGCAATCGGGGTGAAGTTGAGGATTGTACCTTAAGCTAAGCTAAAAAGTTAGAAATGGAACCTATGAGTTTGTACAGTGCTAACTAAAGATGTGCTACATTCTTTGAAAGGCTTCTGAGAAAATTCAAAAAAACTGTATCAATTTTATCTGCAATTTTCTGTTTTGTCCAATTAATAAATGTTTGATTCAATTCAATTTCAAAATGTTATTTTTCCTAGGAAAAGTGCTGGATAATTAGAGAGGAAGGAAAATTTCTTCCCAGCAGATTCTAAGACATTCTCAGAATCTGTTGGACCCATTTCTAATTGTACATCAGTAAATGAGTGAGCACCTAATTTTAAAGTCCTAAACCTATTTGAACACAGTTTCCTTGTGTGGTAGTTGGAGATGAGGTGAGAGCATAACATGTTTTGAGGATAGGTCCATTGACTTAAGGTACTTTATGACTGTCACATCAAACCTTTAATTGAGAATCAGGAAGTTATATACAATTTTACAATGTAGCTAATGTCGTTGATAGGAAGAAAACCTTTGCAGATAAGCTTAAAGCCAAGGTTGTGCACTTTGTAAAACAGGTGTTTGTTGAAGTGCTCAAGCGTTGACAAAATCCATATTATATCGAGACTTCATCAATTTCCCAATCTTTGTGGCAGAGGAGGTGAGAAAATGAAGGAAACATATTGTTGATGTGATTTTTGTGACCGCACCAATCAGTAGAATAAAGTGTCCAACGGCTACTCCATTCTCTCTTGATCAAAGTATTCCGTACGCTAAGATTGCGAGAGAGATCGTACGTTCAACTCCAAGGTTCCTTCAATGCAGTGGAGTATACTCAGTTGGTTCGTTGTGATATGCTGTTTTCATGAGGGGACTTACACAATTGTTTAGATGTAGCAGCTGACAGCAGATTAATGATGGAAGGGGATTTTTGTGCAATATAGATGATTTGGCAATGAGGTACGTGCTTCCTATACTAACCAAAAATGTACTGAATTTAGATGAGTGCAGGGTTTAGAAGATCTAAGTTCTATCTAAGAACGGAACATGGGATCAACTTTAGCAAGCTTCAACTAGACTTTGCTTTGCCTTGCGTTGGACAACCTCTACAAAGTCGGTGCAATCTTCAAGGGGGTAGCAAGGAGTGTTCAAGTCACAATTCAACATAAAGACACCATCACGACAATGCATGCCAAGACGTGAATCGTAACTGAAGTTAAGCTTATAAAGTGTTCCAATCAACCACACAAGGTAAACTTGCCGTCAACAAGCTGCTAGTGGTATGGATTAAACGAAGCTACCTTGATCAAACACCACAATCCACAACTAACTACTACTTGCATGAAAATGAAAATTACTCTAATCAAAGCTACTTGAAGTAGAAGGGCGAAGAAATCTTGCTATCTGCTCATAACAAAAGACGAAATCATCATCAATGAAACTCTTTTTATTATGATAGTTTTCACAACTTCTTGCAAAGTTCTCAAGGGAAAACTTTCCTTCTCCTTCAAACTATGCTAAGCTATCTCAACTATTCTATCAGTCTCTCTGCTCTATTCTCTGATCTAATGATATACAAATGAGGGGAGATGCCCTTTTTATAGATGGCCCAGTCCAATGGACGACTCAAATTACAATCGGCTGGATGGCCCAGATTGTGCCACCTCAGCGCTAAACAAGATTCACCCTAAAAATTGCCACCAAGAGGAGCGGTACAATAAATGAGTCAAAAGATTTCCACTCACTCCCAAAATAGCAAAGGCAATCAATGCCCACTATCAATCATCTAGAAGGTCATCATCCAGAAAGGCGTTTCCGCTCTCCTTCTCCTTGGCCGCAAAATCAATGAACCTAGTCAGCACTGCTTCAACTTCCTAAACTGAGATAGGCGGGATATGATCAAGCTGAAACCCAAGTACTGTCACCATCTGCCCATGTCAGAATTAGGCTGGAGAAAGTCGAAGTATTCTCAAAGTCATCCTGCACAAAAGTCTTCACCTCTGAAAAGAAAGGCATCAATCCACTCCTCAAACTATCCGTAGTTACTTCCTCCGAAGTCAATCTCCTAGCAAAGATAGCCTCGAGTGTGTGCAGGACTCCATCTATAATATTCCCCATGGCCTTTCTAACCCTGGGCGAATCTGCTTGTGCTGCATCAAAGAATCCTCGACCTTTAACAACTGAAGAATACCAGCTGGTGAAGTCATATGATATATCTATCACCCTCCTATATCACGCCTCCCTCAACCAAAGTCTATAAGGGAGTATGCATCAAAGCCTCTAAGCGAAGGACAACCTTGGTTTGAAAGATATGAGCATCGCCCCAAGCCTGATCAACTGCATCCATTCGTGCCATAATGCCAGAAGCTTGCTGATAAGCATGAGCAAGATCCCCCATAAACCTTTCTGTCTTAGCACGAACTCTAGCGACCCACTTATTCGCCTCCTGTGCCATCTTCCTCAAGTCTTCCAAGCTGTTGACAGACTCTCTAGGAAACTCGGATGGAAGCTCAATCGTCGGATTCTCTTGCCCACAAGAACAAGAGAAATGTTGTACATAACCAATCAAAGTCTTGTGCTCCCTCTTCAATTTCTTATATTTGCCTTTCGTTCGGAGCAACCTGTCCTTGAGTGCCTGGTAGGAGTTATCACACTCAATTATCTGTGCTCCCGTGGGGCGACCTAACTCCATGGTGGTGATCACATAATTTTCTAGAACAGCCTCATCTCGATCACATTCAACTCTTGGCATAGCCACGTGAAGGGTGCGAGAACCATCCTCATCTTTTGAAATCTTTGAAAACTTCCTAGCTCTCTTCTTTGTCGAAGGTGCATTGATCCTACTCAAGAATTTCTCCATCTCAACTGCTGGATCAGATTCTTCAACGGGGCTCCTCATCCTATCTCTGAGCCAATCCAGTACTACCTACTGTCAATCTGAAATAATAAGTGGTTGCTCATTCCTTGCTTCCCCTTTACGGACCTCTTCTCTAAGTTCATTCTAACGAGGCTCACCAACTTCTACAGGCTATGTATCTCCTGAACCTTGGGCCTCCTGCCTTGTAATCGTGTCATCCTCTAATGCCGCCCCAAGCTCATGCTGGAAGTGTGTATCTGTGGCCGTTCTTCATCTTCCTCCTGCTGGTTATTTCTGATAGGTGCGTTGACATTGTGGCCAACAAACTCTTGACGAGGTGGCTGATTTGCCTCTTGTAATTCTTGTTCCTTATTCAATATATTTCTCTGATCAACAAACAATGAAACCTCTTGTCTACTTGGAGAATGAGTCTCCAATGGCATAGGTAATGCCACCTCGACTCTTGGAGGTTGTGGCTAGACCGACTCTTTCCTTCGTGACTCTGGAGCTTGAGCAACCTTTTTCTTCTTTGTAGCAGTTGGCGACCTATGATCTCCCATCAAGTTATAAGTAAGAGGAATGGACCTGCTCTTAAGCCTATTCACATGCCTCTTGACCCATCCTCTGGTGAATGTCAGGACTGGTATTCCAAGTGTATCCAAATCCGCAATCTTCGACTCTGACCAATTTGGAAGTGGGAGTGGTGTATCCCTTACTATCTCATAATCTGGATGAAGAACATTCATATCCTCATCTACCTGGTCTGGCACTTGAATAATCTCGCATTCCCTAATCATGCTCAAAGGTAAACTTGAAAACATCCTTTTTCTTACCTCAGCCTCATCCAATGCACTAGCCCAAAAATCCTCAATATTTTCCTTATGTTTGAACTCCTCTGATAGTATCCATCTGATATTCCTGTGAGGATCATAATACTGCTTGCTAGTGTGGTAAGAAAGGTGGAGAGTTCATTTTCAACTTCCTTGGTTGCCTGCAGTGAAGGACACACTTCATCTGAGTTTCCCATGATGATCGGGAAGTCAAGTCCTCCCTTCTTTTTCTTCTGAATCTTATCGTAGGCAATGAGTTGCCTAGATATTTCTAACATCAGGATCCTGTTTGTAGGGTATCTGGGCAACCTATATGGATATGAAGAGAACCCTTGCAACCTGATATAAGTAAATTTCGGAAATTGGATGAACCAACACCCGTACCTTTCTATCAACTCCTGAGCCTCCTTTGATAGCTTGTGATGAGTTCTTTGCTGAAGTGATCTCGTTATGTGCATGGTGAAGGCGTCATTGACTCTTTTGTAATGAGATGTGCTCGTCAAGTGCAACTGCGGACAAGCCTCATGAATCTTGAACTGCTGAGAGCCACATCCAATCGACTCCTTGTATGATATTCCTCTATACTTCATCATATGAGCCAACATGTAGATGATGTATGAGCCCATATAGAATGTTTTCGTTCTCCTCAAACTCCGGAGCTGCTTGTGCAAATTATCACTAATCAACGAGGTTGATGTAGTAAAACATCCAAGGTTCAAAGATGAACGCCTGGGGACATCCTCCAACTCTGTTGAGCATCATAATCAAATCACAATATTCTTGCTTCAGATCATCTGAGATTATTTGCTTTGGCAACTTTGTGCGAGTGGGCTTGGGCTTGTTCATCCAACGAGAGTTTATCATATCAACACATTTGTCAAATGTGGAAGCATACATTTGTTCAACTCTTTCTCTCGTCTTGTAAATCTTCTTCTCATAGGCGGGAATTCCAAATGCCTCTCCAATGGCTTCAAGCGTGAGGTTGGCAAACAATCTGCCATCAGTTGAGACAATAGACCTTTGCTCTGGGTTGTAATAGTTAGCACACTCCATGATCAACTCCGGACACTGAATTGCTGGTGGAAAACCAATAGTTGCATAAAGTCCACTTTTGACAATATTGTGCGAAGTGATTGATGGATGGTGGCCTCCAATTCCCATCATTCGACTTTTGAAAGCTTCCATGTTGAAAGAGCCCAAGTTCGTATCAACCAACTTCTCCCCAACTTTGAAGAAAACTTTGACTCCGGCAGGAAAGACTTGCTCAGCTTCTTGATCACAACTTGTCTGGACGCATTTGTCTTGCTGGATTCAACATTATTTTCCCTGCTAGTCGCTCTTACTTCAGCCATTCTGCAAAAACAAAAGATAGTCATTAGGAATTTAACTTAGAAGAATACGATCACATCGGGGCTGCCAGCAAATTTTCGAAAATGAAAAGCTTCAGCACTTAATTTCAACTTCAAACCTTAACACCTCCTGCAGCAACTTCGAACTCCCAGCACTTAGAGAATTTTCTTGCAGCAATACAACTTCAGCACTTAGAAGAAAAATTCGACCCCAGCCTGCTTCAGCAACTTCTCAGCTTCAAATTTATTTCAACACTAAGAGCCCAAGTTCAAATTTCTTCACCTTCAACTCTCCTCACACTGCAATCTTCTTTCACTTCAGAGCTCAAATCGAACTTGCTAGTTGATGGAGAAAATAACAAAACTTCATAGCTCATATAGCCAAGTCGAATTCAAGAAGAAGCTAATTTTAGCTGAGTTATTAAATTTCCACTACTCCACTGCAGGAATTCAAATTTCCCTCCTCAGGTAGTTGTAACACTTGGCATTTGGCATCTAGAATATTTTGACCATCTAGAATTTCAAAAAGATTCACTGGCCTAGGCGTATTTTACTTCATCATCTTTTGAAAATATTAACTTCAATTGCAACCCCTTAAGAAATTTGTTTCACCAAATGAGGCATTGACACTTTGATTTTCAATCCAACTCTGGCTCGGGAAAGATTATTTCCATTAAGAATTTGATCAAAATCATTTAGGCAATCAACTTCAATTTTACCAGTCAAGGCAATTTTATTTTTAAAAATATTTATTTCTTTGCCTTAAGAAAATTTTTAATTCTCCTTAGGAAATTTCATTGTTCAGGCGCCCATCAAAATCTTCATCTTAAAATCCTCGGCAAGGGGTGGAAGATTTTAAAATCAATTCCTTGTTGAAGATATCCAGTACCCAGAAGAAAATTCCCTTAAGAAAACATCAAATTCATGGGTCTACAAATGAAGGGGTTTGTTTAATTTTTGAATTTTATACCTTAGAAAAATATTTTGCCATCAAAATCTATCTTCCTTCTTCATCTCTAGGCGCATTTTTCTAGCTTTGCCTTGGACAATTTTCTTCAACTTCATGAAGCTGGCGCATTTTGATGTGTCTACTGCCAATTCACACATGCCTTAGTAAATTTTATCACCCCTCTCAAGGTTAGGCGTATTTCTCTAGGGGAAGAGAGATTTCAATACTTAGAAAAATTTCATCATCTCCATGAGCATGGGTGCATTTGAGAGGCCTAAAAGGAATTTTGAATTTGCCTTAGATAAATTTTCTCCCATCCATCTCTAGTCATGGGCACATTTAAGGGTGTGAGGAGGAATTTCAACACCTTAGCAATATTTCCTTACCACTATCTTTCTCCACTTTGAGCGCATTTTGCTTGGGGAGGAGGAAATCTTAACACTTTGCATTTTTTTTTATTATGGCCAACTTCAATATGGGTGCATTTAGCTAGTGGTGAAGGAATTAACAATACTTAGCACATTTTTTAGAGAGCCACCACCTTGAATATCCTTGGGCGCATTTGACATGTTGAGGAGGAAATAACAACGCCTTAGCACATTTCCTAGAGCCACCTTGAATATGGGTGCATTTGGGATCCTTGCAGGAATTAACAATGCCTTAGTTACTTTTCCTTCACACCTCTTGGAGATGGGCGCATTTAGGGGGTCATGAAGGAATTCAACAATTTGAAACTTTTCTAGAGCCATTTCCATCATGGGCGCATTTGTCTAGATGAGGTGGAATTCCAACGCCTTAGCAAATTTTCAATGTCCTTCATAGTGCTATGGGCGCATTTCAAGACCCCAGTAGGATTTTCCAACACTTAGCATATTTTTAAACATCCTCCAAGGCAAAGTGACGGGCGCATATGAGAGTGGGAGGAACTTTTCCATGACTTAAACATTTTTTTATCACCTCTTCCAGATGATGGTGCATTTGAGGGGGTGAGTAGGAACTTGCAATGCCTTAGAAAATTTTCAAGCACCTTTCCTTGAGATGAGGGCGCATTTCACTAGTCCTGTAGGAATTTTCATGCTTAGCATATTTCTCCATCCATGAGCCATCTTCATCTTGGGCACATTTCACAGGGGGTGAAGGAATTTTCTCAGACTTAGACATTTTTTTAGCTTGCTCGCCCTTGTTTACTATATTTAGTAAGTACCCTGGTTTTCACTCTTCTGAAGCTTGGATTGATTTGAAATTTTCGCCACAGGACCTTCATGACTTAGTCTGCTCACATTGCCATCTTGTGTCAACCTGCTATTTATAGCCTGTTTCTAGAGTTGATTTACTATTTATAGTAATTGCTTGGTTTCAGGGCTTTTGCAACTCCGTTTAACTTGAAATTTGATTGACGTGATCCTCATGGGTTGACTTGCCTGTTCACACTGGCGCCTCGTGTTGACTTGCTATTTATAGCTTGTTTTTGGAGTGCCTTACTATAAATAGTAAGTGCTCAAATTGCCTTCAAATTTTACCAGTGGAAACTTGAAAGATACTAATCATAGTGGGATACTTCAGTTTTCGAAGATTTTGGCGTTTGACCCCTCATTTTAGGTCTTGAAGCTGGAAACCCTAATTGACTTGCATGTCAATCAAATGATCTCTGTTTGACCTCGTTTTCGTTGCATGTCAGTCCGTTTGTGATACTAAAGTGCTGGGCAGTTGCCAGAGTGGTCTTGCTAAAAATAGTAAGTGTCTGAAAAAGTGATCTTCTAACTATCGGATGCGTTTGCATGTCCCACTGCTCGAGAGATCTCAGAAAACCCAAAAAAACCCAACAAACTAGACTGCATGTGGGCACTTGCTAAAAATAATAAGTTCCTGAAAAGTGATCAACTCTGCCTGCATGTTACCTTGTTGCGTAGCTCTTGAAAAACCCATGATGAATATGCTGACATGCGCTAAAAAGTCCTGCATGCAAACCTTAAAAATAGCCTTTGAAGACAGCTCTTGAAAAAGGTCCTGAACCTGATTTGCATGTTACACCACTGTGAAGCTTTCGAAAAACCCACAAAGAATATCTAGACATGTGTTGAAGACTCCAACAAACCCTAAAAATAGCCTCCAAAGTGAAGATTGCTGAAAGTTATCATCTCATCTTGCATGTTATATCATCGCGTAGGTCTTGGAAAACCCTGAAATATTCTCGAGACATGCAATGAAAAACTTCACATGCAAACCCTAAAATCTGCTTCTGAAGGTGATACTTGCTAAAAATTGAAAATTGTCAGATCTGGCTCAAAATTTGCTGGCAAAGAAAATGTCCCAAATTGAGTACTTACTAAAAATAGTAAGTTGTCAGAATTCAATGAAATTTTGTTGGGAACCTGCTGGAAGCTTATTGCATGTATTGCCAAGCGCAGACTTTAATTCACTCACCCAATTTGACTTCAAATTGACCAGAAGATCCAAAACCCTAATTCTCAGACTTGGCCAAAATCTCATGTTTAGGCTCAAAGATGGGCACATCCCCGGAAAGGCAAACAGCAGAAAGAGACAGAAAGAGAGAGAGAGAGAGACAAAACCAATGCCAAAAGACGTGGAATGGAGCAAAAATTAGGGGGTCCCCATTTTGAATGGGGTGATGTGTGAAAAGGTCACAACACATATGTGGTTAGAAAATTTGTTTGTTCACATCATGAAATGCAACATTCACAACTTTAAATGGTGTTACAATGGCACGGCTGGACTGGACTTGATTTTTCAGGGTGTTTGGTTGTCAAGACTGAAGTCAGTAATTTTTATGGAAATTTAATTTAATGTCAATACATAGAAATACTGTCACTAAATATTTCTTTCTTCTCACAGGGTAGTTACTTTCAAGCTTTCACCCTCATCTACACTCACTTTGGAACTCCCTGGGCCAGTTTTGTGGGTTACATCTTCTGTTGTAACATCTTTAGATTGACACGCTAATTTCCCAGTATCAATTGATATTTCTCATCATGGTAGTTTCTACATGGACTCCTTGTAGCCCAATAGGAGTGCTTCCTACATGGTTCCTTTCTTTTAGCGTCTAGTTTTTTGTGATGTTGCGACTTGGGAGTGCCTTTTGCTTAAATTCTTGCTTATTGCCTTGCTAATTCTCTGCTAGTGGGAATATATTGTGGCCATCTATCATTATCTCAGTCTTGACCATATCAGTTTAAAGTTTAAACTATTCTTTATGATAATTTTCCTGACTTTTGTTTTGAGTTTGCAATTGTACTTTTGAGAGTTTGTTTGAATTTTATATGCTCTATTTATGTACTTAGTACCAACGTATTTGGTTGGTTCTTATATATGTATTACATTACCAAGAGTGAGAAATGTAAAAGTAAATTTTAGCAATATTTAAAAGGTGCAGTTTCTAATGGCAGCCATACAGTCTCGTAAAAATAAGTATCACCACTCAACGACTTGTGTGCCTTATAACTAAAATTGTCAAACAATTTCAGGCTTGCTTGTACAAGACAGTGTGGTTGTTTGATGAAATCTTTCAGCAAATGAAGACAGTTTGTGCCAAAATTAAATGATGACAGAAATAAGACTCATCTGTAATCAACCCAGCAGGAATAGAAGGCCTGGGAAATCAAAACATTTCCCTATCCCACACTAGATGGTTGTGATTTTGATATAAGCACCGACACAGCTATTAAAATCAATGCAAGGCTTGTCCACAATATCAGTTTTAATCATTACAAGGGGCCTCCTTACAAAAACCTGCTGTTATACACACGAAAATATGGAAACCACTGCTGCTGCTCCTGCGAACTGGGCATACCAACACTCAATGGGATATCTCTAGCTGACCTTCCTCAGAGCAGCCTTGATTCCTCTGAACCCAAAAAACCTAATTCCAGAAAGTGCTCAGAGAACATGTATGAATGAACATGACAAGGTGCAGAGTATTCCTGTGTGCCCCAGTGTAGTATGCGGCAGAATAAGCATGTATATTTTCTTTAGCAGGGGCAGGGGCCTGAATATAAACAGGGAGGGAGATTATTCAATACTCAATACTAACATGGGAATTGATTCTTTCAAAGGTAGAAGAAAATGGACATCTCCAAAGTTTTAATTTCAACCAATGAAGAATTGAGCATATCTGTGGAGTGGAACAGGTGGTGAAAATTCCAGGGGCCCACCTTTGTGCCCTTATGACTCTTTGGCAGTCTCATGTCATGGTTAGGTTTACTATTATCCTTCTCATGTATCTGATTCTCTGTGTCAGTTTCCATTTCCTGAATCACTTATGGCACGGACTCTTTTCACCTGCATATATAAGTAAATAATGAACGCGTCCATGGAGCTTAAAAACTCAAAGTTAGGCTGGCCCTTATACGTGCTTTCAAAGTTTTTAGCACCAAAAGCTACTTATGATCTATGATGATTCCAGGGATAATAACACTTGATGCAACTGAGAAGGCTAAACTACGGAAGTGCTATTAAGAACATACCCAATGGTATGGAAATGCTCTTTGACAAAGCTTCCATATCAATGTTTCTTCTTTGCTTTTTGATAATGCATTTGCATCATTTTAAACTATAAGTACATAGGTTTACATCAATTGAGTGGGTGATATGGTAATTTGATGTTAATGGGCGTTAAAGGGCAACAAACTTGACAATATAAACACCCAAAATATAAATCACAATCTAAATGTTATTGCAAATTTGGATTCCTCTTGAAAAATTATGCGAGTTGAAAAAAGAAAACTTTTTAAGTTATGTGCAAAAGTTGTGGCTGTTGGAAGATTAGAGAACACAAATTATCAAAAGAGATGGTTTCACAAGATCATTGGCAATTTCTAAACTTTTGGGGTGCTTTCGAGAGTGTTTGGGCAGTTTGGAAATTGTCTCCTAATTCAAAAGACATGTAATCGCGACATGGATTCGTTTTGTATGGATTGAGTTACAAGCTGACTATCATAAGCATGTAAGCATAACAACTTAGTTGGGAGTGCTAATTAGGTGTATTGAAAGTTTGGATTAGACTAGATTCATGCTTGTATACAAGCTCAAGAAGCTAGGCCCTCGTATTGGTATTGGAGTGAAGATTTTGAGTGAGTAGAGGCTAACATTTTGCAAGAATTTTCACCTGTGTCAGACTTTCTCAGGCATTTCTTAGTTTAACTTTCATGTTGGTGGTTGTTTCTCTCATATTATGGTAATTCTTGGTTAGTACATTTTTGTCTTTGTTGTTTTCTAAGAAATTTGCTGGTAAGTAGTGTTTGGTATATCCATCCTAGTTTTCTAATCAAGTGGTATTAGCATATATTCTTTTCTTTGTGGAAGTAGTTGTGTTGTTTTGCAGGTTCATGCTCACATCGACTTTAAGTAGAAAGGGCAGTTTTATTTGTTTATAGGGACATTGAATCTTATAAGTGGAAGAAAAACTAGGATGCATGTCAAGGGAAGAGGAATTCATGACTGTTGACACAAGGTTCGTCAAGATGGAAGTTGACATAGCAAGCCTTTCTCAATCATTGGAGATCATGAAGAGCCAAATGGAGCTACTCATGGAAAATTTGGACAAATGCAGAGCCCAGTCCGATGAAGAAGAGGAGTCTTCAAAGGGTGAGAAGAGTTTGCCAAGCAGGCTACCATTGGGATTCTGTTATTTGAAGCAGATTTGGATGCAGTGAAGCTTGGCCATTGGTTGGCACAATTAGAGGTTCACTTTAGCATGCATTCTCTTTCGAACAAAAAATTTCCTTTGCTAGGTTGAGATTAGCAAAGCATGCTTTAACTTGGTTTGAGAGTCTCTTGTATTCTATGGCATTAAGAAGACAAGTTCCAATTAGCTCATGAGCTCAATTAGTAATTTGATGTAAGAAACATTTTTCCTTTTTGCCATTGATCTGTAAATAATCAAGGTAAACGAAGGAACAAGAAATGTTGTTTTTTTTTTTAAATTTGAAAATGTACAAGTAACCATTGCTTTATGATAGACAAGTTTCCTGCTTGGTAAAAGTGGTGAAAATGTCAAATTGGATTAGCAAACATCTAATCACTCCAATGAACTTCTAATCATGACGGAAAATGTGAAAACACAACATGCATTCATCCCCATGGAAAGTGACAAAAATGCGAAAGTGAATTTGTAGATTGGAACTTATTATTGGAATGGAGGAATAAGAATGGGGGACGTTAATGAAAGGTTGCAGTCCTAATCACATGCAACAAGTAATGAAGCACCAACAATGCATCATTGAATATCATGAGCATATGGCTAGATAACAAGCTCAAATGATTCAAGAGTAGTCATCCACCAATACTTTAGTACAAGTATTAGCCAAGAAATTTGGCATTAAAGATAGATGGAAAAGAAGAAATTTGGCATTAGAGATAGATGGACAAGAAGAGAATGGTCATTGTGAATATAGATAGGAACAAGAACCCAAAGTAAAATTTAGAACAATTCCATAAAGTTAAAACCAAGGTTGACATCAAAATTTATCAAGGTCAAGTTAATGTAAAGATTTTAGACACTTGGATTAAGCAAGTGGAGGTATATTTCAATGTCCATAATGTGAGTGGATCTTAGAATATTTTGTTTGCTTGCTTGAAAACAAGTGGACATGCTCTTGCATGGTGAGAACTATTTTTCTTCATGTGAGAAGAAGAAGCCAACACTCAACAATAGGGATGGTTTCAAAGACTTGCTCAAGTAATAATTTCATCTTATTGGCCTTGAAATCAATTGAAAGATAAGGTGGCTCTACTATAAGCAAGGAAGTGGTCAAAGTGTTTAAGATTACATAATTAAATTTCATGGGTAAGCCATGTAGCTTAGAAAAGACTTGGAAGAAGAAAATATCCTTACGAAATACCTTGGTATATTGCATTCAAGCCTTAGAAGGAAATTCATTACCACTAAGCCAATTGATTTGCATTAGGTGTGTGTGCATTTTTCATAGATGAGGAAAAGAAGAAAGACAAGGAATAATCTTTTGAAAAAAGGAGAACAATAAGTTAAGGAACAAACCAATGAAAAGAAGGGCAAACTCTTCAAGAAATGGAATGGTAAGAAGGCTAATGTTGATTTTCACCAATTTAAGACCCGAAAAATCATTATTTGCATTGCAATATTGTTGGCCACTCCTAAAACAAGTGTTAAGAAGGTGCACCTTGAGTTGCACTTGAAAAATAAGCCTTATGTGGATATCAAGAAGTTCACAACTACTATCAAAAGAGAGATTGAAATAGAGGAAAATTCGATAAGAAATTATGATGCATGTTTTCAAGGATTATCATGAGTGAACAAGAACTTGGGGAAATGAACTAACTATACACTTTGAAAGTCCAAGTGAAGAAAACAAGGTTAAGCGCACTTGTAGATCCTGGTGCCCAATACAGTTTGATTTTAGTTGAGTTCGTTAGCAAGCTTGATTTTAACACTTATGATCATCTTGAACCCTACTCTTTGGTTTGGGTCAATAAGGGTGTAGAGATTCGATTTAAAGAAGAGATGTAAATTTTAAGTTTGTTATTAATGCTCCATATATAAATCAAATAGACATAATTTCAAGTTTTCTTCCCATCTTCCATGAGTATTTTTTGGATGACACAACATTAACAAAGGAACTAACATCAATTATCAACACCTATAAGATAGCTTCAAGCGAACAAACAAGAAATGAGAAATCAAAAATTTGCTTCTTCAAATGTTCCCAAGCTAGGCTAAGAAAGTAATTCTCCTATGCTTCCCCCCTTGGGTTTCTCCCTAACAAATACCTAGGATTGCCCCTCTTCAAAGATAATGGTGACAATAAGAAAATTCCAAGGCAAATGTAATAACCCTTTTTAATTCCTTTACTTTCAAGCCCTAGCACATAGAACATAAACTTACAGAATTGATTATCAATATATATGTTAGTAGAATATTAATCAAATATCCTTATTATTTATTTTTATAACATTTTAGAAGAAATACTATTATAAAAATGTATTATTAGTTATATATTACAATAAGTAAAATATTACTATTATATTATAAAAATATTATTTATATATTTTAGGCTAGAAGAATCGGGTAGCCCCCCTTATAAACTATAGTGTGTTTGGTAAATTTTTTTCACATGAACGATGATGTTGGCATGAAACACCCTCCAATACCATGGGAATGGAGGTGAGTGTGGACCTCATGACCTCTTGCCTACAGCTGAATGATTTAGCCAATCGAACTAGGTCTTTGCCCCAAAATATTATTTATTAATTATTATTATATTATTAAAAAATATTATAATACTATTATATGATGATATTATTATAATAAATAAAAATATAATAATAAAATAATCCATATACAATATACACATGATATTATTTTAAAGTGTTATATATTATATTATTATATTAGTGTTATATATTAGTAATACTATTTTTTTATTCTATTATTTCTAATATATTTTCAATATATTACATCATATTTTTATTATATTTTACTATTAATATATTTATAGATTATTAGATTAGATAATACTAGCATATCTATCCTATTTCATAGTCTATATAAAAAAAGTCGAGAGATATTGATTGTAGGATTCTAAAATGAGAGTAATATATGTGAACACCAAACTTGCAACAAGCTAACACAAGATCAACAAACACTTGTTAAACATGTTAGAAAGCCAAATCTAGTATTCCCTATAAAATTCTTAGCCAAATCAAAGAGAAAACATGAAAATGAGAACAAATTAACTAAAGATAACATGAAATCCAATCGAAATAGCTAAACCTTCATCCCATAGGGGGAGTGGTGCTTCTTTTGATGTGGAAAGAAGCCCTTTTCCAATCCCTTTGATTAGCTTTGATGATGTTGATGATTCAAAGTGTGAGATTGACTCAAAATAGTGATAAAACTTAGCTAAAATGATGAAAATGATCAAATGCTATGAGTTGAAATGCCTATAGTAAGAATGCTTGAAGTTGTGGATGATTGTGAACGATTGTGGATGATTGTTGTGTAGAGAATGCTTCTATTTATAGGGTTGAAGGGTTGAAGAATGAAGAGATTGGAGGAATGTGGGACTAAAGGAGAGCCAATGAGATTGTGACACTTGTTATAAGGCTAATGGGTGAGAATGGAGCACATTTTGGAAAATGTGCATAGTTAATGCATGTAGGCGAAGGGGTGAGGGGGGTGTAAGAGAGATTAATGCATTTGTAAGAGGCATTAAGGGCTTTGTAAGAGACTTAAATGCCTTTATAAGAAACATTTATGTTTGGGCAAGAAAGTCAAATAAGTGGAGTTATTGGAGGAATATTCCCAAAGCATATGCTTTTGTGAGGGAAAATAGGGTATTTAGTTAATTAAAAAAATTGATTTTCTTGTGCAAGTGGGTTAGTTAATCAAGGGTTGAGTTTGACCAAGGTTGAGTCAAAAGCTAGAGGATGGGTAATTAGGATTAAGAGTTAATTAATCCATAATTAATTAACTTGAGAAATTATGGGATTTGACATTTGATTTAAATATTTTGGTTTATTAAATCAGATGAGAGGACTTTAAGGTTTTGATTAAATAAATTGATTTATTTAAATCAACATGATGAACATTAGTGAATTAATCTAATAAATTGCTTTATTTGATTAATAGAATAATTTGATAATTATTTAATCAGAATTAGATGCACAATGTCGAAATTATTTGAGTGTACATTTTGCCCCTTTTTGAAGCAATGCACTAGTTGTGTCGGTTCAAAGACTGATGTTGCCAAGATTGAAATTCAAAAATTTCTTATTTTTTTAGATGCCCCATTGTTGCTCCAACAGAAAAAATTATGCTAGTACATTGCCCCCTTGAGAGATCTGGCAAAAATTCCGATTCGAGGTCGAGCTCATGACAAAGAGGTTCAAGTTGGTGAAATGAGAAGGTTAGACTAATAGATCTATATTATGACGATGATTGAAATGAGATGGTTTTAAGATGCTTAGAATAACAAATCTATATTATCCTAAACAACTTAACTAATGATGCAATGCATGTGAAATAGATGCATTGATGTTTTGGTGAATGTCATGATATCATGTTAGCGTGAAAGAGGATAGAAGAATGAGATGGTGTGAACAAGTCTACGAGTCATCAAGACTTTATTAGATATGATAATGAGTGATGATGATGTATTGCTTATCCAGGGATTGGGCATGTAAAGAGCATAACTTTCCTTATGTTTGATTACACAAATAGATACGATGCATCAAGGTATAAACAACCAAGATGGCATGGTATCTAGTGTGATGTACTTTGACTTAGCAAACAGAAAGGAGTATCCTTGTTCACACCCAACATACAAAACCTTATTAAGATGTACTTCAAACATTTTGAACATCTCAAACCAAAACATAGAAAGGCAAAGCCTTCCAATGTAATAGTCAATAATACATCCAAAACATCCTCCCTACAAATTGAACAAAGTTACCATGACCAAGGTTATATTACAAGAATATCCAACAAACCCAACAAACGAAAGATAATGTTCAATTCCCTAGTCCTTTCTCTCTAAATTGTTTTAATTAGACATCATCGAGAGGTCATTGGAATGAGCACAATAAGATAAATCAAAAGAAAAGATCAAGTACATAAACAAGTCAATGTTCTTCATACGTCTAGCCAAAGGGATTTGTTTTGAGGATAAGAATCCAAAGTTTTTTGCGAATAGATAATGCCCATTGTAGGAAGGATGCATCCTAGGACATGTTAGTGGATAGTGGCAAGTTGATAGGTTGGTTGAAAAGGCTGTTGATATAAGGCTCGATTGACATGTTTGAGAATGATCAAGAGTCTGATTTTTTGCATTTAAAGGTTCCACTTTTGCCAATTGTTGTATTTGTTTTTGTTTGTTTTTCCAAATGATGAGTGTGACAATTTGTTTATTATGGATGGTATTATTGCAGGTGAAAGCAAAATGGGATGGATGGATTTTTTCAAATATTTGGATGTTTTGATGTTTTTGAAATGTTATGGGGCTATTTTTTTGATTTTCAGGTTATTTAAATGTTTTTGTGTTTTTGTGTCTCGGGGGCTCATCAATGATGGCCTTACCTACGTTTAAGCTCAGAGATGACGTAGTTCAGATAACCATGTTTTTGACTTTTTGACCTATTTTGGGATTTTGAAATGTTTTGCATGTTTTGGATTTTCGCACGATTTTTGACAATTTGGATATGGATGTGTGACGATATCAATGTTTTATTTTAGGATTTTGTTGAAAACCAAGCTAGGGTATATTGATCTGATTGATGGATTGATGATGATAACATTGTTGAGGATACACAACAATGCAAGGATAGTGTTAAGCAACATAAGGATTGGGAAGGATATCCTGAGATGATGATGGATTGATTGGATTTGATTGATCAAGATGACGAAGCTCAGTTTGGAACAAAATTTGCTTGGATGATTTGATGTGACGTTGAAGGATAAATTAGATGTAACTGATATTGATTGTTTAGATTGGTGTTCAATGAAAGATACAACTTGACAAGGAACATCTTCTCGTCAAAATGTGCCATGGGCTAGTGATTTGGATTCTAGCTCACAAATGCTTTGACCAATTTGATTTCACGTTTTCCAATTTTCGGATCACCACATTAGTTGGAAGATATAGATTAAGATTTATTCCCAAAGCAAGATGTAAATATCCTCCCCTAGTGTCTAGCAATGTATGGAATGCCATTGGTGGATGTTTGGATGGATGTATGGATGGAGGGAGATGATAAGCATGCAAAGGATGCCAAGCATTATCTTGTGATAAGATAAGGTGTTCGAATAGAGGATGCTCATTTGGATAGTATTGCATGGCTTAGATAATGTTGGGAAGGATAGGATCAATGAAAATGACTCATGTCAAGATGTTTACCATAAGCAAGTGTAAAGTGTACATCAAACTTTTGTCAAGATCAAGATAATTTGGAAGATGGATGTAGATGGATGAAAATGGATTGGAGAAATGGTTCATGGATGAATGGATTTTTTATGAATAAGATGGATGGAATGATGGATTTATTATGGATGAGATAAGATGCTTTCACCTAAACTAGCACACACAGATGCTTGATTCTACACATGATGCTTGTTTTCCAAGTTTTCATCATGGTACTTGCCCAAAGCGCCACCATAGTGGTTTTCACTGGAGGTTGATTTTTTTATCTTTACTATTTTCATGATTTTTTGGTTTTTTGTGAAATATTTTAAGTTCATGCTAAACCACCTGGTAGTGCCGATGTAGATGCTTCTATCATAATGTGCCATCAATATCTTGCTTGAAGAAGTTGCTTTGCCAAGATATGTGCTCTTGAATACAATTTTTGAGATTCTTGATGTACTTTGTTGATATCGGAGTTAACTTTGTCTCTGTGCACACATCATGATAGAGTGCCTTCTGAATCCTTATGATGAAGGGTGGATGCCAATACATGGTCAATGTGAGAATTGGATATCATGCATGGAGGAGTGGATGGTGTTGTGTGTTTAAGAATATGAGATGGATTGGTTGATAGTTTGGAACCTTTGACTCTCCAAACTTGGGAAGATGAGCAATGATGGGTGGATACAAAAGAGTGTGTGGAATTAGGACCAACTGCTTGATATACTTTGTACGTTGCTTGAGAAGCCTATTTTTGCCTTTGTGGACATCTTTGATGGATACTTTTCCCTTTTTATTTTGCCCCATAGTTTCTTTGACTAATGGAGTTTGATAGAGATAATATTCTTTTTATTCTTTGGTATCCACTTGTATTTGATTTGTCCTTCATGCTTCACTACTTCTTTTTCTTTGATGACATTTTTCATACTTTGATTCTTTCTTTTGATGTTGGTCCCAATTCGTGGATGGGGTGATGGGAGGATGAAGATTCATGACGTGGTTGGTTGTAGTATTGGCATTGGTTTCATCATAAGGATTCTTCATGCTCCCTATGTTGACGTTTGCTTGAGATGAAGTTGCCCCCAGTACTGTGGAAGTAGTACCTTCATGCTTTGATTCTACTTGTTTTGAGATGTCCTATTTAGCAAGCATTCTTTGATAAATGACCACTACAAATGACATTATTTCAATTTGCTGCTCTGCTAACTCCGGAATATCCTGTTCTGTCTAACCTGTTTCCTTGAGTGGATAATGCTGGATATCTTCATACATGATGTCCTCAGTCTAAATTTTGGATATATCTGATCTTGATGTTGACAACTCAACTTGAGTGTAGGAATCAATAACCTCATGTTCTTGTGTAATAATGTCAAGAGTAGAGGAATCTTGTTCCAAATGAAGATCATCTATGTGTCCATCCAAAGAAAGCATCTCATTTGTAGATGGAGGAGTATGTGTTATATGGATATGATCATCATTTATGACATCTTGTATAGATTGGAGAGTGTCCATTAGATCATTGCAATATCTTGGAGATACAAATTCTTGATCTTGAATGATTTCAAAATTGCTTTCAACATGCTTTGGATCAAGTTCTTGAAATGGGTCAATTTCAAAGGATGAATTGCTTACAAAGGGTTCTTAGATATCTTCATTAGGCATGGGAAGTGGCTGAATATCCTCCTGAGCTTTGAGTGGATTTGGATCAAGTGTGGAGTTGAGGATTCCTTCAATATCTGCAACCATGAGGTCAAAGGATGTCAATATGTCTTGGAAAGGTCCATTGCTAGACTTTGGTGAAAGATGATCATGCTTTGGAATAAATTCTTGAGATATGTCCTCTAACTCATTGGATGATGTAGAGACATTGTCAACATGATCATTGGTGGATGAATTTTGGATTATGTTAATAGGATCAAATAATGTTAACACTACTTGAAATAGATCATTGTAGGATATTGTTGAGGGGTTTTGATCATGACTAAAAAGTGACGCTTGATGTATGTTGATTTGATCATTGGATGAGGTAGAAACATCTTCAAGGTTTCATTGATGGATAGGTCTTGAACATTATCCTCAACAGTTGTGGTGGATATATTGCCAATGTTTTCAACCATAGGATCAAATGATGTTAACATTTCTTGAAATGGATCATCATGGGATATTGTTGGTGGATTTTGATCATGATTGAAAAGTGACTCTTGATGTATGTTGATTTGATTGTTGGATGAGGTAGAAACATCTTCAAGGTACTCATCAATGGATAGATCTTGATCATTGTTTTCAACAATTGTGGTGAAGAGATTGTCACTACTATCACTAGTGGTTGAATCTCGATCATTGTCCTCAACAGTTAATATTCCTTGATCAACAAGGTCTTGGATGAGATTTTTGAGTCAAATACAATTTGATGTTTTATGACAATTGTCTCTATGATACTCACAATAAGATCTAACCTTATTCCAAGGGGAGTTTATGATAGATTTGAAAGCAATTACTTTTGGAAGAGTGATGAGTTTTTCATTAACTAGCTTATGTAATGTGGATTCAATTGGCTCTCCCAAAGGAGTGTATTCACATTTGTTACCTTGTGAGATTTGTACTTGTTGAAATTGTTCTTGTGGTGATTTATTTTGGAGATGTGGTGATTGGGCTTGTTGTTGATGTTGTTGATCTTGATATCCAACCTCTTGACATTGGGGATATTCTTCTTGATGAGGTTGTGGAGGCAACTCAATATTTTGATGACATGGTTTAACCAATGGGGGAGTGTGTAGATTTTGGAGTGGAGATGTCTCTTGGTGATATGAATCAACAAATTTTCTAAGTATAGCAATTTTATTTGACAAAATTTGTTCTTGATTTTGATCTTGACACCCTTGATATAGTTGATTTGGTTGTTGGTCAAGCATATTTGGAATATACACTTGTGGTATTTGTATGTGATCATGCACAAATTGATTTTGGACAATGTTCTGATTTGGGATGATATTTAGATTTTGCATTGTAGGTTGACATGGAACATTGTTGTGGTTGGGAAACATATTGCTTTGATTTGGGTAACTTTGATTTTGCATGAGGTTACCTTGACTTGGATCAATACATTGAGTTGTCAATATATTGCTGGGATTTTAAACAACATTGGTTTGATTTGCAAACATATCTATCCCATAGCTCACCAATTGTGTATTTGATACGTTCATGTTTGATAAGTTTGCACTTGGTATATTCACATTTGGCATGTATGGATTGGATGGGATAATGTTGTTTTGTTGAAGACTCATGTATTGATCGTTTGGTTGATAGATTTGTAAGTTTTGTCTTTGATTTAAATCTATCATAGGGAAAGGTGTTCCAATATTTAGGTTGGGCATACTAACATTTGTTGTATCATTTAGGTTTGTAGGAGAAAATGATCCCATGTATGGATTGTATAAATGTGAGTTTTGATAAGCAATTGGTATTGTAAGGCTTTGATAGTTTGGTTGACTTAGATCACTCATGATGTATGAATCAAGTTTATATTCCATGCTTTTCTTGTGTTTTGACCTTGTTACAAAAGTGACCCTCCAAGATATTTAGGACCAATGATGAAATGAAGGATGAAAGGGTGAGTGATATGGGTGTTTGAACTTTTAAGAACTTTGGATCAATGCTAGACTTTAGGATTTGATTTTGGTTGGTTTGATATGGATAATGAACTTTTAGATCCCAAGATGTTGGATGTGACCTTAGGATGAACTTGTTCACAAGGGGTGCTAATTTAACTAGAGGTATGAGAAAGGATGCATTCTCACACACCCAATTAAACAAGGCGATTTTGATGTGTTTTAAGGATTAACTTAAGTCTAGAATATTGATGTTTCCAAAGCTCTAAAGTTGTTTGTGGGATGAAGATGATAAATGTTTTGGGGATGGATGAAATGTTTGTTTTGACCCTAGATGAACCTAGAACTTTGTTTACAAGACCAAGGTGTTGAAGAACATGCTTTATCGTATGAGTATATCAAATCAAAAGATCAATGTTTGCTTGGAAGACATTAAGACAAAAGATAAACAAGTACATGTGGGGTTCAATTGATTTAATCTTGGTTAATGAATTGCTTTTACCACATCCACTTGTCTTGCTTAAGTTTCAAACTAAATGTCTATTTCTTTAGCTCTTTTTCATTCCACAAGGTCCATTATGTGAAAATCAAAGAATCAAGGCCATAGTTTTCCTAGTTGACTTTGGAGAGAATAAATTGAGATGTGAGCCCAAATATTTAGAAGCCTCTAAGGATAAAATCCCTAGGGACAAGCAATAATATTTGGACTTTTCAAGGATATTTTTTCTTTCCAAAGGGTTTGAAATTTTGGTGACTTTTTGAATGTTTCAAAGTTTGAGATCCAAGCAATGTATTTGACTGAATCACAAATTTTACAATCCTAGGATAGAAATGGCTATACTTTATTGAGTCCTCATTCAAATTTCTCCAAACATTGAGACAAAGTGAATAGTTAGAGATTTTGCAACACTAGATCCCCTCCACGACACACACTTCTTGGGACCACCAAATCTCAAAATCCTAAAGATTTCAAGATCTTAAGGATTTATTCTCTTTCTACTTTGAATAGTATGAATGTGGAGAGGCTTCAAAATGACTGTTCTTGCACCAACAAGTATTAAATATTTTGTCCTTTTAAACAAAGGGTTGTAGCAAGGACATCTGGTTCAAGGGATACTATGATAGATTGTGTAAAGCGCTAGGAGGGAACACACACAATGCCTTTCCTTCACATTCACATGATTGTTCAATTTTAGATCCAAATTGAAATGTGTGGGTGATTTTAGACAACTAATGTCAATGGAATACTTTTGATTCTCAAGATCGCTGAGTGGTGCGAGAGAAGTGCATACACATTCAAGTGACACAAATTGCAAAAAATCACAAAACAATGAAGGCACAAGTTCTTTTTAATCCCAAAGTAAAGATGAATTTGTTTTAAAGCACCAAGCTAAATGTGAGTTTGTCTTGTTCAATTTTAGCCCAAAATCAAAGTCTAGTAAGTTTCTAATGTTCAATTTTAGCCCAAATTTGAAAAAAAATCAAGGCAATGATTGATTTTAAACCCAAAAAATGAAGTGAGTTGGCCTAAAATAGAAAACAAAAGTAGTAATGCATGCCCTAGGCTATTACAATAAGCATTTAAAAACGTTTTTTTCAAGTTCAATGAGCAATTCTCCAATTCAAATTTGCTTGGATTTATTCGCCTTGATGCAAAGTAACAAGCCGTAGCAAATTCAAATTTTTTATAATGGCCCTATAAAAAATGATGTCAGTTCAAGATCTTGAATTCTCAGACAAGAAGATTTGGGTGCATGGACAACAAAGTCTCAACCTTATAACTTGTGATCAAGCATTAACAAGATAAATTAAATATAATCAAACAATTTATAAGGTTATAATGGAAAGGAAAATAATATCTGTGAATTCAGGTTATAAGGTTATAATGCAGAAGAAGACAACAGACAAATTGATAATGCAAAATATACCACATCAACCTGAGTTCAAAAAAAAATCCTTACCAAATATACTTAAAAACCATTAATAGCAGTGCTAATACCTACCTCTTAGTCATTTATTGTATCAATTGGCAACTCAATTGTTGACAACTCTTCTTTGACTTACGTGACAAATGAACTTATCCCTTAAACCTATCAACAACTATGTCTTTCAATTTGCATCATTTAAACTCTTGTAACATTCTCCTCAAGGCATGCATTCTATAACATATATCATACCTACCCCAAATAAGATTTATGGCATTGCTAGATTATGTGGCAATAGTTTTTTTTTAGGAGGCTACGATGGATTTATGGGCGAAGTTGCAACAATACAAAGATATTAAGATATTTATGTAGAGGAAGCCTTTGTTTTCATTCCAACAACCTATAACTTTTGAACCAAATAATATTTGGCCTGGATATTTCAAATGAAGTATCCAATAAATAGTCAAAGATGTTGTCACAAGTCTTCTAGAGAAAATAAAAAATTCTCAAATCTCAATCATTGGATCTATCGATCATCCTCATCGACGATGGTCAAAAAATATCTGCCTACAAATCTTCAACAACCAATTAGTTAAAATAAAAGGGGCGTGATATACAACAAATATTTAATGTTAAATAAATTTGTAGCAATGATTTAATGCAAGGATACATTGGTCAAATTTGTAACAACGATTTAATGCAAGGGTACATTGGTTAAATACTGAAAGATGATGTGAGATCATTGAATGTTGATAGATTTGTAAATCTTTGGCATGACAGTTAGCTGTTTCTCTACTTGTCATTGACAAAACTTGCTTTGGGAGATTTCTACAATAAATAACACAGATTTTGCAACAACAATATATACATGTTAGGAAATATTTAATGTTTTCTTCTACTTTGAACAATAAAAAAACGTACATATACGCATTGAGGTCACAAGTGAAGTCTCGATTGATTGCATACTCCACAATTAAAAAGATGTAAATTTCTTAAAGGGACACCTTTCAAACTCAAATCAACATTCAAGGTCTCGAGAAGCAAGGGATCGATATTCCGATTTGCGAGAGAGAGTCCAGGATTATGAGGAAGTTAGGAAAACATCTAGATCTCGTGAGAGGGAGGTGAAATGGAGTAGAAGTAGTTGAGATCATGGTCAACAGGACAAGAGATCAAATTCAAGAGAAATCTCAAGATCTGGTTGAAATGATGACCATAATGACGAACATCATATATATGGTCATGAAAGACAATCAGATAGAGTGTTGGAAGAGATGATCATAGATCTTTAAATAATCAGCTAGAGACAAACACAACTGCAACACTGATTTCAATTAGACAGTTAGAACATATCATTGGACATGCTGATAATGGATAGGATGGGAATGATATTTTTGTACTCGATTCAACTTTTTCTATTGGAAAAGAGTCTACACAAAATGGGGTATTCCCAATGGAGAAAACATTGGGTATTGGTGCTCTAGGTGAAGGCTCTCCAAAGAGTGAGGTGGCTTCGGATATGTTTAGTGATGTAATGCATAACATTGGTAGGATATGCTTGTAGATGTAATGCGTGAACTAACCAAATTGAAAGAAATAATTCAAGAGACCTCTAAATTTGGCTATTTAGAGATTACTGACAAAGAGGGAATCACTCAAGGATATGCGATGAGAGCTGGACAAAGGAAAGTACGCCAATGTAAATCAACCTGCAGATAGCAATAAACCTGATATAAAGCTGCAGTTAGCAATTAAAATAGACTCCACAAGACAATCGACCAACAAATTTGAGCTTTTTTTCTTGATTGTGAGGGTTGCACTTTTATACGATGAAAAAAGAATGAGAAGGATCTCCAGTGATTTGATCAAATGGCAGAGCATAAACAAACATAGACAATCATAAATGGTGGGTGCCCAATAAGAGATTGCTATGATCGGTGATTAAATAATTTTGACTATTGGATGAGTTTTAAGTGTAGAATCAATGTGAATAGCAATCACTACATAGCTATTAACAAGTGCAAAATCAACATGAATAAAAATCACTGAAGTAATGTATTTAGAACAAAGGAATGCATTTTCTGCACTTGGCCGAGTTTCAGATTAAATCATCGATTATCATTTATTTGCTCAATAGGACAATAAAATGCTATTTTCATTTTGTTCACATTAAAGCCATCTTCAAATATAAAAACCCAATGATATTTGGGGCGAAGAATACATTATAACATAGCTGACCCAAAACACAAGAAATAATAGTTGCTTTCATAGAAAATGTAAAAAAGCCTTCATTCTACAACAAATATTGATGAAAATTAATGATGATTCAGGAAGTGAATATAGAAAGAAAATTAACTTCAACAACTTTGCAGTAAATAGAAATGTCAAAGATTGACTTAAAAAAGGTACGGTGTAAAAAAAAAGCTCATGATCAAAGACAGAGACAAAGAATCATTCCTATGAAATACATGAATCGATGCCCCACAGTGGGCGCCAAAATGTGGATACTTTTTTTGCACTTTGCTAAAAAACAAACAAACATTAATATTGTTAGTCAAACTAAGCAAACCAAATAGCACCCCTATGAGATATTTAAACATACTAGATATGCAAACAAAATAATGAAATACCAAAGAAACCAATTGAAAGCATATAAAAGCATGTGCAAACCGTATCCCATAGTGGGAGTGGTGCTCCTTTGATTTGGAAAGGATTCCCTTTCCCACCCCCTTGATAAGCTTCCAATGATAATGAAAAAGACTTCAAAATGTGATGAAGATGCAAGATGATGAAGATGAAGTGCAAAATGAATGTGCCTATAGTGGAAATTCTTGAGATTATGGATGATTGTTGTGTAGAGAATGCTTCCATTTATAGGGTTGAAGGGTTGAAGAATGAAGAGATTGGAGGAATATGGGACTAAAGGAGAGCCAATGAGATTGTGACACTTGTCACAAGGCTAATGGGTGAGGATGAAGCACATTTTGGAGAATGTGCATAGTTAATGCATGTAGGTGAAGGGGTGAGGGGGGTGTAAGAGAGATTAATGCATTTGTAAGAGGCATTTAGGGCTTTGTAAGAGGTTTAAATGCATTTGTAAGAAGCATTTATGTTTAGGAAAGAAAGTCAAATAAGTGGAGTTATTGAAGGAATATTCCCAAAGCATATGCTTTTGTGAGGGAAAATAGGGTATTTAGTTAATTAAATGAATTGATTTTCTTGTGCAAGTGGGTTAGTTAATCAGAAGTTGAGTTTGACCAAGGTTGAGTCAAAAGATAGAGGATGGGTAATTAGGATTATGAGTTAATTAATTCAAAATTAATTAACTTGGAGGAATTAGGGGATTTGACATTTGATTTAAATATTTTGGTTTATTAAATCAGATGAGAGGACTTTAAGGTTTTGATTAAATAAATTGATTTATTTAAATCAACATGATGAACATTAGTGAATTAATCTAATAAATTGCTTTATTTGATTAATAAAAGAATTTGATAATTATTTAATTAGAATTAGATGCACAATGTCAGAATTATTTGAGTGTCTACAATATATCCATTTGTGTTTTTGTTATAATCTTTTTTTAGTTGGTTCATATACAATAAGAGTGTCATCATCATTCATTGTATTGACATTGGATTATATTATAATATACAATAAGAGTGTCATCTTCATTCATTGTATTATGTGAAATGGTTTACATAAAGTGGGTTTTTCACCTTTCAAAATTAGAAATGGTTGGAAATAGAGGTAGAACATATATACATCATTCATCTTGACTTTTGCAATATGGTAATCTTGAAGTATTCTAGTAGATATAAATCATTTTCAAGAGTATAATACCTTTTTTTTGAGTGGGCCCAATGTAGTGTCCTTGGCTTTTAGTATAATGTAATAGTGACTTCAACATGCATTTGGTGGGATTGTGTACATGTGTTATATTCCATAGTTTGAAGCCTTTGTTCTTTTCCTTTTTTGTTTGATATTTGCTTTCCTGTCCTTAATTTTTCATATTTGTCGTATGCAAATGGGGGCTTTATCCATAGGCCATTTAAAGAGTTGACGCGAGAAATTGCCACAAATGTTAACCTTTGTCTTTCTTTTGAGCCAATATCAACTGTCGCTTTTTGGAGAGTCAAGCCTTGAGATTTGTGTATTGTTAGAGCCCAAGCTAATCACAATGGTATTTGCAGGGAGTTGTGTGTCTGAATTGGTGTGATAGGAACAATCAAATGATGTTTATCAAATGGATTTCCTGTGTAGCTATCAAATTGCACCAATACATAAGATGGTGGTTCTGGGGGGGTTGTTCTTGGGTGATAAACAATTTCTTGGACAATACCCAAAACTCCATTAACAAGGCCTTCTTCTATCCACAAGTTTGATGTTAATGTAACTTTTGCATTTTTTCTTAACAATATTTCAATATTAGATTCATCTTTTGTATATCCATTGGTTGCATTGACACTTCCATTTTTAATTTTTATGCTTCATGCAATTTGATTTTTCAAGGAGTATAATTTCCTTTGATTATGGGCATGGACATTTTAATTTGTGGAAAACAAATGAAAATTATTGTCAAATTCTACATTTATTTCTCAATCTAATTTTTTAGTAGATCATGTCATTAGTAAATTTCAGTCATCAAGTGTAGGGTTTGCATCCCTGATATTTGTTAAAATCTTACGGAAGCGTTGTTGATTGGTAGACCCATGTTGTTTGAATACCTGATCCAAAGTAATTATAATTTTGAATTCTTTCCATAGGATCTTTGCTCATCTGTTGCTTGCATAGGGTGGTCTGTCGTTAATAGGAGGTAATTTTCCTAGATCCCCAACTAAGATCATTAATATTCCTGTATGAAGTGGATAAGTGTTGAATTGAAATGTATAATCTATTTGAGCGATTGTGCGATAGATATTCAATTTTCTAACGACAATCTATTTGAGCGATTGTGCGATAGATATTCAATTTTCTAACGACAATCATACTATATGTTTCATAGTTGTATGAGAGTTATACCATAGTTGTGTGAGAGATATACCTGTAAAAGGTCGATTTGTATTTTGAGGGAAGGCTTGGCGAAGTCGAGAATTGATGTTTTTGAACAACTTTTCACCAATAAAACTCATTTCATCAATTAGTCTGTATATTAATTCTTCTTGAAAGCTTGTTAATCTGGTTCCTTCCAATTGCTTGAAATCATTGAATGGTATTTTAAATTTTGAATGAATAGTTGATGCTCTGCTATTGTATTCTGCAAGTCCTATTGGTGCAAGTAGAAGTAGTGGAGATTTATTTGTTGATGAAGCATCTTGAAGGATTTTGGATATGACACCTATCACATATGAATTTCATGTTCTTGTTGTTCCTTGAATTATCATGAGAAGAGGAGATTCATGTTCGTTTCTTTTGTAGTGTGAAATTATCATGTTTACTGCTTTTGCTTGTTTGTTGCTAAGATTTTCATAGTTGGTTGGTTGTTGCATATGATTTTGCATAAGGAAACTATTTCTTTTCATGGTGGTTATGAAATTGACCGCTTCATATGTGTATTGTTCACCATGAAAATTATGAGACTAGTTAGCCTGCTTGTCGAAATCTCTCCTTCCTAGCATGCCTATTTATGAGATTTGTAGAGTTTCACATTGATGAAGCCTAGATAGAATTTCCCATTCATTATCAATTGCAGAATCTGTGGCAATTTCATTGTAATCACTTTGAGATTCTATATTATCTTCAGTTATGTCACTCTCTATTCTACATTCAACATGCCATTGATTGTATTGGAAGTTTGACCAACATGCAATTATTGCATAATTGTTATTGCAAATGTCCCTTTGTATATCATGAAATGGTTTGTACAGTAGCAATTCTAAGAAACAATAATCACATCATCTTTCTGAGTCATGTGGAGGAATCAATAGAAATTTTGGGAGTGCTTTGACAATAGCTTTTGTTTTCCTTTCATTCCATTTATTTTCTGTTTTGCGATTGGGATTATATATCCAAGATCTTTCCACTTCAATAAGAGGGATTGATTCCATAGAGTAAGGCCTATTTCTGTATGCATTAATGAAAGAGTGTTTCATTTTCATTGTCATTTTCTGATTGCAATCTCACACGTTTGAAAAATTCAGTTGATACATTAAGAGTGATAAATCATCTACTTCTTTGAACAAGTGGAAGTTCTAATAATAGATGGCTTGTTTCTTGGGCTCCAACATCCCTTTCTATTAGTGTTTATGTAAGTAGTTTTCTATAAAATTTTGTAGCTGAATCATTTGGCTTTTTGATGTTTGCTAAACGTATTAACATTTCTTGGTATGTTTCAGAGCTTTTTTCTGACTTGGCTGCATACTTAGCAATATATTTTATGACTGCATGTTTTGATAGGACAAGTTTCCAATCTATATTTGCTCTCCATAATTGTAGTATGTATCGATTGTGGGAATTGAGTCGATCATCATTTCTAGTAGGCTCAAACATTTTTTCACCAGTTTCAATATCTTGATATAATGTTCCTCACAATTTTAGAGGCCAAGGAGCATTGTACCTATACATGAAATCAAATATGACCTGTTAATACAAATAATAGATTAGAGAAGTTGTTTGATGCTCAATTTTTTGTCATTTCTGGAAAGATGTTTACCTACAAATCATTTTCCCTTTTTATTTTTGTAGGCATGCACCTTCTCTACACATTGTGTGTCTTTGGACTGTGCTAGCTAGCTTATCGTAGTCTTGTTGGAGATTGGTTTCTTGTAGTTTCCTCGTGTCTTTTATTTACATGGATTGATATCACATATGTGGTATGCCTGTATTTTTAATTTCGATTGATTTATTTCATATACAAGTTCTAGAGTGAAAATAGGTAATTGTAGTAATGAAAAGAACATGTGGGATAGTACCTGTTGTTGATGATTTAGCATTTCATGTCTAGGGTTCTATGCATGGAAAACTAAGTTGAAATAGTTTTGTGCAACAAGTCATTCTGTTCATTTGACCAATCAATAGTATCCATGTTTGGTGCTCTATTGATCCATAGAAATTCATGGATGTGTGTTGATCCTCTATGTTGCCACTCATATCTGCACCAATAGTCTTGAACATTCATTCCTTTTTGTAGGATTTCTTGTCTAAATTGGGAGTGTTGTAAGTGCATGTATTTTGCAACTATATGAGGATAGTCAATCACATTTTGTTTTCGCCAAAGATGTGCTTCTCTTGGTGTTATTGGTGATGTCCCTGGCATGAGTGCATGTAAGTTAGGCCAGTATAAGTTTGTTGCACTTAATGTAAAAAAAATGGTGGGTGTACCAATTTGATGCAACATGTTTGTTAATTCTGTTTGACATTTTGTCCAATATGACCTTGTAGCTTTGAGTGAAGTTCCAAAGCACATTATTCTATCTACAAGTTGTGATTGTGGTGTATTTTTTAGATGTTCACAAAGTTCGTTGATTGTAATAGGCATGTCATGATGATTTCTTTTCTTGAAAACTGCAACTAATGTCTGGGCACAATGTCTCATTATGATATTTGCCATATAATATCGAAACATTGGGTGTCTACCAAATCGATTATTTTTATAATGAAATAGATGTCTGACATATTATGTAGGTCTACTTTCCTGATGCGTGCTTCTAACCAGTCACATATTCCAATTGGGAACAACGTTGGAAAGGCCATATCTAATAATCCCGCTGTAGCATATTCGTTTATTAGAGATTCACGAATTGCTGGCCAGTCCATTAATGTCATAGGATATGTATTTGGGTTTTTGACCCATGCATGAATCAAGTCCATTTCCTTTTGTAAATTTAGTGGTTGGAAAACCATTAATGAAGTGTTCTCTATAATGTGTTGTTCAAAATCCTTGATAACTACGGTGGCATGTTTTGTAACATTTGTATCTAATTGAGATTCTATTTGAATGGTCTTAAGCTGGTCAAAAATATTTTGCTCAAGATTCCCACTTAAACTATCAAGAGATTTTTCATTGATGTTGACATTTGAGTAAAATCTGTCATGGTTGATTTTATACTTCAATATTTGAGAAATACAGTGTTTATTCACTATGAAGTGGTAATTTGTCCCATGTTGATATTTTTTCCTTACTATAATGATTGGTAGTTCTGCAATATAGTGTGGCAATGTCTTTGATAGTTCAATTTTTTGCAAGAAACTAATCGTGTGTCCTCTATATTTATGTTTCCCACCCCTTGTATGAGTGACTTGTATAATTGGGTTCACACATGCAATCGACATTTCTTCTACTTGGGTAAGATTTTTTTAGTTCAATTGGTTGGACTCCTAGATTCATATTATTCTATGTTGAGAATCGGTGTATTCCTTTGTCTTGTTTACATCTTGTGCATATACTTCCTTATGAAGTGGTTATTACTTTTATTCCAATGTAGTTTTCTTTGCAAATGTAACAAATTGCTGGTGATTGGCAAGAGTCTAACTGATTACGAAATGGTAATTGCATTTCTTTAAATTTTGTGGTGAGTAATCCATTTGGATTTGATATGTGTGCATTTTTATCTTGTCTACTTTGTGAATCTAATTGTTCATTTACTCCTTGTCTTTGTCTTGCATTTCTTGCTTTTTGTGCTTCTCTATTATTCCTCCTTTGCTCTTCCATTTTTGCATCTATCATTTGCTCCCTTCATCGTTTATGGTATTCTCTGTAGTATTGTCTTTGATATTCTTTCCTTCGTTCTTCTAATTCAAATTGCCTCTTTGGGCGACCCATATCTAAAATGCAAAACCAAATTTGTCAAGTTTCATGTTTTGTTCATATAGCAGGAAATTATAAAACATTCTATGTTACTGTGCATTTTACATGCCATATATATGCCACATGATAGAACTAAATATACCTAGTAACCTCTTTAAGCAATTAAACTTTAGGGAATATTTATTGTGTTTGATATCAAAATGATCTCAATGTGTTTGTTTTATCAAATAATGTTCTAATATAATTTCTAAATTGGGTTGTTTTTTTTGTTTAATGTGAGCATAAAATGATTGTAGTTGTTTACATTATCCTATCATATTTGCTAGTACATATTAGTAACAAAGTCTATCATATTGGGAAGTGGAAAACATGAGGATTTCATAAATTTATTTTGCAAAAGGAATATACTTGTATAGGTTTTCTTTAGTAGGAGAACTTTACGTACATAGACTATGGCAGTAGATAATATTATTTACAATCTTTGAAGAAATAAGTGGTCAGATTTTTTACATGGATGGTTTATATACCAATGTTGGAGAAAGTAAATGACATTTACACATTCATTATTAAAGCAAGCAAAGCATTTCTTTTAGTTGAGTAATCAAATTGCTCAGTTTTGATGAATGTACTTTTGGTTCTCTATTCATCTTTGTAAGTTTCTTCTTTAACATGTAGCAGGAAGGAATATTTTTGGAAAAGTCTTTTTTGTATTATTTCTAAAAACCTTGTTTGATCTTCCCTTGCGTGTTTCATACTGTATAGTTCATTTGTTGGGATGCCCATAATTCCTTCAACTGCTTTTTCAAAAGCAGTCACCCATTTTGAGCCAGTGTGGTCTTCTATTTTGCATTGCAATAGATATATGTAATCACAATAATGAAAAATAGTTTGAAATCTTTGACAATACCATTGACCATTTTTGGTTTTGTCCACCTTTTTCCTGCATTTCTTACCATCAATTTCCATGGGTCAAGCTGTGTAACAAAATTTGTCCTGTTTTATGAAACACAATGTTGCTTTTATGAACATGTATTGACTATTGCTAGAGATATCAACTTTGTATCTATTAATTTCAGCAATATTGTTCAATTTCCATTCCTCTCGAACAAATAAGGAGTTCTTTGTTAGAGACTGGAAAATGAGAGATTTTCTTTGATTCTCAAACCATGATCTCAATTGGTCGGTCTTTGGTATTTGAGGATTTATATGTAGCTGAGTTGTTGGAATGGTGCTTACAGTCTTTCCTCCATAATCACTAATTTGTGCAACTTTTACAATGAGTATTGGAAAAGCCCTTGCATTACATATCTCTTGAAGTTTGAAACCCTTTTTATTACAAAAATCACCCCACATTTTGAAGTCAATTTTGGTAGCTGACATATCTTTCATTTGTAGAGTTTGTTTCTGTGTTTGTGTACCATTCTTTCTTAAAATTGTATTTGCTTCATTGATTGATAAGACTATACTGATGATGTTAACAATTGTATGATTTTCCACGCCTTTAAGTTCACTGATTGGTTTAAAGTTGAACTTAAACTGTGGTAGTTGTGTGTTCTCATCTTTAAGCAAATGTCCAATGTGGAATTGTTGTCCAAAATAATTTCCCAATCATTATTTAAATTACAATTTTTTTTATTTGCTGGCTTCAAGGTTCCATTGGATATGAGAAACACTTTCCCAATCTCTATATGATCATAAAATAGTTCTGCTATTACATTAAAACATGTTGCTTTGATTTTATCACCATCATAGTCAACAAGATTGAAGCTGAAAAATTTTCCATCCCCATTTGTATTTTTGAAATAATGAAGTTGTTTTTCCATTACCCTAGCCTTTATTTTCCATCATTTCTGGTAAGGGTTTAATGCTTTTATAGGCACAAATCTTTTACAACCTTCATGTTTTGCATGATCCATACCTATTGCAAAATAATGTCAATATCATACATATGTACCAAATAAACATCATTGAGATAGCATGTATCTTGTAACTATGAATATGTTGTTTGTGGTACATATATTTCCCAACAAGGTGCTTGGAACTCACCTCTTGTATTTTGTTATGGTTTGGATTTTTGTTTTGGTTTTACAAATATGTTTCTTTCACCTTGTCCTATCAAAACAAAAAAAAGTAGAAGTCAAGGGGTTGTTGTTGGAGAAAATTGTGCACTCATCGTAAGATGTCAACATGCATGCAAGGGTTGTATATTTTTTTTCATAGATTTCCAATGTATATAAGACAATTTCAAATTTTATAAGCAAGTTTTGGTGTTGATTGTTCAAGGATATTATTGTTTGGATATTTTAGATGCACATTCATGGATTTGATGGTTATTTGACTTTGTTGTTGAACGTAATCTTAAACATACATTTAACTATTCAATTAAATAGAAATAGGTACAACATATTTCAAATAGAACAATTTTGACTATCTACATATCAAGTAGGTCACGTACATCCAAAATATATGAATAGTATTTTTGAAACATAGACATTAAAGTCTATATCAAAATATTGTTCGTCAAAGTAATCCAACAATGGTTGCCACCTACATACAAAACATATGAACAATTTTTTTACAAAATAGACATGAAAGTCTACATCAAAATTTTGTTCATAAGAGTCAACCAACCATGAAACAACCCTCTATATGGTTCATATGTGTCTATCTTAATTATCATACAAGTACAAGATAAATTGTTCAATGGAATCTTTTGCAGATCTTGGTTCGTATTGCTCATCATAGTAAAGTTCTCTTTAAAAACAAGAGAAGTCTGCAACTTTGTGACATGTTTATGTAATTTGACAACAATGTCTTCAATGTCATTAATTTCTTGTCTTTCATACTACACAAGCAAGAAGTGTAGCATCATGGAGTTCTCTAATTATTTGTTCTGAATGGGCTTAAATTAATGAGTACAACTTGTTAGTTAGAGTTGGCACATGTGTGTTTGAATTCATTGACTCCTTAGGGGCTTCTAGCTTTTGGACTGATGGTTGGGTGGAAGCAGATTCATTTTGGTTAGCCATTATCTAAACAACAAATCAAACTCATAAATAAGTAACAAGTTATAAAGATATGTATTATCCTAAGTTGCAGCTAAATTTTGTATGATTCTAAATTGACTTTTCAAAGCTGACAAGACTACAAGTAGAAGAAGTGTATGCAATTTCTTGGTAGAAGAGTTCTTATAATGTAGGAGGTTGGTTAGTTATAGATAGATATGATAGTACTGCTACAAATGTTTAAAAAGCTTCATAAGATAGATAATAATGATATAAATTTTGATCATAATGGAAATTTGAAAAATCTTGATACAAGTATGTAACGAAAAATTTAACTTTAGTATCACAAGAGTACATGGAGTGTAATTGCATAGGGTGATCCCACAATAATGGGTTACAATTTTTGGCCAAACTTGATATTAAAATCAAGATTTTTCACCAGATATTCACTTTCTTACACCTATAGCAGCTAAACCATTAGGAATTTGAAGATGAATCAAACTAGTTATTTGTTAGTTATTTTATGTAGATTCTAATTATATTTAAAAAAAAAATCAAAAAAAAAATTGTGAATCATTTTATGTAATTTTTAATAACTTATTTTTTCTACTAATCAACATTTTTAAAAAGTGATGTTTACTTTAGACCACATAACTTTTTTTATAGATACCTGATACAATTCTAATTTTTAAAATACAATTTTTTCACACCAATATCTAGTGCATGGATATTTTTTCATAATTTTTTGTAACACATATATATATATTTTTAATTAATTTTCCAAGTCAGAGTAATTATAATTTGGATAGAGGTGTACTTCGGCCTGCATAACTTTTTTTGTATTTATTTGAATTAACTTATTCTTTTTTTGTTGGAATAAGGACATCAATACCTAGTGCACATGTATTTTTTAGATTTTTTTTTTGTCTATTTTTCTATTTTTTCGTATGTGTGAAACAAAGAACTTGATGTTCATTAAAAATCCTACATTCACAAGTAATAAATAATAATAATAATAATAATCAAATTAAACATATTTAAAATTATATTTTTTGGGAAGCTTATAATAAGGGATACATGCTTACAAAACATAAATTTTAAATGAATTCATTTGATCACCCAAAAGGTAAATCAAAAGTCATTTTTATCAGCATTTTGACAGGTGTAGAGGAGACTCGATTATAGGTATGGTTTAAATCTAATAAGGTTATATCCAAGGAGGTTTGATCTAAGGGGGTTTGATCAATCCATCTTTAATTAAAATCATTTAAATGGAACCTTTAAAGTCTTAAATCATTGTATTTTCTAAAAATATGTGATTTCAAGAAAAAAATAAGATGTCCCAAAAAGTGTAACCCATTATTGTGGCAGCGCCGCATACCTAGAATTAAAGTTCTCTTAACGAAGAAAGCTACTCGTTTGAAGATCTAGATGATAAGAGTGGTCCAATACCTAAGACACATAACAACGCTCATAAATGATGCAAGAAATTTATGAAAATCCAAATACTTATGCAATTTTTGATCATAGTGCAAATCTTCATAATGTTGGTACAAGTATTTAACTAGAATTCAAATTTTGTTTAAGAGGACTACATGATAATAGTGGTCCACTTTCACAATCATATCGATACTAATATAATGCCATGTAGTTGGTTTCTTTCTGTTTTTACAATTTTTAGTTCTATCACATAATTATGCAGATATAATGTCATAACATGTGTGATTGGATTGTTCACCCATTTATGGATCAAGTTCAATTCCTATGTTACATCCCATCTTAGTTTGGATTTTTTTTAACTTAGTTTTAATCCCATTGAACTCCATGTTGTAATACATAATTTGTCATCAATGCATTACACACTCATACATTTATACTAGTGTAAGGTTTTACACAGTCATAAGTTGAGCATTTTTTTTTAAACATGTTTTTAAATTTTAGTTTGGAGTGAGTGGGGTAGAATCCTCCAACTCATATGAGCTAATGACAATAACATTGTTTGGATGATGCACACGTACGTGCTTATCTTCCCTTTTAGTTTTTTTTGGTGGATTGCTAGTACTATGCCTAGTTGATACAAATCTAGAACGAGTTAGTTTTGTTTGTTTTGATTTTGATGTGGATGGTTGACTGGCTAAGTCCGCTACAATACTTGCATGAAGCTTTTCAGCTTGCTTTAGCTCTACTTTGTCATCTTTGATTCTAGTCATGGCATGAGAGAAACATTCGTCATCTCAAAGCCATCCTTCCCTGTTAACATTTTTCCCTTCAAGAGTCTTTGTGAGAGCTGCCCACTCTTTTTTCGCTTGTAAACATCTTTCGTTTGCTGCAAAATACTTCTAAGCAGTTTGTTTGGTACGAACCATTTCTAGCACAAGGCATTTGTCTATGTGAAGTTAGAAGTGCCTTTTTCATATTTGAATCAGACATAGTAGAAGATGAAATAAGACAAAGAGCAATGAATAAATGATGAGAAACACATAGTTGTTATCTCTCTCTACCACTTTCTTCATTTTTTCCTCTTACAAATCTATTTTGTACTCCTATCTTGTTCTATGTATTTGAAAGCTATGGCTTAACACATCTTTAGGTGTTAGGGAAATTGATATGCTTCATGAACTAATTAAAAAATTAACACAAAAAAATCCTCTTCAATGGAACCCGTGTTGTAGGGGCCCACATAAAATTTCTTGACTTGTCTAAGACAGTCCATCCTATTAGGTCTTCACAATGGAAGTGAACATAAATATGAAAGACCAAGTATAAAGAATTTTTCACACCAAATGAAAGTTTAAGATTTTGCAGTAGCTTGGATGAAAATTTGGCAGATTAGAAGTTTATTAGCTTGAATCTGCAACAATCTTATATTCTTATACCTAATGGCTTTGAGAAGACTATGAAATGTAAAAAAAAAAAAAAACTCTCAAGATAATTGTCATTTGCAATATTCCTAGACGTTACCTCAACCTAGATTTTGAACGATGATAGCAAGCGGTCACCAACTTTCTATCTACTGTGAGACCTACACAAAAACACAACATAAGTCAAATAACACATCAAATTTTTATCATAAGGAAATAATAATACCATAAATTTGAAATGTAATGGTAGGGTAGGGCTTATAAACTACACAACAAAATAATAATGGGAATGTGAAAGCAAGTTTCCAAAGTGAATCTTAAAGATTAATGTCAAACTGATCCACTGAAATGCCTGTGGCTATTTCGTAGACTATTGTGCTATAGTTTCATCTTAGTATGTTTTACTTGAGAGCTTGACAAAAAAAATAACCCCATTTCACAAAAAGTTGATTTTTTTGTTGCTCCGCTTTGTCATGCTTTGTGCAAGTTTGGAAAGTTAGAATTTTATTTGCTCGAATCTCCAACAATCTTATATTCTTATATCTAATGGCTTTGAGAAGAATATGAAATGTAAAAACTTAAAAAAACTCTCAAGATAATTGTCAATGGTAGTATTCCTAGACCTTACCTCAACCTAGATTTTGAATGATGATAGCAAGTGGTCACCAACTTTCTATCTACTGTGAGACCTACACAAAAACACAAGTCAAATAGCACATTAAATTTTCATTGTAAGGAAATAATAATACCATAAATTTGAAATGGCATGGTAGGGTAAGGATTATAAACTACACAACAAAATAATAATGGGAATGTGAAAGCAAGATTTCAAAGCGAAGCTTAAAGATTAATGTCAAATTGATCCACTGAAATGCCCGTGGCTATTTCACACTATTGTGCTATCATTTCATCTTAATATGTTTTACTTGAGAGCTTGACAAAAGCAAATAATCCTATTTCAAAAAAAGTTACTTTTTTCTATTGCTACCACCTACTGTACATGTGGTATTGGGTCAATGAATAGATATATTAGACTATCTTGACAAGTAAAATAACCACAACTTCAATATAACTCAACAAAACATACATCATCTTCTGTCAAAACAATAATTTATCATGTTCTGTCAAAGTTTACCATCCTTTATGCACATACATAACAACATATAAGGGAATAAAATTCGCTTACCTGCTCAGAAAATTTATACAAAAGTACTCTCCACAGTCTCTTGAACTGAAGCTCCTAGCTCATGTCACTTACACTAACTCTTGCTTACTTGCTTTTTTCAATGGAATCATCTCTCTTAAAAAGAGTTCCCCTCTGCTAAAAATAGTGATAATATTAAGTTCGACCAACCTCGTCCTATATCCAAAAGGAGTATAAATAATAATCTCCAAGATTTGGTACCAGAATCCATTCATAAGAGGGACTCTGCACATGCTATTTCTGCCATAATCTCCTTTTTAAGTGAAAACAACCTCATATATGGGTTAAGAATCGATTTCCAATATTCACCGATTGCCTGTGCTTGAAAGATGTAAAATATTGAATGAAGTAAACTAAATGTGGCATTCTCATGAGGAAAGGTAATAACATTTTACTATTACTGAAGCTGGTGTTAATAAAAAACGGGTGATTATCTTTGAAATTAATGCTACCACGAAGCTACTTTGAATAACGGTATTAAATTGTTAATAATCTTTGACAAGCTTTTATTATTTATTATTTTGGAGTGCTTCGAGTTATATCCGAAAATGACTATCAAGAAACAAGATGATTTTTTAAATTAAAAATATCAAATACCGAGATTATTTTCAAATATCAAGATTATTTTCAAAAATCAAGATTTACATTAACAAAAAACCAAGGGTGGTGATGTCAAGAACTCTCCTTGATTTAAGGTAGAGTTTTTCTGAACACACAAAATGCCATTGTAAGACGTCTCTCAACGTAAACACTATTGTTATTTTGTTGTATTATTATATTAGATTTATATTTTAATAGTATTATTATGATTATTATATTATATCATATTATTATGTTTGTATAATAATATTATTAATGAATTATTATTTGGATATTTTTATTATAATACTTTTAATATTGCAATTATTATATAATAACTAAGTTTAATTTATAATATCATAGTATTATAGCATTTTTTTTAGTCTAGGAATCAGAATCGGGTGACGCTCACACAACATGCCAGGGGATGCTTTAGCCAATTGAGCTAGGCCCGCCGCCCAAATATTTTATCATTTATATGTTATATATTTGTAATATTTATAAGATTACTATTATGTTATGGTTTTATATTTTAAAATGAATAATTTTTTGCTTAGTAAATTGTTGTCTAGGGATTGCACCATATATTATCATATTTTTTTACAGGTCTTAACAAGATATTCTAAAAAAACAGGGTATAACCACTTCCTGGATAGAAACAACTACACTATGGGCCTTTATGTCTATACTTAACTATTTACATATATTTCAGAGTGATATGCCTCCCATATACACCTATATTTAACTAAATTTCTTTTCCATTAAACTCTACCCCACACAGAGAAACTAAGCTCCATTCTTCCCACTTTGGAATGCGAACTCACGGAGCCAATCTAGGTCATATACAAGTTTCATGTTGGAGATCCTCTCTAAGAAGTCGCAGCCCCCTCTCCTTAGCTCTGTGTTGCATGCGGGCGGTGGTTCGAAAGTTTTCCAAAAATGTTAGCCATTCTACCACAACCACCTCCTCCATCATCTGCAGGATGTCTCTCGGTCATGGGATGCCCATACCGTACAATGCCACATGCACCACCTTGTCCAAGCCTCCCAGGTACTTCTTAAACAATTCCATTGTGAGCTCCCACACCAATTCTTTATCCTCACCCAGGTTTAGAAGGGATACCACAAAACGAGACAAAATGTCTATGTTCACCCGATGCTTGCAATCATCGTTGAGGAAGTCTTCCCTTAAGACCCACTTAATTGCCCACAAGATGAGACCGCTTCACTCCTTTAGAACTAGCTTCAACTTTAGATCTATGATGCGGCCAAGGAAATCTACTTATCGTTGCGGGCTTTTCAACCTCACAGACGTGTCCATTTTTTGCAAACTTAGAGCACGCCTTAACTTCTGGTGTATACTCGACGCATGCCCTTTGAAAAATAATAAATAACCAAGGGCCTTGCATCACCTCTCTACATGAAGAGAAGATTTCAATCATCATTGCCCACAATCTATGTTAGCATTATGTGAGATCTTGTTTGCATGGATGAGAATAAAAGGAAAGCATCCTTTGTGAGAAGCTTCTTTGTACTTCCCACTCAAGTGGCCAGGCGTAAACACCTTGGAGTTCCTTCCCACGATTGCCACCACCTATCATAAAGTTCCTTGTGTGGTCATTGAGCCTCATGCAATCACTCATGAATCTCAGATGTTGGATTTGCAAACGACACATGCTAGGCTACCATTTTCTATTAATAATTCGTCACCTTATCATTCCACTGTACTTGCCTCATTGGCAACTGTGTTGGTCAACGTGTTTGCATCACGATTTTCTTCCTTGAAGACGTGTATGAGCGAGTAATCTTTGCAGCCTTCTAGAAATCTATGGTATGTGCAAAGGATATTATTTTGTTTCCAATTGGTCGTCTGCCCTTGCGCAATGCATTAACTGATAGTAGTGAATCACCTTCCACAACTATCTTTTTTATTCCCGTGTCTATTCCTTCATTTAGACCATGCCAAAGGGTGCTAAACTCAACTTCATTGTTTGTCCAAACTGAGAGTGGGATACTCAACTCTTTTAGCACCACCCCTTGATTGTTCTTGAAAATACATCTAGTGTAAAAAATTCTTGGGTTGCTCCTTGATACATTGTCAAAATTTAATTTTACAAACCCCTTTTCTAGTGTAGCTTAAACTGTGTTTTCTCTGGCCAATTTCGGCCCCACCACCTTATGAATGGGGGGCACCACCAACCTAGGTCAAGATTTTAGCTCCAAGTTGTCCCACGATAAAAAAACCTTCTTTGTACTAGAGTAATTCCCAATTGTGTTATTCATTACCTCTACAATAGCCACATCTAACTTGGATAGGAAAGCGTCAAGTTCCAAGAATTTATCTTGGAAGATTCATTTGTTTCTCTCCTTCCATATTTCCCATATAAGTATGGATAGAGTTGCTAACCAAAGGCTCAAGAAGAAAGACTTGCCCATTAGTATGGGCTATGATATGAAGAGGTTAGTGGCATCCATTGGTAGGGGGCTATACCAACATACTTTCTTCATTATGTTAAGCCAACATTCTCAAGAAAATTGGAAATCTAGTAAAATGTGATTTGTGAATTCTTCATCCACCTTGTGCAAAACACATCAGCTTGGCCCAATAACACCCAAATTACACAAACGATCCCCTATGAGAATTTTCTTTTGAATCACTATCCATTCAAAAGCACTAGCTTTTGACATACAACATTTATTTGAGTGTAGGTGCACACACCCATTTTCTTTTTCGGTCCTTGCAACCGCCTCATAACCAATTTTTACTTTGTAAGAGCCCAATTTGGCTGCACACCACTTGATTGAGTCCTCCTTCTCAGAGACATATATCCTTGTCTTTGTCAACTCCTCCTTTAGAATGGTTATATGAACCTCAAGAGTATTCAAACCATAGAGGGACCTCCATTTCCACTTTGTCCTCCCTTCACCTAGACACGACTCCATATAGTCCTGCACTGTCAAATCCCATGATGCTTTCAAGAGGTTCTTGATATTGTTTAAGTCATCCCAAGAAGATAGGGCCAAAGAACCATCCCAGAGACCTAGAGTTTTGCCTTCCTTTTGTCCCAAATATCCCAAGAATAGTGCTCCATTATCACCTTCCTGCACTCCAACATAAAGTTCCAAATGGCTGATCCCCTTGGTGGGTTAGTCATGGTAAGGATGCATTCAAGGTCCTCACAATCTAGATAATTGTTTTGGAGTATCTTGACCCATTTGGCGTTAGGTTTAGAGTACATGTTCTAGACCATTTTACATCTCGAGCAATGTTGCAGACAACCTAATCCCTAAGACCCACACCCCCAAAACTTTTGATTTGCATATTTTTCCCATGCCACTAGGGAGAATTTTTTCCCTTCTTCTGATCCTTTCCAAAAAAATATTTGTAGCTTCTTCATTAGAGCCTCGTGAGTCTTTGTTGGTATTCTTAGACTTGACATCATATAGATGGGTAAAGTCGAGATCACCAATTTGAGCATTGCGATTCTTCCTGCAGAATATAGCCATTTACCTTTCCATGATTCCTACCTGTGCAATTATGTACTAGGGATTCCCAAAGTTTAGCTTTGTAGGTGCCACTAGAGAGAGGCACCCCTAGGTATTTCTATGGTAGTTTTCTTGTTTTTAGATCCAAGATATTAGTAATCTCATGTTGCTGAACCATAATATGGTGTTGAAGAAGAAGACTTCTGACTTGTGCCAATTGACTTGTTGGCCCGATGCCTTGTAGTAGGTGTCCAAGGTGAGCTTGATAGTTTTTTCTTTCTCCCTCAAGGCCACACCAAAGAGCAGGATGTCATATGTAAATTGTTGATGAGTTATAGGTGTCAGGTTAGGTGTTATCCTTAAACCCTTCTAGTCTCTACTTACCTTTTCCTCCTAGATAAGATGAACAAGGGCCTCTACCATTATGGTAAATAAGAAGGGTGAAAGTGGGTCACCCTGACTTAGACCCTTGGTTGATGTAAAAAATCCATGAGGTCTGCCATTTATTATTATAGAGAATCTAGGGGAGTTGATGCCAACTTTGGAACCATTTGCACCATTCATTGCATAAACCTACTTTTTGTAACATTTTAGTGAGGAAGTTTGTGTCAACATGATCATAGGCCTTACAAATTTACAACTTGAGAATCATCCTTTCTGATATAGCTTTCTTGATGTTGTGGATGGCTTCATGTGCAATAATGATGCCTTTTGTGATCGATCTCCTTGGGGTGAAACCAATATGTTCTTCTAAGATAATTTTGGGGAGTAATTTATTTAGCCTACTTGCAATGGATTTTGCTACTATTTTGTACACTATATTGTAGAGTTAGATTGGCCTAAAGTCTTCCATTTTTTCCACTTCTTGCTTCTTAGGGATGAGCACTATGAATTCATTATTCCAATATTTTAACATTGTTTCCTTCTTCCTTGATTCCTCTGCAACTCCAAAAATATCCTTTCTTATTATATGCCACCATTCATGATAGAAGCATATTGGTAAGCTATATGAGATTGGGGCTTTGTCTCCCACCAACTGCATGGTCACCTATTTCACTTCCTCTTTTGACATTGGGCCATAGATTTCTCGGTTTTGAGCTTTTATGATAATGCTCAATATCTTCTTGAGGACCTCATCTTGATATGTAGGGTCAACCATATTGTTTGCATTCAACAGTCCTTTGAACTTACTACTTAATTTCCTATATCCTCCCATGTTTCCAGTTTGGTGCCTCCTTCATCCTTGATGTAGGTGATTATGTTTAAACTTCACTTGATCTTTGCAAATTTGTGCAAATATTTGGTGTTTCTGTCCCCTTCCTTTAGCCAAAATTCCCTTGATTTATGACGCTAGAATATTTCCTCTCACTGAAACACTTCTGCATACCTTGACTTTATTTCTTTTTCTTTTATGTTTGTGCTATGGTACATACCGTCTCTAATTAGTGTCTTATTTAGTTTCATTAGCTCTTTTTCTAAGATTTCCTTCTATTCAAAATATTTTTGAGCTGGATGATGTTCCATTCCTTTAACTTTCTCTTTAGGTATGTGAGTTTCTTGAAGACCACAAAATTTTTTGACCCCTTCTCTTGGGGTGCTTGTTGCCACCAATCTCTAATTTTGGTGTCAATGTCCTTATCTCTTAGCAACATTTTCTCAAACTTGAAGGGGCATCTACTAGGCCTATGGCTCGATGTGAATGACAGTTGAACTGAGGAATGATCCTATAATGGAGTGAGTTTGCACCCCTTGCAAATTCCCTATTTACACCCCTCAGCTTAGAAAATTTAAAGTCAATGATGCTTTTCTACTTCATTCACTCTCTTCCCACCCACTTGGTAGTTGCCTGTAGTGTCGGTGGGGGAATTTTTGTCAGGGACACTAGCATAATGCATGGATGTCTGCTTGGCATGCTATCACCCTAATAGGATTCTCGCCTCTAGAATTTACAGAGACCTTACAATTCTCCATTGGTGATGAAGCGTAATGCCCCTGCACCCTTGACTGACCTCAAACAACTCTTTTGGGCTTCTATCCATGCTAAAAACATCTCCTTCATTCATTTGATCTTCTAGACATTGCTCAAACTCTACTTGCTACTACACACTCCATTTTCACAACATTCTCCATTGTCTCCAAGGACTTACTCTATTGAATTTTCTTCTTATCATGTTGTGACAATGGTGACACTTATAGGCTTGTGAGCTTGCATATCCCTTCACGTGCTCGAGGGCACCTTGTTTGGGAGGTGACATCCACTTCACTTAGTGTTGTCATTTGATTTCGTAGCATAGCATTGTTACTCTTGCTTGGTAGGACTTCCTTTCCATACTTTATCACATTTTCTATATCGTGGCTATTCTGGCTGTCCGTGGAGGTGAGAACACCAAAACGAGGGTTTGACTGTGGCAATCCCCAAAATAGTGCCAAAATTTTTTCCCGTTCTGCTATGTGTAGGTGACTGCATTCCTGTGGAGATTATAGGAGGCTGGACCGCTTGTGAGTTGCATTTCTACCACCTTTATTCCCATCAACTTTCATTTCCTGAGTTCAAGTATTCTTATTGCTTTCAATAGTTTAGCTATTTCCTATTTTTCGTCATTACTATTTTTATCGAGTAGTTAGTTAATTCCCTGCTAGTATTAGTTATCCTACATACTTTTTTTCTATACGGATGCTATTGCCTAATTAGGATGCCAACGCATCATACTATCATTTGTCTTCTACACTGAGGTCCTCTGGCTGAAAGTTTCCTAGGTCATAGTTTTGGTTTAGGAATTTTCTCTCCTGATTCCCTGAAACTCTCAGGTTGATAGAAGGATAGTGGAAAATTAATTTCCCTTCCTTTTCACCTTCCTAAAACATCAAACTTACCTTGAACGATCCTTAACGTGAGGAAAATTAGGGCAACTAATCGTTCTAGACCCTCCCATGACTTGGGGTCCTTAGCGTTCGGTCCCCCTCCTCTGCATTTTGGTGAACTTGACATGAACCGTGTGATATTTGTTTCTTCATGTTGAGGTTCTATTTCTTGTGTCCACGTAGGTTGTGAGCTTGCGCGTTGTGAAGCTTTATGAGCTTCAAAACACAGTCTAGAACCTCTGGGTATGTAGTTAGGGTGTGCGACACCGATACTTAGGAATGGAATTTACAAGGGTCACTTTGGCATTTGCCTCTCAAGAGATGGTAATAGTGGTAGAGATGAGTTACTTTGATGAAACCACTCGTGCCCCTACACCTCCTGCTTCCTCCTCGCCTCTGCCTCTCAAGGAGAGCGAAGTTGTCCCTATTCCTATGAAGCATCTCATGGATCTAGATAGGAGGTCATTAGACCTTGAAAATCACTTAAAGTAGGATCAAAGCATGGCTAGGCCTGCAAGGGTTGCTAATGAGATTATATATATGTTAGGTAAGGATCAAACAAGCACAGAGTTTCTTTGTGGCCTTATCAATTTAGTGCAAACATATGTTCCCTCTTACAACCCTCAATCAAGCATCACTCAAGGTCATGAGCATGATGTTTATGAAAGATAAATTAGTGTCTTGATGCCCATGAAATTAGTTTGTATGGCTGAAACAAACCCTTTATTAAGATCTCTGCTATTGATCCACCCCCTACTTTCAAGGCAACTAGGATACCTCTAGGATTTGACTTTCTTCCTCTTGGGGGAAACCATATTTTTGGTAGTAGAATCTTCGATGGAATGGCGGATAGTGGCTTTGGTATGTTTGGTAGTGGCTCTGGTGGTGGTCATGGTGGTGGTTCTGGGAATGGCTACCATGGTGGTCACGGTGCCGGCCCTGGTCGTGGTTCTGATGGTGGTCACGATGATGCATCCAAAGATGGTTTTGGTGGAGGTTCCATTGGTCGTTTGTCATCTTTTGACCATATTTTGAATGCTCTCATATAGAATATGGGTCCAATGCAAAACTAGTTGGCGAATCTATCTTAGGCCTTTGCCTAACCCATCTTTCAGCGCTTCTTCCAACATAGCCCTTTTTCAGTGATGATTTTGAATACTCCCTTCCCTTAGGGGATGGAAATTACTAAGTTTGAAAAGTATGGTGGTAAAGGAGACCCTCAAACAAACGTGTCATCTTTTAATGTGATGTGTATGGATTTCTTTCACCACAATGTTCTGATGGAAAAACTCTTTCCTCGATACTGTTCCCTACCTAATAAATCTATGTTTTAATTTGACCAAATCATGAATCATTTTCTCTGACAGTTCTAGGCTAACATCAGTATGAAGGTGACCATCTTAGATCTCATCTGATGTAAGTAGGGAGAGCACAAGAAGATTACCGATTTCATTGTGCATACTAAGTGCTCTTTTCACAAATCTCTTACCCACTACTTGACTCAAATGTGTAGAAGGTGTTCATAGGAAACCTGCAATGATCTTGGCAAGAGAATTTTGCTTTAATGAAATATCCTTCTTTCACACATCTGTGTGCTGTGCTGTGTGAGCATCAACAGATGGTTGTTTAGTTTAGGGGATCCTCCTTGTGGTCCTGTCCTGAAGGAAGGTCTATAGTATCAATTTCAGCAAAGGGAAAATATGTTGCAAATGTAGTTGCCATGTCTAATGAAAAGGGCCTCAAGAACAACAGGTAGTTTACAAAATTATATAAATCTTATTCTTCTATTTTGCAAAAGCTATTGAAGGATAAGATTATAACATTAGAAGATCCCCGACCTCTCAAAGAGCCTTATCTCAATTGGTATGACAGGAATACATTCTGCCAATACCATCATGTCCATGAACATGATATTGAATGTTGTATGTGCCTATGTCATGAGATACAAGATCACATTGATGATGATACCACCCATCTCGATGGTAAAAAGAAAAATTCAAACAAGTTGGTGGCTAAGGTGAATAGTGAATTTTAGACCTATACATATCCATTTTTGTCACATTCTGCTAATTTGATTGTTAGGCCTTCCATTCTTGATCCTACCAATGAGGTCCCTTCAGCATATGTAAATGTGGTATTGTTTACTCCTAGTCCTCCCCCTCAACCTACAACTAGTTTTCCAAATGCGACTTTTACATCGTAGGATCATTTGTATATTCTTGCTTGCCTCAATGGAAACATCGTGACGAGTCCTTGTAGACCCTGCGAGTCGTGTGAATGTTATTATGAAGGATACTCTTTAGTTGAATTTTAATAGAGGGAGGAATACGAGAAGATGAAAACTACTATACATATTCATGATGGCCTCTCTCTTGCTCTATATGGCTCTATAACTCTTTCCATCCTAGTAGGACCTAGGGATGTGGATACTACTTTCAATGTCATCTCAAAATCTGATCTTTTTAGGGTGAATCTAGGTATCCCTTGGATATATTCCATGAAAAAAATTACTTCCATCATTCATAAATGTCTAAAATTATCTCACGAAGGTGTCGTGCATGACATTGGGTATCAACTATTGGTATCCCATGGGGGTTATTCATTGGATCAATTTTGGCCCACCTTGGTTGATCCACTTCTTCCAAGAATGGACTTGCTTTATTAGAATTATATAAAGTATAAGACCAAGGGCAAGGTGTAGTAAAAAATGACTCACCCTGTAGCGCAATAACATGCTACCTCCTCCTCCTAGAAGGGGAAGGGGAAGTCTGCACATGCTTAGGGCCCTTCCACTTCTTCCTCTATAGGTCCACTTTCCTCTTCCTTCCACTATGCTATAACACCATCAAATTCCATCCCTATGCGTCTCTTAGGGAGTTCGATGTTGCCCGCTTGGCAGAAGGCCAAGTGTCAGGCATTTGAAATTCCTGTCTTACCCATGGTGCCTCAAGCCGTCTTTTATGGTAAGGGGAAGGGTCCTCATGGAGTGTATTCTACGTCTCAGCCTCCACAACCTCCTACTTCTCCTACCTCTAAGGTCGTGAATGGGAAGAGGCCCACCACTGAGGTGCTCAAGTCTACTCCCTTTCTGTTATTGCATCTATCTCTCCATCTCTCCCTCCTATCCTTGTACAGGAGTCACTCCCTCAATTAGAAATGACTGTGATGGATACTCCAATGGCTGAACAAGAGTCTTCCATTTCTTCTTAGGCTGCAACCTTTATCTCCCAAATTTGTAGAAACCACCTTGCACATGAGGGAAAATGTCAGAGGAAGGGTCTGGCCACTGAGCATGCTGCCTTATAGAAGAAGGAAGGAGAGTGAGAAGCTCTCGCTTTGGCATATTCTACCATCTCCTTCCCTTCCACTCCTTTTGTTTTAGTTCCTCCTGCCTTAGTCTTACTATGGCTCCCCTTGTGAGCGTGAATGATCCACACCTAAATAGTGTGTAGGTATTCATCGCTCTTTTGACTGATCCCCCTTCTAATGTCCCTTCTAGATATCCCACCTTTTTCAAAACCCATGGACATGTCAAATACCTCAGTGATGTCCATCGTGGTTTTCTCCTCTTCCTCCTTGTCCTCTGATTCATCTATGGGGATCTCACATCCTCCAATGAAGCAAAAGATGGAGGATGACCCTGCTTGAAATGGGGTTCAGAAGAAGGGTTCACCTTCTTTGGAGGTTGGTTCTATATTGGCTTGTGCCATCCTAGTGATAGAGGTAGCCATGGCACCCCCAAAGTTTTTCACTGCTCCCGAGTCTTTCAGTGAGGCTAGTAGTGGATCTCAGGTGCCTTCCCTATCGTCTGCTAAGTTGACACATGGAACTCTTGTAAAGTCCATGTTCAACTCTATAGATGATGTCCCATCTCTGTTGGAAATCTTTGCAAGATCGCTGACATTCACCTCACAAGAATTGAGTGAAGACCTTGAGGGGCCTTCTTCCTTGGATCTTCTTGGAGAGTCAGAGGGTACCCCCCTTGATATTCTACCCTTGTAGGTTCATCCGCCCTCCCCTTATGATGATCTAGACTAGGAGAATGACGACCTCTTGGCTGACAAGGACTAGGGGTGCGCCTCTTCTATATCTATAGATTAGTTTGTGTGTGTGTAATGTGTTACCCTATGCTTGTTTTATGTGTTCTTGGATGAACCTTGTCACCCTAGTAGGTGCTTGGATACAAGAGTGCTTTTTGTGTTGTAAAACTTCTTCTATTTGTCACATCTTTCTTCTTTTTGTTGTGCCTTGATTTTTGAAAATTGGGGATGATGCAAAGTGTTGGGGGCATTGAAGCCTCCCTTTCATGTTGACCCAAATTTTTTCTCTTTTTTTTCTTTTCACGTGCCCTTCTTCACATGGTCTGATGTAGTAGGGGGTTGATGATAGCTCATTTATATATTATTATACTTATCTATCTATATTTATGAGAAACTCTGTACCCGAAATACTAGACCCCCCTGTCTCTTGTTCGTTACATGATTGTTTATCCTATTGGAAGATTGAAGAAGAATGTCTAGTTGTGAAAACTTTGTGTTGTCATTGATGTCACGATGTTGTTTGAGTTGTTAGTTTGATCTAGTACTCTAAACTGGTATGAAGAACCAATTTACATCCTCTGGTATTTTGGTCCGCATATATAGTACATATAAGATCTATCCTTGCAGTTTATATATGGTGTTCACTACATATATCTACATCTATGTTCCTAATTGCAGATAGTGCTTATCTTTATATCAAAGGTTATGAGTATCACAGTGTTGATTGGAATAGTGTTGACTGGTTGGATCATAAACTAGTGTTAGAATTTTGGTCTGCAATCCTCCGTGGTTGGTTGTTTATGCTTGTAATTTTGGTAAATGGTTTATGGATGTTGAAAGGTTGTATGTTCAGATTCTTGTGTACTCATGTGCTTGTATGGCGAGTTGGAATTATTCTCTTAATTACATTTTGTTATTAGGTCTATCTCTGGTTGACCTAATGTATAGTTGATATTGTAATGGATTAATTTGTGTTGCAGATACATGTGTGACCTATCTTTGGTCCATGTTGACATATTATAGCATGCTACATGCTTGGATTATTTTTGGTGAAGTTTTGTATGAACTTGGAGCCAATAGTTAGTCTTTTTGGTGAATGAAGATTGCATCTAATTAGGCCGACCTAATTGATGCTTGCGGATGAATCAGATATATATGTTGGATAGTTTTGAGATCGAGGAATGTGAGTGTGTGTGTGTGAATCAAAAAAGTGAAAGCAATATTGTGCATGAGATGTGAAGATGAAGTGTGCCAAGTCTATTTATTGAGCATTATCGAAATTGAATCAACACTTGATAGGTGTACTCTTACTAGTTCATTTTGGTTGTGAAGCCACTTCAATATTGTAATCTTTTTGTAGGTAGTGAGCCTCTTTGTCTAGACAGTGATTCCTATCTTGGGTAGTATACCCTTTGTATTCAGTTTTGAAACTACTTTATATTTTGAGCTAATCCTCACTATGGTTTTCCCCTCACTAGGTTTTCCATGTAAATCTAGTGTTTCCTACTTTGATATTGCTTTATGTTATTTTAATTTCATGTTCATACTTAATAACATAATTAAGTGGATAAAAAATTGATAAGTGTTTGGGATTTGAGTTTGTGTTTGGTGACATCTGATTCACCCCCCTCTTAGTTGTCTTGTGCCCTTTTCAAAAATTGTATCAGAGCTTGGTTCCTCCAGAGAAGCCTAGCAGCCTGAGGAAGATCCTGAAGATTGAACAAATGGATGATAAAGAAGATCTCTAGGCTGCTCTTGAAGATCTTGACAAGGCTGAAAATGAAAATAAAGATTTGAAAGAAAACCTTGATGAGGTAAATGAATGTCTAGAAATTGAAAGAGAAATTGAAGAAATTCAAAGAAAGACATAGAGAAGTGAGTGAGAAACTAAAACAAGAGATCATTGGATTGAAAGTGCTAGTGGAGGAAAAGAAGAGAATTGAATAATGCTTGAATATAGTGGTACAAAGCAAGATTGATGAATGCACTAGAATTGAACAAGAGGCGGTGAACCTAAAAGTAGAATTGAAGAAAGAAAAAATCTATGAAAATAATTTCAAATCTAGCTTTGACAAGATTGATGAGTTGATTGTGGGACAAAAACCTTCTAAAGACAAAGGTGGTTTGGGAAATGAAGCAAGTGAAATATCAAAAGATAATCAAAAGAATCAAAATAAAGGGAAGTAGAAAAGAAATCCAAGAAAATTTGCTAGAAGACCGCCTATCAGACAACCAAATGCTCAAAGGTACCTATCTTTCAATGGTGTTTTATTTTCATGTAATAAATTTGGTCATAGGGAAACTGAGTGTAGAAGTAAAATGAATCAATTTGCTAGTTCCATCTCTGGACAATGTTTTGCATGCAAGAAATTTAGACATAGAGCTACTGAATGTAGATCTTAGGTGAAGATGATTAGTTGGGTGATGATGAATAGGTCTAATGGAGGTGGAATGAATCAATACTTTAATGGATATTGCTATACATGTAGCAAGTTTGGACATAAAGAAAATTGATGTAGATTAAGGGTTAATGGAGATTAGAAAAGTGTTGTCTGCTCCAGTAGAGAAGAATAATCCAATGAAGAAAATTGACAAGAATGAGGTTAAGTAAGAAATGAACAAGAGATGGAGAAAGAAAGAAGATCCAAAGATGATAGATGCGTCTGTGACCTCATCTGGTACAAACAATTCCTCAAGAAATTAGACCTAGCATGGTCTTAGGGGGAGCATTAACAAAAAATTATTTGAACCCCCTAGATATGTGGCATGTTAGATGTTGGCATGAGGATATGTTGTAAAGAATGAGTAGGTAGAGGTTATGGAAAAGAAACCAGAAGAAAATGTGTAGGAATGTTCATTTGTGGAGTGATTTAGGGTTTCTTAGTGTAGTAAAATAGGGTTTTTATTAGCGTTTTGAAACCTACTGCATTTAATGTGAATTAGGGCAGCACAATGGTGTATAAAGAAAAATTCATAAGTAATTTTTGATCACTTGAGCAATTGAAGAGTTTGAAGAATGATCTGGAGTGATCTTGAAGTGATTTGGAGCGATTCTGAGGCAATCTGGAGAAATTATTATAATAAAAGACAAAAGTTTTCAAATTCATCTGTCTCAGGTTACAAAAAGGGAAAAAGGAGAAGTTTCATTTTAGTAAGAAAGGGTTTGAAGAATATAAGCGTAAAAATGGAATCTGTTGATAGAGGATCAAGTGGCGATATTCCAATAAGGCTGAAGGGTGTTGATTTGGAAGAGTTTGATCATCAGAAGATAAAGGAAATTGAACTAGGGTTGAAGACAAGTGAATTGCAGAACATAAATACTTTGGGTATGGATTTATGGGGAGAATTTCCTTAGTTTGTAGAAAAAGAATCTATCTTGTTCCTATTAAGTCGATTCAAGAACGACAAAATTATTTTGGACAAACCCTATCCAATCACGAAGGAGGCAATTGAAGCTATTACTGGCTTGTGTAGTGTTGGTGACCTCCCTGGAAAGAAAATAGTGAAATACAGAGACATGGAGGAACTTACTATCATTAAAAAAGAACCCCGAGCTCTATTGATAGATACTATTGTCGATCCTAAAGTAGGGTATGTTGCTTATGACATCTCTTATAAAATCTACTGTAGAAATCAAGAAGGTTTTACTTTGGCTATTGTTGTATATCTTGCTCACATGATGGGGAAGGAAAACAAGTAGTTTGATTTGTGTAGCCTAACAATGGAAAACCTAATTGAGAGTGTCAAAATGTCCATGGTCAAGGTTATCCTTTCTGATTTGGGTCTTTGCTTATATGTTTGGTGTTTTACTTTCTAAATTCACTACCGGGAAGAGAGAATGTTAAGTGGGAATTTGGCATCCTTATCAGAAAACAAGTTTACAGGTATTTGGAATATATGAAAGACAAAGTAAGTGCATGTAAAGCCTTTTTCACATCCATGCAGAAGAATTTATGCTCTGGTGTGTTAATGTCTAGTCAGTTTGAAGAGGGTTCTTCTTCTGTTAAGAAAGCGTTGAAAGTTGTTATTGGTGGTTCTCCTCTGGAATCTAAAAGGAGAAAAATTATCACAAAAGATGTCATCACTATTTCAGAAGAAGAGAAGAATGAAGAACAATCTGTGCTTGAGTTTGATCCAGAGGATATTCAGAAAATGTTAAATAAAGGTGATATGAAGAAGGTTGGTGAAATGTGGTGTGCCTAATATTCGATCAATAGACTTAAAATTGATGATGTGTTGATTGATTATCTACTCAAAAAGGGTATTATAGTTTCAGATGTGTTTGACTCATTACCGAATGATCTAGTAGAAGTTATTGAAGAAAAAATATTGCTGGAGGGACCTGAAGGACATAAGTTTGAAGCTATGTTGAGAGAAGATGTGCCAAAGCAAAACAAATGTTATCCAAACACATTAATGAGACAAGAGAATGCGTTAAGGAAATATGTGACATCTACAGGTATTGTCTCCGATGGCTTGCAGCTGTTGACAATTTTAGAAGCAGAATTGAAGCCATTGAATCTGAGATAAATAATATTGGAAAGAGTTTTGATTTCTTCAAAGAAAAAAATGGAAAACAAAGAACAAGAGTTGGTGAATTGCAAGTAGAGTTGCTGATTACTCAGAGACAAAGGGAAGACTTAGTTAAAACTTTCTGGTTGGTTAAAGAAATTGTTGAAGTCTGGTTGGATCATCTCTCCGAAATACTTTTTGATGCAGAAGATTGTGAACAACAATGTCTATCTTCAAACCAAGCATCCTCATTTACATTGTTATCCTTATTGGATAGTATGAGTGCAAGAATGAGTTCAGTTTTGGTTGTTTGGAAGAGGATTCTTTCGATCATAAGAGAAAGGTACAAGAAAATATTTAATGTAAAAAGCGTTATTTTCAATTGAATGTTTGAAATGGGGAGTTAGAATTCCTTTGTATATTCATTATCACCATGTACACAAATTTACATCCTATTTTTCTTGTTTCCCTTTGTCCTTGATGTTAAAGGGGGAGAGATTACTGGTGATAGGGGGAGAAAATGCTATGTTATAGGAAGTTTTGCAAATTTTGGCACATGTTTCCATCAATGACAAAGGGGGAGATTACTAGAAGAATGAAGAAGAACATCTAGTTGTGCAAAATTTGTGTTGTCATTGATGTCACCATGTTGTTTGAGTTGATAGTTTGATCCGATACTTTGAATTGGTATGAAGAACGAATTTACATCCTCTAGTATTTTGGTCCGCATATACAATACAAATAAGATCTATCCTTGCGGTTTATATATGATGTTCACTAGATATATCTACATCTATGTTCCTGATTGAAAATACTGCTTATCTTTATATCATAGGTTATGAGTATCATAATGTTGATTGGAACAGTGTTGACTGGTTGGATCACAAAATGGTGTTGGAATTTTGGTCTGCAATCCTCTGCAATTGGTTGTTTCTACTTGCAGTTGTGGGAAATGGTTTATGGATACTAAAAGGTCATATGTTTAGATTCTTGTGTACTCATGTGCTCGTATTGTGAGTTGGAATTATTTTGTTGATTACATTTTTCTATTAGGTCTATCTTTGGCTAACCTAATGTATAGTTGATATTGTAATGGATTAATTTGTGTTGCAGATGTATGTGTGACCTATCTTTGATCCATGTCGACATATTATAGCATGCTACATGCTTGGATTATTTTTGGAGAAGTTTTGTACTAACTTGGAGCCAATAGTTAGTCTTTTTGGTGAATAAAGATTGCATCTAATTAGGTCGACCTAATTGATGCTTGTAGATGAATTGGATATATATGTTGGATAGTTTTGAGATTGAGGAATGTGAGTGTGTGTGTGAATCAAAAAAGTGAAAGAAGTTCTATGCATGAGATGCGAAGATGAAGTGTGCCAATTTTGTTTACTGGGCATTATCGGAACTAAATCAACACTTGATAGGTGTACTCTTACCAGTTCATTTTTGTTGTGAAGCCACTTCAGTATTGCAATATTTTTGTAGGTAGTGAGCCTCTTTGTCTGGACAAAGTCCTATCTTGGGAAGAAAGCCTTTTGTATTAAGTTTTGAAACTAATTTATATTGTGAGCTAATCCTCACCGTGGTTTTTCCCTCACTGGGTTTTCCACACAAATATGGTGTTTCCTATGTTGATATTGCTTTCTGTTATTTTCATTTCATGTTCATACTTAATAACAAAATTAAGTGGATAAGAAATTGATAAGTGTTTGGGATTAGAGTTTGTGTTTGGTGACAAATGATTCACCCCCCTCTTATTTGTCTTGCACCCTTTTTGACATATCCTTTCTTTTTATCTTTCTCTCTTCTTTGCTTTCTTTGTGATGTTGTGGTGCTTATGTGTTGTCCCTCACGTGTGCGATAACATTACCACAATTACATCTCACCATGTTGTTCAGGCCACAACACTTCCATTTTTGATTTTATCTCCTTAGGATGTCACGTGCCTCTAAGTTTGGCACACACCATCCTAAGGGGGGGATATCATACTGATTTGATTTTCAAAATGCATATTCGGTGGCCAATGAATCCCTCTTGAAAATCCCTTTTTTATTCCAAAATTGCATTCTTGAATGTGGATTCCTGGACAAATTTTTCTTTCATCTCTGATTTGTAAGATATAATCCGTACTTTCTTTTGTGAGGGAACATTATTTCTTTCAAATTCCTTGATGAAATGAATCTTTCAAAAGGAATCCTTGATGCTAGAATCATTGGAAAAAAATGTCGTTTCTTTTTAAAAAAAGGTTATTGCTTTTGAATTGAGCATCCTTGAGTGGATCCCTTTTCTTTTGAAGGGTTCCCAAGGGACCCCTTTGAAATCTCTTCCTTCAATTTTTGAATGTCTATGTGAATTTCTTCCTGTTTTCCTACATGGCTTCTTTTTGATATCTAACATGTTTTTTCTGCCAGTTAACATGTTGCTTTGTAGGTGCACTTGTGAAGCTGCTTTTCAATCAAAATTTTAAGATCAAGTACTTGTAAGGCCCCATTAAATTCTACAGAGCCTCTCACATATAACTTCCTTTAGGACCAAGTACTTGGGGGGTGCCTCCTTTGCAAGTTCGAGGACCTATGAAGTGCCTACATCTTGCAAAATCTCTTTGTTAGACTCTACAAGTCTGTAGACCTATAGAGCCTCTTTGTTCACCTTTCATAGGTTTATAGATTTGTGATGCATTTTTGTTCAACTCTCCTTGGGTCTGAGGACCTGTGGATCCAACTTCTCTTTTTGTGCTTTTGAGTGGGTCAAATTGTGATCTACTTCCTTGATGGTTTAGGTATACTTTCTTTGAACTCTTTTGATCTACTTTACCTCACATCTGGTAGCACATATGCTTGCTAAAGTGGGGGATAATTGTAATGGAGTGAATTTTCACCCCTTGCAAATTCCCTATTTACACACCTCACCATAGAAAAATTAAACTAGACGATGCTTTTCCACTTCATCTGCTCGCTTCCTACTTGGTGATTATCTGCAGTGTTGGTGGGGGAAATTTTTTTTGGGATGCTAGTGCGGTGCGTGGACGTTTGCGTGACACACTTCCATCTTGACATGATTCCTGCCTTTGCAATCTATAGAGGCATTACACTTCTCCAATGGTGATGAAGTGTAATGCCCTTGTACCCTTGACCGACATTGAATGGCTCTTTTGGGCTTGTATCCATGCTAAAAACATCTCTTTATTCATTCATTCAATCTTCTAGAAATTACTCAAACCCTACTTGCTACTATACACTCCATTTTCACAAAATTATCCATTATTAAATCTCCAAGGTATTACTCTACTAGATTTTCTTCTCATGTTGTGACAATGGTGGCACACATAGGCTTGCAAGCTCGCATCTCCCTTCATGTGCTCGAGGGCACCTTATTTGGGAGGTTATATCCACTTCACTTAGCATTGTCATTTATTTCATAGCATAACATTGTTACTCTTTCTTGGTAGTACTTTCTTTCCATACTTTCTATATTGTGGCTATTCTGGTTGTCTGTGGAGGTGGGAACACCGAAACGTGGGTTTGATTGTGGTAAGCCTCAAACTAGCCCCAACATTTTTCCTCGTTTTGTTGTGTGTAGGTGATTGTGTTTGTGTGGAGCTTATGGGAGGTTGGGAAACTCGTGAGTTCCATTTCTACCACCTTTATTCTCATCAAATTTCATTTCCTAAGTTAAAGTATTCTTCTTGTTGCTTTTAGTAGTTTAGCTATTTCCTATTTTTGCATCATTACTGTTTTTATTGGGTAGTTAGATAATTCCCTGCTAGTCTAAGTTGTCCTACATAATTTTTGTCCATACAAATTCCAGCAACCAACCGGGACATCGATGCGCCAAGTTTCCATCCGTCTTCTACACTGGGGTCCTCTAGTCGAAGGTTGCCTAGGTCATAGTTTTGGCTTGAGAATTTGCTCTCCTGATTCCCTGAAACTCTCAGGTTGACAAAAGGATAGTGGCAGATCAATTTCCCTTCCTTTTCACCTTCCTAAAACATCAAACTTACCTTGAACTATCATTAACATGAGGTAGACAAGGGAAATTGATCGTTCTAAACCCTCCCGTGACTTGGGGTCCTGAGCGTTCAGTCCCCCTTCTTTACAGATCCAATCTACATAGAGCCAAAACCTTATTTTCTAACCAGGTGTGTTGCAACCCAGTTTCCCCAAATAAAAACATGTCAGTTTTTTTGCCACAAACATGTGGTCACATCTCCAACTCGACTAGGTAAAAATTTCATTATTTTCTTTTATATCAACCAAAGTGTTATTTTGAACAAAAATTTGAAAGTTAATCATGGTTCGCTCACTTATCAGAACTCCCCCTTTCTTCTGCTCATTACTCAAGATGGCGTTGAAATTACCAACTTGAATGAGAGCCTCATTTTTTAGCTCCCAACATATCACAAATAATTCATTCCACATTTCCATTTGCTAAACACTCCCATTTGGTCCATAAATATTGATTAGGAAGAAGTTAACATTCTATGGTAAATATTTTGTTTTGTTGAGTTGCCACTCCTTGCAATCTTTGACAATCTCGATTGTAATCTTGAATGAATCCCATAAAATCCCCAACCCTCCTAATGCTCCATTCATAGGTGGAAACAAGTCGTTCCATTTCTTGCATTTGAGTATTAGGTTCCTTGCCTCATCCTCAAACAATTATGTTTCTTGTAGCATGATAATATCCGATTTTCTCAAGTCAATTTGGCATTTGAACATACACCTCTTGTTAGGGTGTTTAAGCCCCTCACATTCCATGATAGGAGAATCATGGCTCCTCAGGAAGGGGGCCTCCCTTTTTTGATCTCAATTTCCTCTATCCCTTCACATTCCCAATGATTTCCAATTTTTCTTTATTTGATTTCCTTCATATGCTAATTTTCTCTCCATTCTTCAATTTTTTTATATCTTAGATGTAGATTGCTCCAACATTCTTTCTTCTAGATTTTCCACCTCATCCTCCCTGCTGTTACCTTCAATTTCCTCTTATGATGCTTGTTCCTCCCAATAAGGTACCATTAATTGCCCCTTAGGGTTGGTTGGGGGGGCTTTGTCTTTAGGTTGAGACCTTTTGTGTTGTGGTTGATTTCTTTGTTTTTTCTATTGATATTTACTTCTCTGTCTACCTCGATAATCAATTGCAATGCTAGCTCAATTACTTCTGGTGTACAATTTTGTTCAAAAACTTCCTCCTCACATTCCATGATAGGAGAATCATGGCTCCTCAGGAATGGGGCCTCCCTTTCCTAATCTCAATTTCCTCTGTCCCTTCACATTCCCAATGATTTCCAATTTTTCTTTATTTGATTTCCTTCATATGCTAATTTTCTCTCCATTCTTCAATTTTTTTATATCTTAGATGTAGATTGCTCCAACATTCTTTCTTCTAGATTTTCCACCTCATCCTCCTTGCTGTCACCTTCAATTTCCTCTTATGATGCTTGTTCCTCCCAATAAGGTACCATTAATTGTCCCTTAGGGTTGGTTGGGGGGGTTTTGTCTTTAGGTTGAGACCTTTTGTGTTGTGGTTGATTTCTTTGTTTTTTCTATTGATATTTACTTCTCTATCTACCTCGATAATCAATTGCAATGCTAGCTCAATTACTTCCGGTGCACAATTTTTTTCAAAAACTTTTCTTGAACCTCCCATTCCTTCTAAGTTGGTTAATTCAAATGACCCCCATTGTGTGATCCTTCCTCTAGCTTGGGGCTTGGAGGCATCTTAACTACCTCCTTTCCTTTCCTTTGTATGCAATCCTTTGAGTTATGGCCAAAGGAGGTGCATGAGTTACATATCAATACTGGAATATCCTTTTCCACTCTTTTCCTCCAAACCCTAGTATTCGATAAGATTTTGATTTGATATGAGATTCACTCTTAACCTCACCTCCACACAGATCAAGCATAGATGCCAAAGTCCCCCTCTTCTATCTTCTCATGAATCTCAACAAAAGACCCTATCTTATTCCTTATTGCTTCTAGGGTTTCCTTGTCCTAGTATTCTTGCAACAAGTTGTAGAGCCTCAACCATATTGATGCCATCTCAACTTCCTATTGAAGGGGGTTGAATTTTGGCTCCCAGACTTAAATGAAAGAAACAACCCCATCCATTAGATAAGGGGCCACCCCCCAAGATCTTTGCATTCTGCTCTACGCTAGGGCATTCGATTGTGAAAAAACCCCATGAGAGAGATTTCAGTAATATGTTGTTCCCCCACTATTTGTGACACCAATGGAGAATTCAACACTTAGAGGGCCATTCCTCTACCTATTTAATGAAAAATCTCTCTTTTAAACTATCTACTTTCACTTTTAAAGCTTAATTTTCTAGAATGGGAGAGATGCACTTATTTGGTGGTTTTTTGTTAAGAGGGACTATATTTGCACTCATCACAAGGTTATTTGTGTGACAGGGTTCTCAATCAAAGAGCCCTTCTTCCATCTCCCCTCTTCTCCACCTTTCCCTTCCCCACGTTTTTTAATTTGTGTGCTTGCCATACCATGGGGGAATTCGTCTACCAACCATGTTGTCACAGGGTCCAACTATCATCTGCCTACCATACCTAACCTTCCACCCTCCTGTGCTGCTCTGCTATGAAAATTTGGTTGTGCACCATTCAATAACTTCATAACCTCTTTTATTCAATAAATATTTTAAAGAATGAATATTATTATTATTATACTTTTTTAGTTTTTTAGTAATTTTTATGTAATAAAATATTAAACATTGATATATATATATTTTAAAAGGTGCAATGCACCCATATTATTAGGGGTAAATGCTTTTGAATGGAGCTGTGAACTAGGTACAAGAAGCCATAAGAAACAACCAAACCCATGAGCCCAATGACCCAACGAAGGCACAAGGCCTGTAAGAACTTTGGCCTGGCGAGGGTTTGAACCCTGGTGGCCATCACTACAACCAAGTGACTTGACCACCAAACCATGTGCTTATCGACAATTATATTGATATTATTAATACATTTATATATTAATTATTTTTAATATTCTTCTTATTATATATTTTTAAATTATTAATATGATATTATTATATTCTTATATGTATAATATTGTATTATATTATTAATATTATTGTTACTATTATTATATTATAACGTTTAATATTATTTTTTACTTTTTTATAATGTTATATTGTAGAAAAATCTATGTTCATTATTGTTGGAAAACGTGCCTCAAGCTTATTGACATGAAACTCCTGAAAGAGAAAAATCGGTGAGACCCTCTGGAAGTCTTACCAACTAGCAGCTGTGTTCTAAACTTTTGAAGTGCTTAGATCACTGAGACTTTGATTCTGTCTTGCTGACGGGAGTCATCGGCAAGACATGTAAATCATTGTGAGTTTTCCATCTCATTCTGACAGAGTATGTCTCGCAGATGGTTTTACACATGAATGGCATCAGAGTGACATGAAGGCTTGATAAGAGTCTAAGCGATAGTGTTTCTCTCACCAACAGGCTGGTGCAGTCAGTATGAACTCTTGCTGAGAGTGCTAGTCTCACTGGCGAATTTGTTTATGAACTACTGATGGATCTCAACATGATGAACTTTGGTGTAACCTCTTGCCGATGCTATTGCTCTTGCCAATAGACTGGTCGGGGTGACATGAACTTATGGGTATGCCTTTAGTGTGATATCTTGCTGATGTCTGTTGGTCTTGCCAACAGATAGGTGCTTTCAGTGAGAACTCTTGCTGATGGTTTTCCTCTCACTGATGGGTATGAACATTGGTATGACATAAAGTTATATATGACTCTTAGAGATAGCGAAACTCTTGCCGATAGATCTGCACAAGCTGGATTTGTGTTCGGTATGATGTCTTGGTGATAGTGGTGGTCTTGCTGATGGTTCTATGATTGGGAACTGTGGCATTGGGGAGACACAACCTAGTGTCTCACTGACATGCAATACAATTTGAACACATTGACCGAATGTCTATCCTATGTGGTCTGTTATGAGCCAATGAGAGAAGCGAAATGTGAACCATTGGCAGTTGGACTGTTGCGACCGTTCTTGTGTGGAAGATGAATAGATTGTGAGGAAGAATGATTATGCTTTGGCAATGGCGGATGACAAAAAAATAGAGTGTGAGATAACAAAGTGTTGCTTAGTTGAACACAAATTGATCTGAGTGAATTCATTGTATGTTTTTTGAGAGCTATTCTGTACAAGATTGATCAATGAATGTTGCTGCTGTAAATTGACATTAGAAAGTGAAGTCTGTACTCTGTATGTAATTTTGTTTACTATGATACAAAGAGGATTTTTTTGGTGTGGTGGGTTTTTCTCTCGTAAGGGTTTTCCCATGTAAATCTAGTGTCCGATTGTGTATGTTCATTACTTTTTTCTGTTATTCTTTTCAAGTGTATCTTAATTGAACTGTAATTGTAAAATTTAAAGTCCTCTCTGTATTCTTCCTTGAGGTTTTGGAATTAGGAGAGTTTGTTCTGCACCTAAGATTTCCTTACAAGTGGTATTAGAGCTTGGCCAGTTGTGTTATCCTTGTGGGTATGTTAGGTTTTTTGAGTCAATTCTGTTCATTGGGGTCTTGTAGAAGTCTGGTAATTCAAATTATAGATTAAGATGGCAAGCATGCCAGGAAAGATTGAAATTGAGAAATTCAATGGCAACAATTTTGAGTTGTGGAAACTTAAAATGGAAGATCTATTGGTTGATCATGATCTTTGGCTTGCTATGTTTGGAACGAAGCCTACAGGCATGAAAAGAGGATTGGGACCTTGTAGATCAAAAATCAAAGGGGCTGATAAGGCTCTATTTAGTAGACTCTGTTCTTTTAAATGTTATGAAGAAAAGACTGCATCTTCTTTGTGGAAAAGACTGGGAGCTATTTATCAGGGCAATTCCTTGGTGAATAAGTTGTTCTTGAGGAAGAAGCTGTATTGTTTGAAAATGCAAGAAGGAGCATCTGTTGCTGATCATTTGAATGCTTTCAACATGCTGATTGTTGAGTTAGCATCTGTGGGTGTGAAGATTGATGAAGATCGTTGTATGCTATTGTTATGTTCTTTGCCAAATTCTTGGGATCACTTGGTGATGGCTATTTGGAGTACGAAATCCACTTTTAAGATGGAAGAAGTTGTTGCTTCTTTGTTATTAGAAGAGATGAGAAGAAAATCTTCTGAGATGGCAAAAGAGGCTCTTGTTGTTAGAGGCAGATCAAAAGAAAAAGGAAAGAAGAAGGACAAGAATTCCAAATACAAATCAGAAGTGAGATCAAAGTCTCTTGGAAAGAAGTCCAAGGTGAAGTGTTGGAATTGTGGGCAACCTAGTCATGTCGGAAAGGATTGCAAAGAGGAGAAAAAGAAGAAGAAGTATTCTTCTGACAATGATTCTTCTCAGAGTGATGCAAATGCTTTCATTGCAGCCTTGGCTACACAGGCATCAGATGATGTCTGACTAATTGATTCTGGAGCATCTTTCCACATGACATCTCATAGAGACTAGTTCACTAAGTATGAAAAATACAATGGTGGAAGTGTGTATTTGGCAAGATCTTTGGAAATAGTTGGCCATGGAAGAGTCAAAATTCAATTCCCTGATGGAAGAGTGAAGGGAATCAATGATGTAATGCATATACTAGGTTTGGCTCAAAATCTACTTTCTGTTAGTAAGTTGAATGATATTGGAGTGCAAGTCACATTCTCTAGAAATGGTTGCAAGATGACTAGAGGCTCAATGGTGCTAGCTAGGAGTGCTCATATTGGTACCTTGTATAAGCTGGATGCACATGCTGTGCAATGCAATAGTGTCTTTGTAAAGTCACAAAAGGCTACTTATGGAGAAAAGGAGGAAAAATTTCCTAATAGTGCAAACTCTATGGAAGTTAAAATTCAAGCAGAAAACACTATGCTCTGGCATCATAGGCTTGGTCACATTGGAGAAAAAAGTTTAAAAACCTTAAAAATAAAAACCTGGTTGAAGGGCTTGATGATTGTAATCTCAAATTTGAGTTTTGTGAACATTGTATATATGGTAAACAACACCATGTTTCATTTTACTCCAGTCCTCATAAATCTTCTGATTTACTTGATTACATTCATTCTGATGTTTTTGGTCCAGTAAATGTTCCTTCTTTGTCTAAATCAAGATATTATGTATCGTTCATTGATGATTATTCAAGAAGGGAATTTGTTTATTTTTTGAAAAGTAAATTAGAAGTGTTTAGTCATTTTAAGGAATTTAAAAACCTTGTGGAAAATCAGGTTGGAAGAAAAATAAAATGTTTAAGGACTGACAATAGTGGTGAGTTTTGTTTTGATGAGTTTGAAAGGTACTATAAAGATCATGGGATTAAAAGACATAAAAATACACCCTACACTCTGCAACAAAATGGAGTTGCTGAAAGGTTCAACAGGACAGTGATGGAAAGAACACAAAGTATGCTAAGCAGTGCTAGCTTGGAGGAGAAGTTCTGGGCTGAGGTAGTTGCAACAACATGTTATTTAATGAACCGTTCTCCTAGTTATGCTCTTATTGAGAAAACACCTTTGGAAGCATAGTCTAGAAAGAAGCCCTCTCTAAGACACATTCGTGTCTTTGGCTGTGAGGTATATGCATATGTGCCGAATGAAAAAAAATCTAAATTGGAAAACAAGGATGTTAAATGTATTTTTATTGGTTATAGTGCTGGCATAAAAGGATACAAGCTTTGGAATCCTAATACGGAGAAGGTTCTATACAATAGAAGTGTTATTTTTCATGAGCTGAAGCCTTCTACTTTGGATCTGTAGTTAGAGACAAAATTAGAAAATAAAAGGGATGTAGTTGAAATTCCTCTGACACTAGATAAAGAGGAATTGAAAATTCAAAATGTACCTAAAACTGAGGAGAGATCAAGTAGTTCTGAGAGTTTTGAAGAAGAAGATCAACCTCAGCCTCAGCCTGTGAGGAGGTCAACACATGAAAGAAAGTAACCTAATAGAAATGGCATCATTAGAAAAGAATGATACTTGGAACTTGATGCCCTTGCCTGAAGGCAGAAAAGATGTTGGCTACAAATGGGTATTTAAAAGGAAAATTGGTCTGGATGGCAGTGTGGAAAAGTATAAGGCAAGGTTGGTTGAAAAAGGGTATTCCCAGGTAGAGGGAATTGATTAAGGTGAAATATTTTCTCCTGTAGCTAAGCTGACATCTATCAAATTTCTCTTGTCACTTGTAGAAACGTATGACTTATAGATTGAACAGATGGATGTGAAGACAAAATTTCTTCATGGCGACCTTGAAGAAGAGATTTATATGTCCCAGCTTGAGCACTTTGTGGAAAAAGGTAAAGAAAAACTATTTTGCAAGTTGAAAAAATCTCTATATGGATTAAAACAATCTCCTAGAATGTGGTACCAGAAGTTTGACACTTTTGTTTTGTCATTGGGATTTGTAAGATCAAAATATGATCATTGTGTGTATTAAAAAGCTGAAAATGATCGTGTTCTTATTATTGCTCTCTATGTTGATGATATGCTATTCATAGGCAATAGTAAGTTAATGATTTCTGATCTAAAATCTCAGTTGTCTACAAAGTGCGAAATGAAAGATCTTGGTGCAACCGGGTATATTCTGGGAATGGAAACAACCAGGGAAAATAATTGTAGAAAAATTTGGCTTAGTTAGAGTAAGTATATTAATACTATTCTAGAGATATTTTGTATGATTGATTGCAAGCAGCTAATTCTAGTTTTGCAGGGAACAAATCTATCTATTGAAGACTGTCGACAATATCCTACTAAGATAGAGGACATGATTAGAGTGCCTTATGATAGTGCAATTGGTAGTTTAATGTATGCAATGGTTTGTACAAGGCCAGACATTTCCCAAGCAGTGGGACTACTTAGTCATTTTATGGAAAATCCTGGAAGGACACATTGGGATGCTATGAAAAGAGTGTTTAGATATTTGAGGGGCACTTCAGAATATGCTCTGTGTTACCATAGAAATTTGGTTGAATCACAGAGGACTCTCAACATTCAAGGCTATGTGGATTTTTATTGGTTAGGGGACATTGATAGCAGAAGATCCACCAGTGGATATATTTTCATGATGAATGGTGGTGCAGTTAGTTGGACGAGTAAGTAGTAGGCTGTAGTCGCTTTGTGCACTACAAAGGTAGAATACATGGTAGCAACACACACCTGTAAAGAAGCAATCTGGTTAAAACATTTGTGTTCTAACATTGGGTTTGATGAAGGGAAAATTAATATTTACTGTGACAGTCAGAGTGCTATTTGTTTGGTGAAAAATCCTACTTTCCATGCTAGGACAAAACATATTGATGTACAATTTCATTTTGTACGAGATATGGTGGAGGATGGAAAGGTCTCTTTAGAAAAAGTGGATACTCTAGAAAATGTTGTAGATGCATTGAAAAAACTAGTGAGCACAAACAAGTTCAAGTGGTGTGCGAATTCGATGGGCCTTAGCACCCATGAATTTTAGTAGTTTTGGTTGTGCTCTGGAGGTGTCAGTAAGATCTTCGTCAAGTGGGAGATTGTTGGAAAATGTGCCTCAAGCTTACTGACATGAAACTCTTGAAAGAGAAAAATCAGTGAGACCCTCTAGAAGTCTTACTGACTAGTAGCTATGTTCTAAACTTCTGAAGTGCTCAGATTGCTGAGACTTTGATTCAGTCTTGTCGATGAGAGTCATCGACAAGACATGTCTATCACTGTGAGTTTTCCATCTCATTCCGACAGAGTATGTCTTGCCAATGGTTTTACACATGAATGACATTAGAGTGACATGAAGGCTCGATAAGAGTCTAAGTGATAGTGTTTCTCTTACTGACAGGCTGGTGTAGTTAGTATGAACTCTTGCCGAGAGCGCTAGTCTCATCGATGGATTTGTTTATGAACTGCCGATGGATCTCCACATAATGAACTTCGATGTAACCTCTTGCTGATAGACTGGTCAGGGTGACATGAATTGATGGGTATGCCTTCAGTGTGATATCCTGCTGATGTCTGTTGGTCTCGCAGACAGATAGGTGCTTTCGGTGAGCACTCTTGCTAATGGTTTTCCTCTCGTCGACAGGTATGAACATCGGTATGACATAAAGTTCTATAAGACTCTTAGCGATAGAGAAACTCTTGCTGATAGATCTACATAAGCTGGATTTGTGTTTGGTATGATGTCTTGGCGATAGTGGTGGTCTTGCTGATGGTTCTATGATTGGGCATTATGGCATTGGGGAGACACGGCCTAGTGTCTCACTGACATGTGATACAATTTGAACGCCTTGACCGAATGTCTATCCTACGTGGTCTATTATGAGCCAATGAGAGAAGTGGAATGTGAACTGTTGGCAGTTGGACTGTTGTGACCATTCCTGTGTGGAAGATGAATAGATTGTGAGGAAAAATGATTATGCTCTGGCAATGGCAGATGATGAAAAAATAGAGTGTGAGATAACAAAGTGTTGCTCAGTTGAACACGAATTGATCTGAGTGAATTCATTGTATGTTTTCTGAGAGCTATTCTGTACAAGATTGATCAGTGAATGTTGCTGCTGTAAATTGACATAAGAAAGTGAAGTCTGTACTCTATATGTAATTTTGTTTACTATAATACAAAGAGGCTTTTTTTGGTGTGGTGGGTTTTTCTCCTGAAAGGGTTTTCCCACATAAATCTGGTGTCCAATCATGTATGTTCATTTCTTTGTTCTGTTATTATTTTCAAGTGTATCTTAATTGAATTGTAATTGTAAAATTTAAAGTCCTATCTGCATTTTTCCCTAAGGTTTTGGCATTAGGAGAGTTTGTTCCACACCTAAGCTTTCCTTACAATCATGGGGGATGCTATTTTATTTATATATGATTTCACTTTAAATTAAATCACAACTAAAAATGACAACTAGTAATATTTATAATTAAAAATATATTATGATACATTATTGCATAATGGGTTTTTAAAATTATGAAACATGTATTAAATATTATGAATAATGATTATTAAAAGAGTACTATAATGAATTTTTGATACAAAAACTATTTGAATTTTAGGTACAATGGAAGGTAATAGATTAATAGTAAAATTTTAAAACACAAAAGAGCTCAAAACTTTGTTTGATTAGTCAAAGAAGTTTGATCTTGAACATTTTTTACAATATTTGGATACTATCCTTTGGTAAGAAATGTTCTAAGCTAGTAAGCTCAATAATTTGGTAAAAAAAAGGCAATATCTTTGACTTTCAAATTCAAGTTCAAAACCTTTTTTACAAGAAAGGTATACATGCATTTTTTTCAAAGTATTAGAAACCTAAAATGTATCAATTGAATCTAATAAACCTTGCTTTTAGATGAATCCTCATTTTTATTTTTATTTTGACAAGTGTGCTCCTAATCCTTTATTCATCATTATAATTTTCTTCTTTCACTTGAAGTATAAATATATATTTCTTGAAAAGTAATTTTGGTATAATGTCTCCAAACTTGACATCATCATATTCATCTTCATCTTCATGCTTCAATTTGTTTAATTATTTGTCATAACACCCATAATTTCTTCTCTTGCTTCTTCAAAAGCAATAACCTAAGTTAATCAACAATGTGATCTTACGTTTGACATTGAAGTAGATATCTATAATCATAATTAGGGATACTCTTATCACATCTTTGACAATACCAATGACCATCTCTATTATTGTTCACCTTTTTTTGCATTGCTTAACTTCAACCTTCAAGGGACAAGCAATATAATAGAAGTTACCAAGCTTTATGAAAGATGATGTATCTTGTCTAACAAATGAGTTTTCCTTTGTAATAGAATGAGAAGTGAGATTTTTTCCTTCTTTATTAAACTAGGATCTCAATTGTTCTGACTCTAGAGATTCACATTTATTAGAATTTGGGTTGTCATGATTGTTCCCATAGATTTTCCACCAAAATCAACAACAAGAATTGGAAAAGTTCCTAAATCACATAGTTGTTGAAGTTGTTATTATTCATTGTTGCATAAATAATCTTACATTGTCAAGTCAACTTTACAAACAAAAATGTCCTTAAGTTGAAGAGTTTGTTTTTGAGTTTGTGTGGCATTCTTTCTAAATATTGTATTAGACAGATTGATTGATAAAACAATACCAATGATATCAACCATTTAATTGCTTTCCATGTCCTTAAGTTCACTTATTTGTCTGAAATTGAAGTGATGCTTCAATACCAATGTATTTTCCTCCAAAAAAACTCAACTATGGAATTAATCTCTAAGAAAATTTCCCAATCATTATTTAAATAGTTGATTTTTTTGCAAGTTTGAGAGTCTCATTTGAGATTATAAACACTATCTCAATATCTCTAGCCAATTATAGAACTATTTTACAATCATAGTAAAACATGTTACTCTTATTTCACCAACATAGTCAAGTAGGTCAAAACTAAAAAAAAAATCATCTCCATTTTCATTTTTGAATTGATGAAGTTTCCATTATGTAGTCTATCCTTTATTGTCCATTGAATCTCGCAAGGATTCAATGTTGTAATATGAACGATTCTTATATGAGCTTCATTTTTTGCAATAGTTCAGTGACCAAATTGGATTGCTTAGAGGATTCATGCCTAGTTCATCACAATGTAGATAAAATACTAGTCAATATAGCACAATTAAGGTTAACTATGTTTTTGACTTCACATTTCATTTTAGTAGTAAATAAATGAACAATTGAATATTTCACAATTCATATTCTTCCTAAGATTATAAAATGAATGTTACTATTATTATATTTTATTATTATTTATTTTTTGTTTTGTTTTACAAATATGAAAACATTCAATAAAATATCAAAAGAGAACATAATTATAAAATGTACATTATATTTAGGAAAGAAAACTAATATAATAGAATCAAACTTAGTACAATTGTAGTTTACTTATATTTTATAATATTTTATTTATATTCTTATTATATATATATTATCTTATTATGTTTTAAGAATATTTAACATGTCTTAAACATGTGTAATATACCTATTTAATTAAATTTCTATGAAATGTAACAAAGTATAATGTAAAATTTATGATTTATATTATTATAAATAATGATATAAAATTATAATTGAGTAATATAATTTGATATAAAAATATCATAATATAATATTAATTTTATAAATATATAAATAATATAAAAAATTCTAAAATATAACAATACATCAATAATAATATTATAATAAATTTAGAAAAAAAACACTTTAAATTATAATAAATTTAAACAAAGAAAAATAACAATCTAAATTATAATAAATTAAATTGAACACAATAAGAGTTGTTCAATTAATTTATGGTTTTGTATAAAAATAAGTTTTTTTGCACTATATCATAGCTAAAAGCAATAAATTAAAGCAAGAAAAATCACATTTGATAGTGAAATTTTGACCTACTTATCTTTGTAATGAATTCTATGTGAATGATGGAAGCAACTGGATCAGTTATTGATGGAAGCAACTGGATCAATTATTAATATGAATGGTGCTAGAAGTATAAATTTTCCAAGATCCTGACAAAATATATATTTCTTTAAAGCACTCTTGCCAAAAAAAAGAATGAAATATTAACAAGTTTTCTTAGATTGTAAACATAAAAAAAATTCATGTAATAATCTTGCAACATTATAATTTAATCAACTTATCTACTACATATTAAAGTTGCAAGGTTATAATTTTAATAGACATTGGATAAGTTTTCTTTGTTTTTGATAAGATAGGCTACATTTGCAGGGTGTAGTGCCCTTTACACTAGGAGCCCAAAGGACCAAAGAGGATAAAAACAAAAATTAACATCATATAGTCTAGTAGTAGAAACAACAGATAGACACTAAAAATCTACAACAACAACAAACAAACAGTAAAAGGAAAACCCACCCACCAACAACACACACCCAACCCATTACTTTTCTAAGCCCTCCCACTCCTCAAAGAGGAGATTCAAAACCTCATCACCCAACCATTTTTTGCTAGGTCCTTCTTCCTCATTATTTTTGTCAAGCTCCTCACACAACACATCAGACAAAGTAATAATGAACCTGTGGATGACCCAAACCGTGAAGCGCATTAGCGTAGTGAATTTCCTTTCCATTTTTTCAACACGAGACAAAAAATTGTTGAGATATTCTCTCTTCTTAGAGGATTCCAGAGTGGAATCTTCATGGATCATTTTATTTAGCTTTAGAAAATGGCTCAAACCTTCCACATAATCCTCAATTTCTTCAATGGTATCCTATTTTCTCTCCTCCTTGCCCTCCTTTTGCTTAGATCCACTAGAAATATCATCAATAAGGGGCCTCCTTTTTGTTATAGGACAATCTGTTAGAATGTCTGACAATAGTTTTCTCTACCCCTAAGTCCACACTAGTAGCAACAATAGTGTCCCCATGGGAATCTCTATTAGTAGAGTCCTCCTCATCAGTGTCCATGTTTGATGTCACCACATGGCATAGGGTGCCCTTTTTTCCCTTTTTTAGTTCAGGTTTGTTCTTGAAAGGTGGTTTACTATCCTTTTTGGTGGGAGTGTTCTTCAATTCAAAAAGTCTAGTAGCCACTTTAGACTAATCTAGACCCACACCCCATTTTTTATTCTTAGCCAGGGGTTTAGGTTTAGGGTAGTCAGGGGTTTCACTAGGCATAGGGGGATTCTTTCTTTTGGGTCCAACCAAGGCGACTGGAGAAGGTTTATTAGGGGAATGGTCAGAGGCTACTTGTTCCTTGATTTTGACAATCAAAATAGGTTTAGGGGGATAAAGGGCTAGATGAAAGTGGTACAAATGAAGTATTAGGTCTTGATACAAGGGAAAAGGTGGTGATTTGTCACAGTTTCTAGCAACCAATTCTAAGGTTTCCCTAAAAAAAATTTTAAGAGATGAAAGTGGGAAGAAGGGAAGGCTTATGAGGATGTTGTGTCTAAGATGGTTTAGCAAGGAAAAATGGTAAAAATAAAAAAATTTGAATCTCCCCTCCAACGCGATGTACTTCATAATGGCTCAACATACATGGTTCCAAGGCTTCGACAAAGAGTACCTTTCGAACCTTGTGTGCAAATTTGTTGGTTCCTCATTTTCCCAAAAGAAAGTATTTAGGATTTCTAAATTATGCACTTTAGTATGCTTTTTAAGCTTCTCGCTTGTGCATGATAGGCCCATGGATTTGGCTATAACCTCCTTGTTAATTTTGAAGGATATGTCACCAATTGTAACTTTCCTTTCATTTCACGAGCTCGTGAAATATGCTGAGTGCTTCTCATCATGCCCCTGAAGGCATTCTATTAGGGGCACACTGCCTCCCTCAATGTGAATGTGCCAAACAAGGGAGTCCTTGTGAAACTCTTTGCAAGAACCAGGCTCAGTTGGAACTCTATCACCACCCATTTTCTCTTCCAAATTGTGGATTTTCAATTGGAACAATAAAGTGAGAGGTTTTTCAAAATTCCAACAAGAAAAACACACACCCCAATTATCGACACTTCCATACCTTAATGAAAAATGTCACCTAATTAAGGAAATCATATTTTCACATGTACTAGTGGTCATTCCCAAAGAGATTAGGGCTGTGGGGCCGAAAAAAATCTTACTTAAGTACCTCAAAGCTAATCCAAGAGCCATCATGACATTTATCGAATCATTATTAGACAAAAAATTGATGTTAATTTTGGCCTTATGCATGTTAGTTTTCTTTGTTGACAATTTGTTTGCAAGAGGGTTTTATTCCTTTAAGAGTTTTGACATTATTATTTTTATTGGAATATGGTCTTTACATGGTTTCCTCCATTTGGGTTTAAATTGTGAAGTTATTATGAAGATGAAATTTTATATTTATTTGTGAAGCATTATGGCAAGGTTTTGCTATGAATATTAGGTTAGGATTGTTGAAAATGTTGTCATTTATTTCAAAGGTGTGGTGAGCATATTAAAAATGGAAGAAATAATAAGAATGACAAAGGCCAAAGGCCACTTATCGATAAAAAATGAAGACAATTACATCAGTGCTCCAATTACAAGTTGTTACATATTAAAATAAATGTTTTATTGCTTGAAATGGACAACCTTACCCTATTCAAGGCAACACTAGATTTATTTCTTGTTAATATTATTTTGGGCACCCTTGACTTGGCTGACCCTCTTAGGATAGTTACCTAACTTGGCATAAAGAAAAATAAAATAAAATAATAATGTTTTCTCGATGTCGCTGACCTACATTGAGGAGGTCGGCCTACTTTGAAAGGTGACATGAGTGCATATATTTATGCAATATATTTTTGAGGGTTTTAAGAAAATAAATTCAATGAAAATCCATTCAAATAAGAGAAGATTTATGTAGAAGATAAGAGCAAATTTTGGAGTAGAATTATGAAGCATATTAGAGAGAATATTTGAGTAGATTTAAGAAGCATGATTGAGCATATTTGAGAAGATATTTATGAGCACTCTTGAAGAATTTATGAGCAGATTCATGAATAAGTAATGAGCATATTATGAGTATATTTATGAGCATATTCATGAGCAGATCTATGGAGAGTTTGTGAGTAGGTTCATGAAGTTATGAGCAGATTGTGAGAAAATCTATAAAAGGGTTGTGAGCATAATTTTTCTAAAGATATTTAAGTGACCTTCACCCATTAGAAAAATAAATTTTTGAAAGTAGAAGAGGTTGGTGCCTCCTATCAAAAGAGATTGATGTCTCTTGCCAAGTTTCTCCTGGTTGTGTGGATTGGTGTCTCCAATAGATTGGTACCTAAAAATATAGTAAGTGGGGATTGGTATTTCCAATGGGTTGGTGCCTTCAAAGTTTGTAAGAAGAATTTTATATAAATAATATTTTTCCATAGTTTTCTCCCATAAGGGTTTCCACATAAATCATCTATTCTTCTTGTGTTGCATAATTGTTAGATATTATGTGAATGGTATTGCGTAATTGATATTATTGTGGTTGTTAGTTTGAAAAATTAAAGAATTGTCTTATATTGATTCACCCCCTCTCTAGTATAAGCATGTGATCATCAAGGGTTTGGTGCCATGGTGATAAGATGATAAATATGGGTTTGATATGAACTATATGAAGGTTGTTGTGAAGAATAAAGGTATCATTATATTATTGTATATATTATATTAAATTTTAATTATTTTACTATTTATTTGACTTTACTAGATTAGTCATATTTTTTTATTATATTATTATATATATTTACTTAAAAAAAATATTTTATTTATATTATATTATATTTATATTATTTCTAAGGATGCCATATAAGTCTTGAAATGTAATTTTTTAATCTGATTATTTCATAGTATTGCTTGTATAACACACAAAATTAATATAATATAATAGTATATTTATATAGTTTTGAAATTTGTTTAGTTTGATTGGGTTGGACATATTTATTAGATGGACTGGATGATTTCTTACTTTTTAAAAACTTAGGTGATCAAAGGAATATGAAGGAAGATAGGGAGATTACTCTTAATTGTATATACCATGGATAAATAATAATCAAAACATTTCATACAAAGCTATTTTGGTGCCATTTCAATTCATATATATGACAAGGAATGTACATAACATATATCTTATATATAAAATACATAAAATTTATCTAACTATTTTGTTATCCATCCAATTTACATACATAAGAAGGAATATACATAATAGATATCTTAAGATATATCTGATATAATATACATAATAATTATTTTAGGAGAAATATACATAAGAATTATTAAACTATATTACAACATTATACATGGAGTAATTAAACTATATTAAAGGACTAGTCTTTGTTTAAATACAGCAAAAAATATTTGATAATGATAATTGAATGACATTGCTTGTACCTTTCATCATAATATTGTTCTTTTCAAAAGTTACAAAATCCAACTAATTTTGTACATTTTTGATGAAATTTTTCTGCAATGTATTTCATTTGTGTTACTTCTTGTTCTTCAAGAGGTGCAACAAATAAAGTTGTGTCTTCAACTTCTATAGATTTAGTTGATATTAGTAGAATTTTTTGTTGTTATTGAATTTTCCGGTTGAGTATGCTAAACATCCATAGTTTGATCTTGTGGACACAAAAAAAGTAACCCTTCTATTTTTTCTCATGTTTAGGCCCTCCTAGTGATTTTGGCTTAATTTTTCCTAGATTTAATGTTGAAATGTGGTCAACACATTCACATTAGGTCTTGGACCTTTGTGACTCATTAAGAATTCTAGGATATTTTGTGAAAGTGTTGTGAAGTGTTGTAACCCGCTTTTACACTTTTCTAGGACCCTTTCATTATAATTCACTTAAATAACCTCTTTTTATCACTTACCAAGCCTTATTTCAAAGTGTTGTAACAAACTCGCACACTTTTCTAGGCTTCTCATCACTAATTTGACCCTTTCTTATGTTTAAATGACCCCTTAATGCACTTTGTAGACTTACTTAAGTGTGTTTTCAAGAATAATCCCATTAAACATCATTAAATACACTTTAAATCCTCACACCTAGTAAAATTTCCCTGGTGGGACCAAGTCCTCACCTGGGGCAACTTAGTCCCATTGGGCACAAAAATCAAAATTATTTTAATTTTCTAGTGGGATTTTATTCTCTTAACCTTAAGGTCAACTTGTAATGTGTTATTTTTAGGAAATTTTGTAAAATCAAGTATAAACAAAGGGTTTTCATCTCATTTTCACCCCCATTAGTCTAATACATTCATTCACACATTAGCATACAATTATTCATAATTCTCAAACATTCTAAGCATAATCAGGCATCCAATGGAGCATCTACTTGCATATCTTCAGATTTCTACATCAAGGGTCTGGTGAGTTGTGACATTGCATGTTGTTCATTCATCATTCTATCTTTATTTCATTTCATTTCATTTCATTCTTAAGGGTTTGATTACAAAATTGGGGTTTGACCAAGGCAAACCCCTATTCTCTAACCCTTAACCCCTTTTCCCCCTCTTTACATGTGTGTTTTGTAGGTCTTGTATGCATATTTGTCAAAGAGAAAGATGTTAAAATGTGTTGAATTTCCTAAAAGTTGAAGGTGGAATAAGTCACCATCAGTGGTGAATTAGTCCCACTGCCAAGCTTGAAAAGTGATTTCTACATTTCTGGATACCCGTTTGGCTGAAACCTGTTCTGACAGAATTTCCCTAAAACATGACTAAGTCACCCAGCTTGGTGTAAGTGTCCCAATTGACTTCAAAAACAAAATCAGTAGAATTCTAGAGCCTCTTCGCATCACATTCTAGTTTCTAGGTGCATCTCTCCAATCTCATTCATTTCTGTTATAGTTTACTTGCATTCTTAGGTCATTTCTGCATATCATAATGTGTTTTCAAACAACTTGCATTTCTTAGGTTTTACATTAATAATCAATATATTTTACTAGTTTATTGCATTTAGACATTACATTTAGGCCTAATCCATTCATATTTACATTATTTTTGAGTGGGGACATTGTCCATTTTGTCCCATCTCTCTCATTTTAGATGAAAAACCCTAGAAGTGCAAGGGAACCTTGGGTGCCAAAATCTTTGTCCACATTTTGGTGAACCCAACTTTAGAACATTTTACTTCTGATTTTTCCTAGGTATAACTTGCATCAACATTGCATTAGGTTTTTCATTATTTAAATTACATCCTATGATTTTAAAAATTGCATTAGTGAAAAGCTCATATAGCTTACATTTTTACATTGCATTTCATTTAAGACTCAAAAAATTATGCATTTTCATATTATACCTACATCAAAAAACATAAACATCATAAAATCCAATTTAAAAATTCTGAAAATTCTTTAAAAAAATCACAACTTGGATTAATTCACCACACTAGGCGACTTAGTCCTCTTGCACATTCTGCATTGTAATTTCTTTCATTTTCAGAGCATTTTCTGCATTTCTATTTTTTGTTATTGCATTTCTGTGTTGCTTTCCAGAATTTCATTAACAACATTTTATTGCTCTTAGTTTATATAGCATTTGCATTCACCCATACTTAGAGACCTTTGCATGAGTGTTTGGTGTCCTATTGCTAATACCTTAGTGAGAAGAAGTTCCAAACTCATGTTATCCCACAATAATACACTTGTGGATTTTGGGTTATCTAAAGCTTCCAAACCTAGTATTGCAACTAGTACACTAGGCATGAATCCTACCTTTAGCAATGCTTTGCCTTCTAATAAAATGCAAGTTGACACACAAAACGATCACATCTCACAAGACAAAATCATTAACATTCATGAGGACTTAACACATCTTCAACATCAAGTGTGTCTTGAAAACATTTCAACCACTGTAATTCCTGCCATAGAGAACATCCATCACATGCTTGAATGTGACAAAGGCCTAAAAGTTATGAAACAAATTATTGAGATATACTACAAACATGTTCCTTCCACCTCTAATGCATATCAACCAGCAAATGCTATGGTTAGCCAAGGAGGACTTCACACTCCTCCTTCAAAAATAGCATCTATACCCACCTATACCACTCCTCAAATCACAACAACAATGCAACAAGTTAGTAATGTGATTCCTTCCTTGACTATTCCTACTAGCATTCCTAATTCCTATGTGGCATCACATGTTCTATCCTCTTCCACCATACCATCTCTAAGCATTCCTTTCACTTTCCCTACCACTACATACACTCCATCACCACTTTCCCTTCCACCTCATACCACTTACTTTTACCCTCTCATACACAACTTTTCTAAACCATCTCCTCCATGCAAAAACAAATATCCACCATAAACTAAAATCAGAATGGACCACCCACTTATTATGTTTGAAGTAGCCCACTATCTTTGGAAATATTGTGAACCCTAATGCCACAAGGAATAGAGATGCATATATTTGAGAAATATTGAGGGAAGAGAGATCCTTCTAACCATGTTAATGCTTACACCACCTTATGTGGTGAATTTTTCCTTGATGATAAACTACTAGCAAAACTATTTCCTAGGACTCTAAAAGACACTACCCTAGAATGGTTTTCATCTTTACTGAACAATTCAATTCTTTCATTCAATGAACTAGTTGATGCATTTATGAATCATTTCCAAGTGCATATGAATCCAAAGAAGACCTTGGAAAATTTGATGAGATGCAAGCAACACATGAAGAAGAAAAGATAACTAATTTTATCTCATGATATCAATCACTTTATTCTCAAATCAATGTCAAGATTCTTGATCCACATATTCAAAAGATGTTTATAGAAAACTTTCAAACTAAACTTCAGGACAAACTCACCATGATGAAATTTTCCTCCTTTATGCACTTGTGTATTACCCTTTGCAATTATCACAATTCAATTAGTAGTCATGATGCAAAGTCCACTTCTAGCCGAACTAAGAAATCTAAACATGCCAATCCAAAAAATTCACAACCATTTAGAAAGCAAAACAAAGGGTTCTTATAGTTCAACCCCCTCAACAACCAACTTAACCCATCAACAACCAAGTGGAAGCTGTTAAAACTATGATACCTTATAGTTATGGAGATCCAAAAAGATAGTTTACACCTTTACCAGACACCCTTCATAGCACAATGTCCCAACTTTTACACCAACAAATGATTACCTTACTTGCCATCAAACTACTCAATCCTACTAAGCATTTACCTCCAAACTTTAAATCCAATGCTTATTGCCATTATCATAGAAAAAATGGACATGATGCAAAAAATTGTCTTAAACACCTTGTGCAAGACCTTGTTTATTTTGGGAATCTATCTATTGTAGGTGTTAATGATCAAGGCAATAAGTTTGGTTCCCCTCCAAATCAAAATTTTCAAGTTTTCACTAATCCCATGCCTAAACATAATGTTTCATTTGTCAAAGCTAGTGAAACTCTGAAGATTGATGTGATGAATGTTCATACAAATGTTAAAAATCTTGATCCCCTTCCACATATTACCACTATTAATCCTATGGATGAAATGGCAGGTGTGACAGATGTTATCCCTCATAAGGGCCAAACTAAGAAATCTCTTGATATTACTTTTTCCCTTAAGGACATACTTACAAATCTCCTCAATGGTCCTCTTTACGTAGCCGACCATATTTATGACAAGCCCACTAATGGGATACTCATATATCTTGCTTGTGGAGAGAATGTGATCACTGAGGAATTTTTGGTGTTACATGATCTTTATCAAGATGATTATGATAAACTAAGAGCATGGATTCAAACATACAATGGTTTTTCTTGCCCTATGATAGGATCAATCATCCTTCCATTACACATAGGACCAAAAACATTGGATGTTACATTCTCCATCATCCCAAAATCAAACTAATTTCGTTTGCAGCTAGGCCATCAATGGCTTCACTCAATGAAAGTTAACCCTTTGGCCATACAAAAAAGTTTAAAGTTTCCATTTGACAATGACATATTCACTATTCACCATAGTGGCTTTAACCCTTTTTCTTCTAAAGGAAAATTTTCCTTAGAAGCCTTTTGGCCCAAGCCCATGGAGCCTATAAAGCCTCGCAAAGACTTCTTTTTCATTGCGTACCAAAAATTTAAAGCAAAGAAATTGCAAAATTATCCCTTTGCAACATGTTCCCATCCACTTACGACACTCCTATCCTAGATGAAACAATGCTTCAACCCGAATAAGAACCAACCCATCAAACTCAACCAACACCTGAAACTTCCCCCACATCATCCAAGAGACCTTGTGACAATGATAACAACTTCGTCATGCCTCGTATAAAACAAGTTTACAAAGAAAGGAGATAGTGGATGAACAACCTTCCATGGTTCCTTCCATTCCTCCCCTTAGGGAAGACAAGCAGCCTATGGTTGATCAACTTGCTCCTTCACAAACACAACTCAACAATAAAACCAAAAGAAACAAAGGATCTAGGGAGCACAGACATAGACGTCATACCCTTGCTCACAAGTTACAAGATGAAGAAAATATAGAAAATTAAAATATGCACTTAACAAAAGCAATGCATGATGATCCTCCTCCCCAATCACTATAAAATTATCCAATACAACAACCACAACCAAAGGTACACCCTTCATTGGAAATTATCGTTTTTCCTCCAATTGTGATTAATCTGGTGACAATGATGAAATCAGTAAAATAGATGAAGAGGTGCATAATGATCTGAGTACATTATTTTCCTCTTCCATGAGCTTAAACGACAATTCTCCTACAAAGAGTGTAGAACCTAGTGCTTCCCCTAGTTCAGAACTTGCATTTTCCCCTTTGGCTAGTTGCCCGCCCTCAACATCTCATGAACATGATTGGGAGGCAGATGACTTGCTTGACAGTTGACTTTCATTTTCCTTACTTGTCTTTTGCATTTTATTTTTATTGTTCTTTTGTGTGTTGCATGTGAGTATCATGCTCCCTTGTGATGTGATATTTGATGTTGTCCTTCTCTTTGTGACATTCTTCTATTTGTACCTTCATTCTTCTATATTTCATACATCACTTTTGCCTTTTCCTTTTCTTTGCCTTTTCTTTTTCTGGTGTTTTCCTTTTGGGGATGATGCAAGGCATTGAGACTGCAATGTCTCTTTCATGTTGATGCAAAAGGCCCCTTTTTCTTTTCTTTGCCTTTTCTTATTCTTGTGTTTTCCTTTTGGGGATGATGCAAGGCATTGGGACTGCAATGCCTCTTTCATGTTGACCCAAAAGGCCCTTTTCTTTTTCTTTTGTCTTTTTCTTGTGTTTCACTTTTGGGGATGACATAAGGCATTGAGACTAAAATGTATCTCTCATGTTGACCCAAAATATTTTCCATTTTTGTTCACCTTTTCTTTTTGCTTGTGTTTTCCTTTTGGGGGTGATGCAAAGCATTGAGAGATTCTATGTCTCTTCCATGTTGATCCAAATAGATCTTTCTTTTTCTTTTTTTTCGCTCTCTTTTTTTTATTCTTCCAGTTCTATGTATTTGGGTAATGATGATAGTTCCGAGCCCTTTACAAAACATTGCAGCAAAGAAAATACTAACTGCAAATCCATAGATCCCTTATGCGTTTGGTGTGTTCATTTTGGGGGCAACCCCTTTCCTTTTCTCTCTTCCTTTTTCTCTCACATGACGCAACCTTACTCGAAAACCTATGAATTGGAATAGGGGCATTCCAAGTTGGCTCTCATGTCTTCTGTCTTGTTTTCATTTTCATTTGCTAATTTAAAGTAATTTCTCATAGTACGGTGTGTAGCAATTCCTTTAAAGTGGGGGCATACATTGGCATTATCATTTTGCATTTTTAATTTTTCTTGGTTCTTAGTGCAGCCTTATTACTTCATACGATGCCTTTTGTCACTTTTTGGATGACATTGGGTATAGTGTCCTTCATAGGCATGATCTATATTAGCATAATACATTCCTCTTGGTGGCTTGATGCAACACATTGCATCCCCTAAGTTGTGAATCTTCTATTCTTTGATTGGTCCTCTCTTGGAGACATTAGACACAATGTTCCCTAAGTTAAAGACCTCACATGAAATAAGCAAGACTCCTTTGAACATCTTTGCATGTTGCATTTTGCATTTGTTATATGGCCACCTTGCATAACACAACTTGCATGCCTATGGTGCCATCGCGTTTGTTCATGAGCTCCAAGCATGCAAAGTTTTGCTCGTCTCATGAAGCTCGAAATGTCATTCTCTTTTGTGGTCCCTTATTAAATTTATCAGGAGGTATAACTTTGGTATGGTTGAGCGGGAAGCCCATTCCGATGCATGAATTTTCCCATAGCCACCTGTGTGTGTGTGAGTGCATACTAGCCATGAGTGTATGTTTCTCACCTTTTTTTGGCCTTCTCACTCGATGAACAACCATCAATTATTCCACCTTAGAGTGAGTAATCATTTTATTTCCAGAAAAAACAACCTAGATCTGATCCAGAATGGGATGGATAACAATCGAAGCTTGATCTAACTCTCTTTTTCCTTCTCCTTCTCTCCCTCTTCATTTACACCATTCTCATGTGTGTTTCTTTGTGCTCATGTTTAGTTTGCAATGGGATCTTCATCTTGGGGGCTTGGTCATTCCTCTTGATCATTGTTGTCTCATCTTGCTAAGCATTAGTTCATTGAAACCCCTATTGCTTTAGTGTGAGTTTGAAGCAGGTTCATCCTCTCACTACAGTGGGGGCTAACTGTGGACAGGAAAAAAGTAACCCTTCTACTTTTTCTCATGTTTAGGCCCTCCTAGTGATTTTGGCTTGATTTTTCCTAGATTTAATGTTGAAATGTGGTCAACACATTCACATTAGGTCTTCGACCCTTGTGAATCATTAAGAATTATAGGATGTCTTGTAAAAGTGTTGTGAAGTGTTGTACCCACTTTCACACTTTTCTAGGACCCTTTCATTATAATTCACTTAAATAAACTCTTTTTATCACTTGCCAAGTCTTATTTCAAACTGTTGTAAAGAGTTGTAACAAACTCTGACACTTTTCTAGGATTTTCATCACTAATTTGACCCTTTCTTATGTTTAAATGACCCCTTAATGCACTTTCCAGCCTTACTTAACTGTGTTTTAGAGAATAATCCCGTTAAACATCATTAAATACACTTTAATTCCTGACACCCAGTAAAATTGCCTTGGTGGGACCAAGTCACCACCTGGGGTGACTTAGTCCCACTAGGCACAAAAATTAATTTTCTGGTGGAATTTTATTCTCTTGACCTTAAGGTTGGCATGTGATGTCTTACTTTTAGGAAATTTTGTAAAATCAAGTATAAATAAATGGTTTTCCTCTCATTTTCACCCCCATTAGTCTAATATATTCATTCACACATTAGCATACAATTATTCATAATTCTCAAGCATTCTAAGCATTATCAAGCATCCATTGGAGCATCTACTTGCATATCTTTAGATTTCTACATCAAGGGTTTGGTGAGTTGTGACATTGCATGTTGTTCATTCATCATTCTCCCTTTATTTCATTTCATTTTCAAGGGTTTGATTACCAAATTGGGGTTTGACCAAGGCAAACCCCTATTCTCTAACCCTTAACCCCCTTTTCCCCTCTTTGCATGTGTATTTTGCAGGTCTTGTATGTGAATTTTTCAAAGAGAAAGGTTTTAAAAGGTTTTGTCAACTCATCAAATTCATTCAAGTCAAGAAAGCCCTAAGTGAAGCTTGGAGACCCTTTTCAACCCAATTTCTATAGAATAAGAACCAGAAAATTGCCAAGAAGAGGATTCCAGACCGAGAGCTACAGGTTCCTGTCCTAAAATTCCCAAAAGCTAAAGGTGGAATAAGTCACCATTAGTGGTGAAGTAGTCCCATTGCTAGGCTTGAAAAGTGATTTCTGCAATTTTTGGATACCCATTTGGCTGAAACCTGTTGACTTCAACAAAAAAATCTACAGGATTCCAGAGCCTCTCCACATCACATTCCAATTTCTAGGTGCACCTCTCAAATCTCATTCAATTATGTTATAGTTTACTTGCATTCTCAAGTCATTTCTACATTTCTTAGGTTTTACATTAATAATCAATATCTTTTACCAGTTTATTACATTTATACATTAAATTTAGGCCTACTCCATTCATATTTCATTCATATTTACATTAATATTTAGTGGGGACATTGTCCATTTTGGCCCATCGCACTCCTTTTAGGTGAAAAACCCTAGAAGTGTAAGAGAACCTTCAGTGCCAAAATCTTTGTCCAAAAATCTATATGTAATAGTTTATTAGAAAATATTAAATATTCTTTTATCCACATTGTTTAATTCTAAGTATGATTCATTTCAATGCATCAATTTATTTTAATTCTAAGTATGCTTGGTCGAAAATGAGAAATAGAAGATATTAAATATTAATGACTAATACTCATGAATAATTAATTTTATGAAAGGGAATAGCTTTGCAAAGATAAAAACTGTAACAATACTATGTTTCTTTATGAGATATTAAGATAGACAATTGAGAGGGGGGGGTGAATCAGTTATTACAAAATATTTAAACTTTTCACACTTAACTTAACCTCAGATCTAATGAAAGAACAATAAACCATAAACAATTAACACATCAAAAACACAGAGAACACCAAGATTTTTTATGTGGAAACCATGTTAGGGGAAAAACCAAGGTGGATGTTAGTCCACAATATTATAGCCTGTTAAAAGTATAATGAGAATAATAATGGGAATGCACATGCATTCAGGCACACTGCCTAGAGCACACTACTCAAATACAAGAGGGCTCACTGCCCAACAATACATAGTAATTTGGATTAGATCCAAAGGGTGTGAATTGAGAATATATAACTTCTACAAAAGCCTAATTATGGTTCCAGTTAAGTACAAAAAACCTTCTTCACACTTCGCTCAACCTTCTCACTCTACTCTACAATCGAATGATTAGATCAATGTTTGTGCACTTTCTCTTTCTTTGGCTTTCCTTTTCTTTCACACACACTCTAAATTCACTCAAAAAAAATACTCTTATATATTTGTAACATGAAATACATCAACAAATTAGTCAACCAGAAATATAAAACATATTTACAATGTTGGCCCAAGTTTACAAATAAATTTTAATGCGAATCATAAACCATTGGATAATGTTATGATGTGACCCAAAACAATATCCTTGATTGTGACAAAAATTCAAATATTAATCTTCAAGGATCTACAACACATTACAACCATCATGTTGGCCAAGAGTAGGAAAACCTGAACACACATGAGAAATTTTTTAACCATGAACACACCAATCAATGCAGACATACAAAAAATATAGAGAATGATCTAGAAGCATCCACAATCAACATGAACTAATAGAGAAGTATCCATAGAAACAAAAATTATCAGAATCACATAAACTTCAATCCGGAACACTAACAGAGGCCACATAAACATTGTCAGAAAACAACTATTCATAGCACGATCAAATCTTCATGCGGACCTCTGAAACTTCTGGTAGATGAAATAGGTACTCTTAGAAATAAACCCTTTATTCCACAACAACTGATATTCAACGTACAAAATAAAACACCTTCATGACCTTTACTGTTCCACTAGAAACCAACAACTATGTAACTCTTCAACAATTTTCTCAATATCTTTGACATATACAACCTTCAATACAATAATGCTAGTAGTGTTGACATCAATGAAAACCACATATGAACAACATAACCACAACATCCAACAATCTCACCCTTTGACATTGATGGCAACACATGATGTGAAAAATACCATCAACATAGCTGCACTAACTCCCCCTTAGATTCTGACTTCTCCTCAACTGCTCTTCTCCCCAAAATGATTTTTCGCATTGCTCTTCTCCCCCTTTGAAATCAATGAAAAAGGTAAGCATTACCTTTCCACATACAAACTATGAACCATATATCTATACATCTGAATACTCCCCCTAAGTAGCAGCCACAAAAACATCAATACAAATCAAGAAATATCTATGAGGCACACAAATTGATCCAAGTAAATGCATCTCTAGTTTATATCAGGAGGGGTAATCATCCCTAGCATCCCTTTGAGATACTCAAAAGTATCCTTCAAAAATGGCTTAGTGAAAATGTTTGGAACCTATTCTTTGATATGTTTATTGCACTTGAGTTGTCATAGTATATGGCAATAGGTTCTTCCTATACTACTCTGATATCCTTTAGCATCTGTTTCATCCACATTACTTTAGTATAGTTGTTTGCAGCAACAATATACTCTACCTCAATAGTAGATAGGGAAATAGAATTCTGCTTTTTACTCAACCAAGACACCAACTTCTTCCCTAGGAAGAAGGCACCACCACTAGTACAATTCCTGTCATCAACATCTCCTACCCAATCTACATCACTATATGCACTCAAAGTAAGATCATCATCCTTAGGATACCAAATTCCAAAATCAACTATTCCTTTTAGATATATGAAGATTCTCTTTGCATTAGTCACATGAGACTCTTTTGGATTAGCCTGAAATCTAGCAACCATACATACAACATTCATAATTTCTGGTTTGGTCTGAGTTAAATAGAGTAATCCACCAATCATTAACCTGTATCTTTTTTGATTTTCCTTAGGAGAATCATCATTCTGTGTTAACTTGCATTTGGTCACTATGGGAGTACCAACAGGTTTGAGTCTTCCATGCTAAACTTCTTCATTAGCTCTCTCACATATTTGGACTGAGATATGAAAATCCATTGTCTAACTAACTTGTAATCCAAAAAATAACTTCATCTCTCCAATCATACTCATCTCAAATTCACTCTTCATTTCATTAGCAAAATTCATACATAAATTATCATCTCCTCCAAAATAATGTCATCAATAAAGCCCTCAATAATCAACTCTTTGTCATGATCCAACTTGAAATACAAGTTGCTATCAGTAGTACCTTTATTGAATCCAAGCTTTAGTAAATATTTATCTAGTCTAGCATACCAGGCTCTGGGGGCTTTTTTGAGTCCATATAGAGCTTTTTTAATCAGAAAACCATTTCTTCCTTGTTAGTTAGTTGAAATCCATCCAGTTGTTCAATATATACTTCTTCTAGCTCACCATTCATAAAATTTGACTTTGCATCCATTTGATAGACTTTATAGTTCTTATATAAAGCATATGCAAGAAATAATCTAACAAATTCAATTTTGGCAATAGGGGCAAACATTTCTTCAAAATCAATACCTTCCATTTGTGAATACCCTTTACATACCATCTTTGCTTTATTCCAGACCACTTCACCTTGTTCATTTAGCTTATTCCTAAATACCCATTTAGTACCAATCACATTTTTGTCTTTAGGTCTGGGAACAAGTATCCATGTATCGTTCTTTTCAACTTGCATCAGTTCTTCTTTCATAGCTTCCATCTAGTGCTCATCATTGCAAGCTTCATTGACATCTTTAGGATCAATCTTGGATATCAGACAATATTCTTCTACAATTTTTCTGCTAGTTTTCACATCTTTATTCTTGTCTCCTATAATTTGATTTTTAGAATGATTTAGCTTCACATACCTTGGAACTTTGGGACTTTCTCAAGCTTTTGGTTCTTTTTTTCTTTCTTCTACACTTGTACTTGTCTCTCCTTCCTAATTTACTTGATTTATTGGAACAAATTGAAGTTGTTTTACCAGAACATATGGCACAATTTGAAGTTGATTCTATGTCTGAGAATTCTTCCCTTTGTTTGTGCCATCTTCCTGGTCATCTGAATCATATCCACAATATCTGGATGATCTAGTAGAGTCCTCATCAACTCTGAAATTTGCACTCTCAACCATTTTTCTCAGTCTTCTGTTATAGCACTAGTAGGCCTTGCTTTTAGTAGAGTAACCTATAAATATTCCTTCATCGCTTCTTGCATCAAACTTTCCTATATCATCATCTCTCTTGATATAACACTTGCTTCCAAAGATCTTGAAATATCTAACAGTAGGCTTATAACCAAACCATAGTTCAAAAGGAGTCTTACCAAAATTACCATTGAAATTTACCCAGTTCAAAGTGTACAAAACAATGCTTATGCAACTTCACTCCAATAGATGTGAGGCACATTTCCTTCTATCATCATTGTTCTAGTAGCATCTAGAATTGTTTTGCTCTTTCTCTCTGCAACTCCATTTTGTTGAGGGGTTTAGGGAGTAGATAACTATCTTCTGATTCCATGATCTTCACAAAAGTAATTGAACTCCTTGGAGGTGAACTCACCACCTCTGTCTGACCTTAAGCATTTAATTTTTAGGCCTTTCTCATTCTCTGCTATAACTTTGAAACTTTTGAACTTCTCTAATGCTTCACATTTTTCTCTTGAGAAAGCAACCCATATCATCCTAGAATAATCATCAATAAGTAGCATAAAGTACCTTTCTCCATGAAGAATTTTGACTCTGGAGGGACCACATAGATTAGTATGTACTAGCTCTAGTAATCCATTTTTATGATGCTATTTACTTCAAAAAAAAACTCTAGTCTATTTTCCCATTTGACATTCCTTGCAAATTGTGTTAGCAGGCTTACTAGCTTAGGTAGATCTCTTACTGCTTGAGTGAAGCTTACTTTGAAAATGTTATCAAAATTCACATGACACAACCTCCTATGCCATAACCAACTTTCATCTACTTGAGCAATTAAAAAACTTTCACTAGTAGCATTTAGGTGAAAAATATTACCTTCTATCTTTTTACCTAAAGCAATTACATTACTAGAACTTCCAAGTACCCTGCATCTTCCACATTTGAGCTAAAGATCATAACCCTTGTCCACCATATGTCCAACACTCAACAGGTTGTGCTTCAAACCTTCAACATAAAGGACATCATCGGTGTTATGCTTACCACCAAGACAAATAGATCCTCTGCCACAAATCACACCAACATTGTTATCTCTGAATCTTACAACCCCACTGTCATACTTCTCTAGGCTTAAAAAAATTCTTTTGTCATCAGTCATATGATGTGAGCATCCACTATCAATAACCCACTCATCCTTTTCTTCAATTCAGGCTGCAAGAGCTTTCTCAACTTTAGCAGATTCAGTAGCCACCAGACCATTTTCCTTGATAGCAAGGAATGCCCATTCATCTTCATTTCCATTATCTTTATCAGACTCATCATTAGTCACTCCTTCTTCAGCATAGTAACATTTCTTTTAGAATCTATAGTTTTTAGGCTTAGTCCTAGGAACTCTTTCAAGACACCTTGATGCAAAATGACCTATTTTACTACAAGAAAAACATTTAATAGGAAACACTCCTTTATACTTACCTTTTCCTCTGCCTTCTTTCTTTACAATCAGTGCTTCCAATTCTTCTACCTCTCTTTCTTCATCATACTTGGATGACTTTCTGGAACACTCTCTCAGATCATATATTTTCTTGTTTCTTCTAAATATAGAAGCCTTGAATGCAGATTCAGTCTTGGGAATAGATTCACCAAATTCACTCAACTCAAAGGTAGCAAGTTTTCCAATTAGTGTATCTCTTGTCATATTCATCAATGATCTGGTTTCTTCAATAGCATGAGATTTTTCTTTGTAAGAGGGAGGAAATGATCTGAGCACTTTAGCTAAAATTTCTTCCTCTTCTAGGGTACAACTGACACATCTAATACCTATCACTATTTCATTTACTCTTTGCATAAAAGAAGAGATATTTTCATCTTCACCCATCTTCAAATTTTCATACTTACCTTTCAAACTTTGTAGCTTAGCCATCTTCACATGTACATCTCCATACAAAGTTTCCAACTTCATCCAAATCTCATGAGCTATCTTTAGACCTATCACATTTGTCATTTCTAAATCTATTAGAGTGCTCAACAAGGCTTCCATAGCTTTGACATTATTCGTAGCCTCTTTAATCTCATCAGCAGTGGAAGGACCATTATGAGGAATAACATATGGATTCTTTGTAATCTTCTAGAAGGGTTCTCCAATACACCTCAAATGAAATTCTATCATGGCTTTCCACAATGAGTAGTTTGTTCCATTGAATCTAGGACTATCTTTCTTGTATGATGCTATCTCAGATCACCTCAAGCTTTTAAACTTCTTTAGAGGAACCTGCTCTGATACCAATTGTTGGAAAAACAAGGACATACAACTGAGAGGGGGGGTGAATCAGTTGTCACAAAATATTTAAACTTTTCACACTTTACTTAACTTTAGATCTGATGAAAGAAGAATAAGCCATAAATAATTAACACATTAGAAACATAGAGAACACCAAGATTTTTTATGTGGAAACCCTATTAGGGGAAAAACCATGGTGGATGTTAGTCCACAATATTATACCCTTTTAAAAGTATAATGAAAATAATAATGGGAATGCAAATGCATTCAAGAACACTTCCTAGTGCTCACTGCTTAAATACAAGAGGGCTCACTGCCCAACAATACACAATAATTTGGATTAGATCCATAGGGTGTGAACTGAGAAAATAGCTTCTACACAAACTTGATTACAGTTCTAGTTAAGCACAAAAAACATTCTTCACACTTCACTCAACCTTCTTCTCACTCTGCTCTGCAATCGAATGATTAGATCAATGTTTGCACACTTTCTCTTTTTTTGTCTTTCTTTTTCTTTCACACACACACTAACTTCACTCAAACAACTACTCTTCTATATCCACAACATAAAATACATGAACAACTTAGTTAGCTAGAAATATAAAACATATTTACAATGTTGGCCCAAGTTTACAAATAAATTTTAATGCGAATCATACATCATCGGCTAATGTTATGATGTGACCCAAAACAATATCCTCAAGCATGCCAAACACTCAAATTTTAATCTTCAAGGATCTGCAACATGTTACAACCATCATGTTGGCCAAGAACATGAAAACCTGAACACACATGAGAAAAATATTTGACCACGAACACATTGATCAACGTGGATGTACAACAAAGATAAAGAATGATCTAGAAGCATCCACAATCAACAAGAACTAATAGAGAAGCATCCACAAAAATAGAAATTATCAGAATCACATAAAATTCAATCAAGAACACTGACAAAGACCACAAAAATACTGTCAGAACACAATTGTTCATAGCACGATCAAATCTTCACATGGACCTCTAAAATTTTTGGAAGATGAACTAGATACTCTCAACAATAAACCATTTAGTCCACAACAACTGATCTTCAACATAAGAAAACAAAACACCTTCATGACATTTATTGTTCCACTGGCAACCGGTAACTTTGTAACTCTTCCTTCAACAATTTTCTCAATATCCTCGACATATACAACCTTCAATAATATAATTATGCTAGTACTGTTGACATCAATGACAACCACATATCAGTAACACAACCACAACATCCAACACTTAAAATTTTAGGTTTTTTGGCAATCCTATGCTAATTCCTATTTTTCTTTATAAGATGAAAAATGTAAGAATAATAAGTTATTTTCTATTCTATTTTCTTGATGATGAAAGAATGAGTTCAAGTATAAAATCATTGAATGCAAGTTATTTAACTAAAAAATGTGGAAAAAAAATTCTATGCAGGTTATTCAGAAGATCTTTAACAATTATATCTTATATACAAAATAAAAAAATAGAAGTAAATTACAATAGAAAAAATCATATTTTAGGGTGCAACTTCAACCAACCTATCCTTCCAATGAAAGCAAGTGGATTAGTTCTTAATACCAAGGTTGTTAGAGATATAATTTTTGTAATCTTCTAAAAAAGTAGTTGATCTTTCCCTATTTGTATATTATATTTTATAAGGTATACCATGGTGATGTATCTTATGATAGGGTATGAATTTTATTACCAAAATTTTTCCATCCAAGATTGTGTCAATCAATTCTATGACCTACTCATTCTTCACCTTCTTTTTTGTTGTAAGTTCACCTTTGTCATAGAGTCTAGTTAACACCTTAGTATATTATTTCATGATTTGGTATAGTTGATCAAGGTATATATAATGAGTGTATGTGGTTCATGATAATTCTCATCCATGCACAATCTTCACAAAAAATAGGGAAATAATCCCATGTGTCCAATTTTAGCTCTTTAAATTTCTAGTATCGAGGAAGATTCTTACATAATATTATGGTCTTGCTCACCTTTGTTAGTGGAATATAACTTCTTCAAGATTCTCATGGTATATTTTTTTTTTATTCTAAGTGAATATAATTTTGAACATCCTCCACCTAGAGAACATCTACTAACACATTTGAGAAACCCCCATATAGATCAATCTCAATTGCTTTCCATAAGTATTTCTTATATTTTGGTTTAGGATGTGGCTCATAATAATCATCACCCATGCACGCTCTTCAAAAAGTAAGGAAATCATTCCATGTGTTCAATTCTAGCTCTTAAAATCTCTAGTATTAAGGAAGATGCTCACATAATCCTATGCTATCATTCACCTTTGTTAGTTGTAATCTCACTTCTTCAATATTCTCATGGTATATTTTTGTTACTCTGAGTGGGTATAACTTTGAACATTCTCCATATAGATAAAATATACTAACACATTTGAGAAAGCCCCATATAGATTGACCTCCATGGATTTCCATAAGTATTTATTATATTTTAGTTTAGGATTATCCTTTGCATCCACCATTGTAGGTGTGATAATTTATCTAGCCCAAATCCTTGCTTTATTTTCTTGTGATATTCTAAATCTACTCACTACTAAATTGAGTGAGGTGGACTCAAAATGACAAATGCATTACACCATACTAATGACATAGATTGGATTATTCTCTCTCATGGATAAATTTAGTTAAATAAAGGAGAAACTAGTGGATCAATAGTTTCATATGGAAGGTGAATCTCATGAATGATAGTGGTATGGTTGTGTAAAGAAAAGCTTGCACCACTTGGTACACTCACATCTTGAGGAAGGAGTGTTAGGTAGTGGACTATGGTATTGATGGGAGTTTGGACAACTAGGATTGTTGAGGTTTTTTAATGTTCTCTTGCAGTGGAGTATTATCATTATAATTTTGGAATCAATAAGTTTGATGAAGTCTTTTAGTGAATGAGTTATCTTGTGTGGGATTTTTTGTGCATTTTGCACACACACCCCACTTGAATTGGGGAACCCCCCTTTGTTGCTTTGCCTTGGCCAAGTTGGTCCTAGCTCGTTTTGCTTTTTCTTTCACTTTTTGGGCCTAACGATCGAATATATTCAAAATTGTGAAGTCTCCATCATGCTTGAACTATTTGCCAAGGTTTCACGAAGTTTGGAGGAATTGTGGAAATTTGGTTGCAAGTTTCCATTGCACGGAATCTAGGACCTTTAACATTGTTTACATAAAAATGTATGCAGGTTGGCATTCATAGAATGTCGTCACCTCAACATTGTTAGAAATGACATCCACATTTGTTGTTTTTGTGCAAAATTAACTTTGACAAAATTTGCATCACGTATTTCCATGGCTACGCCTTCAGATCACATTTTCCAAAAAAGTTGCATTTATGGCCTACATTTATGATGCTCAACTCTATGAATAGAGGGACAAGTGACTTCATTTCCACCTTGGTAATTTGAAGAAGTTGGAGAGCACGTCTTGTTGCTACTTTATCAACTGATAAAGTCTGGTGCCCTCACATTCCTCTCCTCCGACTATGTGATTGCTAGGTTTGAGCTTGTTCATTTAACCACTTGATTCTATTTGTTATTTTCACCATTACTAGGGTTTTGGATGACGGCTATTAAACCTAAAAGAAACCATTTTTAATCGCACCCATTCATAGAGCTGTTACAAGCAAATCATGAACCCAATAAAATCCTAGCACCAATGTGGGATCATGATCTTTGGGCATGGTTGCTTAACAAGCCATTTTAATGGTATAGGCATTCATCACATCTATCCCCATGATTCCTCATGAAATTTGAATGGGCTACAAAACCCTAAGACTTGAAAGAATTATAAGTATAAAGCCCATGCGAGAATTCGATTGTGGGAAGCCGACACTTACAAGCTAGATTTTAATGGCATAAACCTCAACAACATCTATGGTAGTTTCCCCCAAAAACATCAAGATCAAACCTCCAAAATGACTAAGTACTCAGTCCATTGCGAGAATGCACTCACAATATGCCATTAATATTCCAAGCCATTTTAATGGTATAAATTTTGATAGCATCCAAGTTGGTGTTTTCTGCACTGGTATTTTCCACAAACTTCAAAAAGAGGCAAGAGAAATAATATCTATAACTCCAATGATTTCACTTCCTATTGGATTCAAAGGTAAAACATCCTAAGCATTTGATCCATTGTGTATTTTCATATGTGGGATATCATTGGTGGAAAGCCATAAAACCTAAGCCATTTTTATAACAAAACTTAACTGACTTCCTTTTCAATGGCTTCTGCACTAACATTCTTTGGCAATATTCAAATGAGGTATAAACAATATAGCCTTTGATTTTAATTTTTTTGTATCCACCCTCTGAGTTTGAATAAAAAATACTAAGTGTTTGATCCCTTGCGAGAATCTCTCTATGGAATGCTAGTTGTGGGTTTCCATGTCTTCCAAGTTGTTTTGATGACGTAACTCTAAAGGGAACCTAAACCCTTGGCTTCTACATGCTCCCTTTTCACAGTGTCCAAACAAGCTTTGAAACCATGAAAATTGATCTTACGTGTCTAAACAAGCCTTTAAAGATTCAAGCCTTTAAACATTGAGTGACTAAAGTGATTGCGAACTTTCAGTTGTGGGACACCATCTACGGGTTGCAACCTTTTGAAAGTTGTTTTAACAACCTAAACTTCTATGGAATCTACATCGATAGCTTCCACGAGGTAAATTTTTGCAAAATCTAATATGTGGAAATTTATAAGGATAATAGCTTGATATGACTGTGGTTGACTTTCCTGTGTGCTAAAAGACTTTCCACCAAAATTTGCTAAGTTCCAAAATGAATATGGGGATTGTGACATGGGAAGCCTCTTGCAAAAATCCATCATCCATAATCCATTTTTCCAAAAAGCACTTAACCGACATCCGCACTAACGACTTCCGTATTAGGTTTTTTAGCAAAACTCCATATGGAAAATTTAACAAGTACAATGATCCTGAATGTCTTTAACTAGCATTTCCCATGTGATTGAATACATTTGCATTAAGAATTCTCAACATTTTGCTGATGAAAAAATGTAGGTGCAGGTGGCTATCTATGGAATGCCATTGCATCAATGCCACTACCAACGACTTTCGTATTGATGGCTTTCGCAAGGAGGAAACCCACAACCCTTGGCCCACAAAACTATAAAACCCACAAATGGTCAGAGAATGACAAAAATGCATGAATTTAATGATTCCTTGGGATAAGTGGATGGATTTAATGATGATTTATTATGATCTAACTAACAGTTTTCTCCTTAATTTATCAAGGAATTTATTAAACGTTCTTTGTGCAAAATTTATGGAACAAGTTGAAAAGACCGAAAAAGCCAAGAAAAGCACTAGGGCTACAAAGGGTGAGAAGGAGAAAGTGAAAATGAAATAAGAATTCCATGGAGTTTAATGCACTTCAAAGATTGTGTCACAATGGGACAAGGTGACAGGTACCAATTTCAGGCAGATCAATATTGATGAATTCAGATAATGTGTCTTGGTCATCCCAAAGATTGAAGAAGCATGGAAATTAAAGAAGAGTGGTTTTGCAAAATTACCAAGCTTCCCTCCAGCCTTGGTTAGTCCTAAATTAATCTTTGGATGTCAGGAGTTCTATCACAAGGAAACAAAAAGAATAGTAATAGCGGATGAAAGGGTATTGGTTGACTTAACTCCTGTCACTTGGGCAAACATTCGAGATCCCCTTGTTCGATAATATGGAAAATATTTAGAAGGGATATGCATAGAATGTATGGAAAGAGAACCCCCAGCCTATAAGAAAATGATAAATCAGGTATGGATGCTACATCCTCATCTAAGTGTGGGTAAGTTTCCCCACAAGCTTTATCGAAGTGACTTCGTAGAAGAATTCAATGACCTTGTAACACTTCTAAGCAGGTTAATGGGACTCCCAACCTCCTCTATCTTTGAAGAGTGGATGTGGTATTTTATAGAGGAAATTTTGAGGGGAGATACAAGATTTCATTGGGCCAAAATGACAAGTGACAATATCCAAACTTAGTTTGTTGTGCAGTAAAGAAAACCCAAGAGTTTTATATGACTTCCTACAATGTATATCTCTTGGTAGTAAATTTTCCTTATAAAGGGTTGACTTGTGTTGGTGATCTTGGAACAAAGAAGGGACAAACCATTGTTTATGATTGTTATCCACAACTTTAGTAAAAGGACTACAAGAATCATTATAGGTGGGTGAATGATGCCTTTATCATGCACATATTGCAGACATTGGCCAATGATTTTAGTAGAAGGTTATCACATTGCGTAAAAGTGCTAATAAATAGCTTTGAGTACTAGTTCATCCAGTTCCCCAAGTTTACCTACTTAATAATTGAAGGTTTCTTGGGATTCCCATATCATTTTCCCCGATACCCAAGAGATGGGATAATTTTTCTTGATCTCACATGATAATTGTAGACTTCTCATCTATTTCTATAATCAGAGCACCACACAGTAGTCCATTATCCTATCATCTTTGGTCAAGGGATGTATTTGTGTCTTGCTTCCCCTTGTGCAAAATATTCAGAGAAATAAATTGCAGATTATGATCTTATATTGCACATTGAGTGAGGAGATATGGACCTATGGGAGAAATTGAGAAAGCAGGTTGGGAGGAAGCACGTTCACAAGGTGCATATCGAGGACTTCTGGGAAAATTGTGATGATGATCATGAGGTTCGGAGGTGGCTTTATATGAGAATGACTACTAAATTTATAAGGTTAATTGATTTATTTCTTGTCCCTGATCAAGTGGTCAAGGATAATAACACTCTTGATGAGAAAGCATATAATGTTGTTGTCAAGGTACCTTGGATAGTAATTGATTGGGCAGAGCTAGAGATTACAGATTTAGATACAATCATGTGCTTGATAGTACAATGAATAAAGAGGTGGTTGAATTATCAAGTGGTTCAGTTAGAACAACAAGGTGTTGAACTCACATATGGAGAATGGGAAGAAGAGAAGGCCCTTGAGAGTGAAATAGAGAGTGAAGCTAAAGCCAGTTCTCTGGGCGAACCCCCAAAATCTCCACCAACTACCAGAATGAGAAAAAAAAAAAGGTAGCAGAAAGGTAGCCAAAACAAATAGTTTACACTAGGAAGATGGTAGAAAGGAAAAGACCACTGAAGAAGTCAAAGAAGATGAGAATCTTCATTCCCGAGATTTCCACAATGCAAGAGGATTCCTATTGAAGGAGTCAAACAAGATGAGGATCTTCATTCCTGAGATGCCCACAATACAAGAGGAGTCATCTCCTCCTAAGGAGGAAGGTACACCACAATCTCCTCCACCACCCACTGCACCACTTCCATCTACTTCTTGATGAGTCTAGTTTATGGTCTAATTTTGGGCAGAATTTATGATTCGTTTGTTGAAGTTATCATGGACCTTGATGTTAAGTGTTGATGTTTTTTATGATATTTCCTCAAACTATAGACATTGGGCCTAATCTTATTTCTAAAAATCTTTAATGACATTGGCATGTTATATGGACTATTTATATTAATTTTTCATCTAGTTAATGAATGTTATTTAAGGTAGTTATAGATATGTGATTATTGTGCATGCTAACATTGCCATATAGATATAATTTGATGATACTAAATTGAGAAAGACACTACCAATTGGGCATACACCATAACGTCTAGCAAGGGAATCATTCAAAGGTCAAAGGAGGTCAATGGCAAGAGATTCCCCATGCAAATCAAATGTAACCACCTTGTAGTGTACTTTAATTCTATTGACAAAATATTGGCATTACTATTGTGTTAAATCTGTGGGCATGTCTGACCAGATTCCATGTGCGCATAACCACCTCTCCATCTTCTCTACTTTCCCTAAAGTGGCATCCTCCCAATTCATGGAGCTGACCACCTTGCTTAGTTGGTGGTATAAATAAGGATAAAATGCTCCTTCTAAAGAGGTTGTATGATCTGATATTGTACTTGAATTCTTAGTTTTTTAGTGATATAGTTGCACTTCTCTATTGTACTCATGTTTCTTGGTGAGAAATCTATCATTTAGCTTAGGTTAGCAGAGTTATTACTTTTTGTTCAATAATTAGTTAAGAATCTGGCGTTGATTGTTCCTGCAACCACTAGAATTCTATTATATGACTGTTCCTACAGCCAAACACATAAAGTAGTTTCCTATTTGTTTGCTTAGATTTTCATTTCTATCATGCACTTCAACTTAGTATAGTTATTGGTTGATGTTCAACATTTATGTTACTCCTTTCCAAGCAATTTACTTTCAATATTGTGTCTTTTTTAGATGTAGAATGAAAATGGCTACTTTGAGTTCCTAGTGCACATACTGTGCTGACCCATTTCAAGTTCACATCCTTGGGTTGACAAGTTAAATGCAACTTCATGATGATTGAATAGCTATTCAATTTAGATGTCCAATCTCTAAATCATAGCTATAAGAGCTTAGTTGTTAAATCATTGTAGGAGGCCAACATTTTTGGTGTCATTGTTGGGGATGGTGACAAAATAGGACAGTTATTTGGAGTCGTTGGTAGTTTTTCTTGCTATGGTATTTCTAAAATTTGTTCTTAGTGTACCCCTCATTTAGGAAGTAATGACCCCATTATTCTTTACCAATTCTTTGTGTGAGCTAGATGATAGTGAGTTGATACCACATGCATAGAGGAAGGAGAAGAGATGCTTATGGGAGATTCCTTCCTAATAATCCTGATCCATTCCAGCTATTTGAATATCAAAACTTTCCAAGAGAAGAAGAAGAAGATCCAAACCCCTTTGCTGATGCATTTCCTGATTTGACTAGCTCTGAAGTTTCCTCTGAAGACCAAAATCAGCTTGAGAATCCCTTTTCTTTGGAACTATATCAAGCAGACATGGGCGGTGTAAATGAAAACAAACCTAACCAATTGGCTTTTTCTTTCCCCATTTCCCATCAGAATGAAGTTGACAAAATAAAAAATATCCCTGCTTCAACACTCCCAAGTTTTATGGAATTTTCACAAAAGATCTTGATACCTTCTTGTTTGAGTTTGACATACTTTGTAGGAGTTATGACTATACCATTGATGCCCATAGGCTTAAGCTATTTCCTACCACTCTGAAAGAAGCTACATTAAGATAGTTCATGAGCCTAGGTAGAGATACTGTGGAAACTTGGGAGGGAATGAAGACACATTTCCTTGAGAAATACAAGGAGTGTTGCGGGGGTAGTGACATGAGAGGAGGTGACATTTTTAGGATGTAGCAAAAGGAAGATGAGAGGCTGGAGGATTATATTGCAAGGTTTCTATTTTTCCTACAAAAATATCCACACCATACACTTAATGAAGACTCACAAAAGTTACTTTTTCTAAGAGGAATTAATGAAAGATGCATGGATGCGTTAGAACTGATGGGAGGAGATATCTCTCAAGTTCCTTGGGAGGATATCAAGAAAATATGCCTGAACTATTCTAGGGGAGCTTTAAAGAAAGGGAGAGCTTACCAATCTTCCATGGGTAAGTCATCTGCTAGTGGAGTTCCAAGAATGGAGATTACTCATTTGCTGGTAGACTTCAAGTAAGACATTATAAACAATCTAGCTACTTAGTTGGATACACTTTAGGTGAAGAAGAAACAAGAGGAGGCAAACACAATGTTGGTAGAGTATTTCCCCTATTGCAGACAAAAGAAGAAGGATTGCAGATGCAAGATGGTAGCTAATATTGAAAGTAAGCAGATTCCACTTGAGTTCAAACCAATTAAAATTGAAGAAGATCAAGTCTACTATGTTGCACAAAGGAGGCCTTGGGCTCCAAGACAAGGTATGCCACTAGATCCACTCTCTTATGTTGGGCCATATTTCAATTCCTATTCATCTGGTAACCAATGTAAACCCCCATATCCATCCAGCTATGGAGGATATCTACCATAGCCTTGGGGTAACCCTCCAAATGCTTGGACCAATCATCAAAACTCTCCACTCCAGTGGCAACAACCTCAGGGGAATTGGTAGCAATTTCAAGGGCATTGGAAACCACCTCCAAGAAATTGTAAGCAAACAAATCAATGGAGGGGAGGAAAACAATGGCCTACCCAGACAACTAGTTACATGCAATCACCTTCTCATCCCCAACAACCTGCTATAATGCCTCCACCTTCTAATTCAAGCTCAAATCCACCTAAACTTTCAACTACCAACTCAACCCACACCCAATCCAAATAACAAACTATAGCAGCAACCTGTATACTTTGTTGGTTCAAACCAATTCCTTGCATATGTTGTGAGTGTAAGTGACGTCCACTTGCATTTAGGAACTACTTTATGAACCCATTCCAAGCCCATTATCACTGAGCTTCTCATGGAAGAGGAAAAGGAACCTCGAAATGGTCCCATTCAACTAAGTGCACCTAAAAATCCTAAACCAGTCCAAGTCAAGTAGACTAAACAAGAACCACCATTTCCTTAGAGATTGGAAGTTACCAAGAAAAATGAAGAAAGGGAGGACACAACCTTTGAGATGTTGGATCAGCTGAAGCATATATGTGTCCAAATACCTCTATTTTAGGCCACAAAGGATGTCCCAATCTATGGAAAGGCAATCAAAGAAGAATGCCTCAATAAGCCAGGAAGGAAAAAAGAAAGACCCCACTATAGTTCATGTGGTGGAACAACTAGTTGACATCATGCTTGGAAAAGTGACTATCCCTAAGTACAATGACCCAGGTAGTCCTATGGTAGCAGTTGTTATAAATGAGATTCAAATAAAGAATGCTTTGATTGATTTAGGGGTAACAATAAATGTAATAACTAAGGAAATCCTACAAAAACTAAACATTGCAAGCATGAGATATGCTCATATTTTCCTATAGCTTGTTGATAGTTCTACTATTAAGCCTAATGGTATAGTGGGGTACCTTGTGGTAATTCTAGACTCTTGGGAGTACCCAACAGACTTCATGATTCTTTCTCCTAAAGCTACACTAGGCGGGTATCCCATTATTCTTGGAAGGCCATGGTTAGCAACTGTAGATGCATATATTGGATTCCAGTCAGGTGACATGACCATTTTTTATGGGAAGAGCACCAAAAATTTTGTTCTTTATCCTCATGCTCAGCCATCCCACGATGAGGATAATCCCATATGGCCACATGTTGGTGAAGAGGCCAATGAAGTTAATTTTATGGCACAAATTATGATGCTAGGAAGAAGCTCCTTAATGTGGCTTCAAGATGAAGATGAAGTATTGAATAACATCATTCAAGACCATTGTGAAGTGGAGGAAGCATCATCTTCTCATTCTGCTACTCTAGTCAAGACACTTCTACCTTCTCTTCTTGCAGCCATTGTTCCTACAGACATTCTTCCTATAGCCATTCTTCTTGTAGCCAGACTTCCTATAGCAACAAGTATGTCCCATACATTTATACCATATGAACTCAAGGTACCATGTGTTAATGAAGCAACTATGATAGATTCAACTACACAAGTGCATGTGTCAGAAGGAAAATATATGGATGTTAACAACAAACTGAGTGAAAAACAACAATTGTTATTGGAAAACTTATTGAGGACCCACCAACATGCATTTTTGTAGGACTATCATAAGATGAAGGGATTGGACCCTAAGATTTGCACTCACAAAATTTACATCAAAGATGATTGCACCCCGATGAGGTAGCCACAAAGAAGAAGTAACCCTACACTAAGAGAAATTGTAAAAGGAGAACTACAAAAATTGCTAGATGCAGGATTTATCTACCCCATTTTAGATAGCTAGTGGGTGTCTCCATTAGTGATTATGCCTAAAAAAGGAGGGAAATTATGAGTTTGTGTTGATTACAGGGAACTTAATGTTGGCACCAAAAGGGACCATTTTCCCTTACCTTTCATAGATCAAGTTTTGGACTCACTTGCAGGAAAGCAATACTTTTCTTTTCTAGGTGGGTTCAACAGCCACAACTAGATCCAAATCGCACTAGAGGACCAAGAGAAGATTACCTTTACCTATCCATGGGGGACCTATGCTTACTTGCTACTCCCATCTGGCTTATGCAATGCACCTGCAACTTTTCAGAGCGAAGTCAATAGCATATTTTTAGACATTTCTCATGATTACATGGAAATTTATATGGATGATTTCACCACCTATGGTGATGATTTCAATGAAGCATTGGAGAATCCTAGGAAAGTCCTATAGAGATGTGAAGATCACAATCTCTCTTTAAATAGTGAAAAGGGCTTCATGATGATGTAGGAAGGTATACAAGAAAATGTGATCGATGTCAGAGGATGGGTAGACCAACCAAATCTGATGAGATGCCACTTTTCCCTTAGGTAGTAATCACTCCATTTGAAAAATGGGGACTAGATTTTGTAAGACCCATTGAAACTCCATCAAATGGTAAGTATTATATCTTAGTTTTCACTGATTATGTAACTAAGTGGGTAGAAGTTAAGGCCATGAAGCATGCAAGAGATAACAAGGTTGCAAAATTTCTTTATGATATTTTCACCAGGTATGGAGTTCCAAGAGAGATAGTGACTGATCAAGGGACTCAATTCACATCAATCCTTGTTGCAGCACTAGTTAATGAGTACAACATAAGACACAGGAAGTCTACTCCTTATCACCCACAAGCCAATGGCCAAGTTGAGGTGACCAACAAATAAATTGAAGCTATTTTGACCAAAACAATAGCTATCCACATGAAGGATTGGGAAAATAGATTGCCAGAAGCTGTTTGGGCCTACATAACTACTTGGAAAAAAAATACAGGCTTCACTCCATTTGAATTGTTGTATGGAAAAACAACCATGATGCCCATTGAATTTGAACAGAAGACTCTTAGGACTGCAGTAGACTTGGGGATGGATATCTTTGAGGCACAAAGAGAAATAATCGTGCAATTGAATGCTTTGGATGAGATGAGGAGAGCAACCTTGCATCACATAGAGGTAGTGCGAATCAAAGAATCAAGTGTCATGATAAATTTATCAAGGACAAGAAATTCCAACCAAGAGACTAGGCCTTGATTCTAGATATCAGGACAATGCTGGAAAATTGTAGTCAAGGTGGCTAGGACCATATGAGGTTGCTGAAGTATCCCTAATGGTGTTGTACAACTCACTACTATTGACCCAGTTAGATTTAAGTTGCTCATCAATGGTCATCACCTCAGATTGTATCACAAGCCAACTTCCAAGGAGGAGTTCTTGCAATAATTCACTCAACATGTTGCACTCGAGCTTCTTACAGCTGAAGGAAGTGGACCTAGTGTCCCTCCTTCTGGCTAATTAATGTATGTACTTGTCATAATAAAGACTTCCACTTTTTTGGAAGTCCACTTCTTTACCCATCCACCCATCCAACCATCCATCTCCACATTTCTCTCTCTTCCATCACTTCACTTCATTCCACTCCACCTCATCCCACCTCATTTTCATTAATTGCTCAACTTATTTCCTAAAAAGGTGAATGATACTTTCTCCACAATATTTGCAATGAATCCTTCGTACATTCAGGTATGTGCGTATTAATTGCTATATCTTAATTGTATTTAGTGCATTCATTTAATTGTTGTATGTTAATATGGATGTTCACCATAGCATTCCATTATTCCCTACCCTTGTCAAATCATCATCTCGCATGTGAGGACACATGCCCAAATTTAGGTTGGGGGGAGGAAAAAGATGTGAATAATTTTCCCACATGTTAGTCCATGTTGATCTACGTCAACAAAATTTAAATTGATCTGATTTGAAATCTGAGTGAGAGGATGGTCGCATGTGTGAGGTGACACCAACTGTTGCTGCCATTTCTCTCCATCATAGCTTTCCTTTATTACTCCTTCATTTCCATTATTGACCCTATCACGATCTCAAGCTACAAACAAAAGGTAAAAAGGGAAAATTTAGTTGACATTGGCATTGGAAATTTGGAAAGTGCTTCAAGAAGGTGAATTTGGTTTTAGACGAGAATTTGTAGGAAGGAAACTGTAAAGTGATTTTTTGATTGCAGACAATGGGATGTGGGTTAATTCAAAATGAACCCATGGTGCACAATGTATTACTGTAGGATGCACCCTGCTTGGCCAAATTAAAAAACTGCGGGTGGTTAGACTACTTCCTGAAGCTAGATGGTTTTGATGAAGACATTGCACTAGAATTCACCTGACATTGTTTGAAAGGAAGGCCATAGTAAAAGGGCTAGAAGTATTGGTGATTGAAGAAAGGATTGTAGAAGTTATAGGGTTTCCTGCTGACAGTGAAAATTACCCTGCTTCCAGAGATGCTAGGTCAGCTAGGGCCAAATTTATAGAACCAAGTGACCCTCCATTGAGCATAGATAAACAAGGTGTGAAGAGAACCTCTTTGCTCGAGCCATGGAAGTAGATAGTTTTTTATGTCATAAGATACATCACCTATGAAGGTTTCCTATTGAATCTACATTCTGTGCACTTCAAAATTTTGAATCACATGAGGCATAGGAGGAGGATGAATGTGTCAAACATTTTATGCAACCTTCTTTCAATCATGGCAGTCAAGACTTAAAAAGGTAGGGACAATTCTGTTTCCCACCATTGTTTGATTAAATTGTTAGTTGAGAAGTATATACATGATATGTCTAGAATGACCTAGGAAGAATTCATAAAAAATGATCAAATTAGACTTGAGCACTTGCAACCTAGGGTTATACTTCAGCCTCATAGGTCTAGTAGGAGATTGAGCATGACTGAAGCCACTCTTGGTGCTTCAACCTCTGGCATAGGTCCTAGTGTAAACCCTCCTGCAGTAGAAGAAACCATAGAAATTAGCTCTTCTGGGACATATCACTTAGACAAAGAAAGTTCTCTAGATTCTGATGATGATGTTCCACTTGGCATCCTACTGAAAACTAGGGGACAAAGAGAGAGGCATAAATGAGAAAAGGAAAAGCTAAAAAGAAGCCGACAGAAAAAGAAGTACCAAGCTCTAGGAAGTAGAATGTTGACACTGTTCATCCTGTAGCCAAAGAAAAACATGAGATCCCTCCCAAAAACTCAAGACCTGTTAGGACAGCCTTTGGTGCACCTCCACAGGAAAACCCTAGGTCTAGAGAAATATCACAGGGGGAAACAAAAGCTCCAATGGGGTAGGTGAATTCCGAGGAAGAGGATATATTTAAGATGACAACAAATATAACATTGGAAAATCTTGTTGATATTGCAAAATAAGTGGAGAATCAAGGGTATGAGGAAAATCATGATTTCCTGCAGCATGAGATCTTGCAGCAATAGAAAGAATAGGAACTAGAGGCCCTACAACAAGAATTTGGAGAACAATCAGTACCCCTGCAGCCAAAATTGACGGGATAGCCTAAATTCCTGCAGTTAGTACTATATGGAGAGCAAGCATCAATGCGAAGGAAAATGCTAGTAGGAATGCATAACCCCCCTAATTTTTCAATGCACATGGTAGCTATGCATTTATGGAAAGAGATGGAAAGAAGATAAGAAGAATGGAAGAAGGAGAAACACAGGTTGAAGAAGGAAATTCAAAAGAAAGATGAGGAGATTGAAGACAAGGATGCAAAAATTGCCACCTTGAAGAAGAATGTGGATGATATGGGAGCCTTAGACCACACATTTTAGAGTGCAGGACCCCTCCAAGGGTCTATGCTCTGCATTTGAAGGAAAAATATCTTTCTTTTAAGCTGGAAAGAATTGTCTCAAGTCTGAACCCTTCTATTGAGACTCCTGTTGATTTTTCAATGCTTATCAAATTGCTTCCCTTGAAATGAAGAATATGTTGTGTGAGTTTTATTTGCATAATTATGTTGTGACTCAAGACCATGATTGGAATCCACTGCTGCATGTTAGAGATGTCCATTTAAGGGAATTTGTGTATTGGGTACAAAATGAGATCAATTGGGGACAACAATATGGGGATTATAAGAAAATGGAATCCAACATCCCTCTGGCCATTGGGGCTAAAACAAGGAATCCAAGGGACATTTATAGGGAATGGCACAAAATGATTTTCAAACCTAGCTATGGTAATAGGATTATGCCTTGGATAGAAGTAGTCTACAGTGAGTATGAGGTGAAGGAAAAGGAAAACGAGGAAAATATGAAGAGATACCTCTCACAAAGATGGAACAACCTAACTAATGAGCTAAAATAGGCTGAGCCTCATTCCATCCAGAACTACGTTGCAACACTCAAAATAATTGATAGATATATATAGATTGGAAGAACAAAGGGACGATTCTGGCTTCCCTTGACTTTTCAGCCACCTATTTTGATGTGGCCTATACCAAACTTTAGGTTTTACCACTATGATATTGCTGCAGAGAGACAACGATGGAGTAGATTGGACAAATTGGGAGGATTCTATTGGGACCTTGATTCACGCACAACAAACAATGATGTAGGAAATTTGTTAGATGCAAATATCTCAAGTAGAAGAACAACCTTTCCCTGTTGGAGGACCAACAAAACCTTAGGTTGGGGGGAGTGATGAGTCTAGTTTATGGTCTAATTTTGGGTAGAATTTATGATTTGTTTCTTGAAGTTATCATGGACCTTGATGTTAAGTGTTGATATTTTTTATGATATTTCTTCAAACTATAGACATTGGGCCTAATCTTAATTTTGCAATTATTTAATGACATTAGCATGTTATATGGACTATCTATATTAATTTTGCATGTGGTTAATAAATGTTCTTTAAGGTAGTTATAGATTTGTGATTATTGTGCATGCTAACATTTCCATATAATTTTAGGATACTAAATTGAGAAAGACACCGCTAACTAGGCATGCACCATAACGTCTAGCAAGGGAATCATTCAAAGGTCAAAGGAGGTTGATAGTAGGAGATTCCCCATGCAAATCAAATTTAACCAGCTTGTAGTGGACTTTAATGCTATTGAGCAAATATTGGCATTATTGCTGTGCTAAATTTGTGGGAACGTCTGACTAGATTCCATGTGCGCATAACCGCCTCTCCATCTTCTCTAATTTCCTTAAACTGGCATCCTCCTAGTTCATGGAGTTGACCACCTTGCTTAGTTGGTAGTATAAATAAGGATCATATGCTCCTTCTCAAGAGGTTGCACGATATGGTATTGTACTTGCATTCTTAGTTTTTTAGTGGTACAGTTGCACTGCTCTATTGTACTCATGTTTCCTGATGAATAAAATGAAGTTCTAATTTCTTGCAACTAAGTTTTCATTAGTAGTAGAGGTTACTCATCCAAGGGGGCCCACTTGGTGAGAAATTTTTCCTTTAGCTTAGTTTAGTAGAGTTATTACTTTTTGTTCAATAATTAGTTAAGAATCTAGCGCCGACTGTTCCTACAACCACTAGAATTCTATTCTGTGACTGTACCTGCAACCAAAGTAGATAGAGTAGTTTCCTATTTTTTTGCTCAGATTTTCATTTTTGTCATGAATTTTAGCTTAGTATAGTTTTTGGTTGATGTTCAACATTAATGTTATTCCTTTCCAAGCAATTTAATTTCAACATTGTGTCTTTCTTAGCTGTAGAATGAAAATGGCTACTTTAAGTTCCTAGTGCACATATTGTGCTAACCCATTTCAAGTTCACGTCCCTAGGTTGACAAGTTAAATGTAGCTTTATGATGATTAAATAGATATTTAGTTTAGATGTCCAATATTTGAATCACAACTATAAGAGATTAGTTGTTAAATCATTGTAGGAGGCTGAGACTTCCATTGTACCATCTTCTTCCACTCTGCCTCCACTTCATGTGTCATCCCTACCTACTGTGGACATCTCCATCCACCTCACCTCTACCACCCCAACCAGCTTTGTGATTGTGGTTAATTGCTCCTTGTCAACCTCTTCTCCATATTCTTCTTTGCTCCCAACTTCAAAACCTACTTTATCCTCCTTCCCACCTTCTATTTCCACTATCCCTTAGGAATCTATTGCATTGCTTGATTCCTTTGTTTCCTATCTGCAAAATATGCCCCTCCAATTTTTTGAAGACCATATTAACTCCTGAAGCTAAATTTTTCATGACCCAACTGATTGTTGCACTACCAGTTCATCCCTCTCCAACTAAGCCTCAAAATATGGAAGATACTATGCATATATATGAAGAGATGTAGAAACAAGGCAAGGAGCACCCTGAGGAGGTAGCTGGGACAATAGAAGAATTTGCGGAATTAGATCGTGAGGATTATTATGAGAATGTCAATTAAGGATTGAATTTTTTTGATTTGGATGAGGTGGCCTCAAAGGATGAAGGGTTGAAAACACCCAAGGATGAATATTTGAGTGGGTTTATGGTGCAGGAGCACCCAAAATACAAGTATCAAAATACAAGCATAAATTTTAATATAATGTTTTTAATATTTTTGTTTTGTTGTGTACAGTCTAATACACCATTGATAAGGTGTAAGGGGACCCTATTGAAGCTTAGGTTTAATTTGGAATAAATTATGAATCATTTGGTAGGCGTTTCCTTAGATTTTGGGAAAATTGCAAAACATAGTGTGTTTTCGAAAAAAAGTTTTTTCTCCATTTTTAAGCCCGAATTTGGAAACCTAACTGTTTCTTGATGATGGAAAAGGAAGCCTCGACTTTTTTTTGAGGTGGTTGGATGTTTTTATGGTGGCAGTCTTTTTGGAGAATAGAGAAAACATCAGTTTCCTGCGCAAAAACTTAGTTTACTCTGTTTTCTGATTTTCTTTTGAAAAAGAATGTATTGAAAAGTATCTTGACACGTGAATATGTGCTGAGAATATTTTTAAAATACTGCAGTAGTGTATGAATTGTTTGATATTCGTTGTAGAGTTTTATTTGCTGTGTCTTTTCCTTAAATTCAGTTTTGACTGGTAAAAGAAAGAACAAATGGAGTCTTAGCTGCATTGCCTTTGTACTCAGCATGAGTTCATTGGAAATGGAGCTTGACTCCACTACTGTACATAGGATAGGTGTAGGAATTTGTTGGTATTTAAAAAGAATGCAAAAAGATTAATCCCTAGGCGAGCAATCTAAGCCCGGCTAGGTTAAGACACTATTTTGCACAATTGCAAAATGCAGGGGTGTAGAGTAATCTTCTATGCGAAGTAAATAAAGATTGTAGAGACCTTTCAAGGGTCTGACAGGAAATGTAAGACTTCATCATTTTCATCTGGTGGCAGAAGGATGAGGGAAGATCTCTGAGTGTCGAAGGAAAGGTTTGAAAACCATGAAATATCTTAAAATCAGCATTAACCCTGTATATGACAGAGAGGGTCAGAATTTAAGAGAATCTTGGAGTGATCCTTATTCTAACCAAGGTGTTTTCTTTATGTATCTTGTATCCACCAAGATGAAGGTTGAAAAGACCTAAGACCTCGGGTTAACATGCCTAATAAGGCTCATGGCTACAAACCCTCCTAAAACCCTAGGGTTTTGAGGCAGCAATAGAGGAGAGATTGATTGTGCAAGGACAGGAACACTATTGCCAGTGATTTTTAAAACAAATAAACAAATTCACACCCCTGCAACAAGGTTGGGTAGAATGGAATATTGACTGGTCTTTAGTGATTAAGGGATAGTTAGAGCAGAGAAGAAAAGAAGCATCAAGAAATGCTTGGTTCAGGCTGAATGAATGTTTTGGGATATTGATAGCAGGGTTGGCAACAAAGAATAGGGGTGCCTAAGTGTTTTGGGAACCTATAGGTTTGGTGGAGGCAGCAACACCAGGGGTTATCGAGAGTGAGACCCAAAGCATTGAATCAGTGGATGATTCAATCCAACCCTTGTTCTATCAGTTTAGTGAGTACTACGATGTGGAGACATCGAATCAAGAGCAAGAGGATGAGAAAAATAAGGAGCATGTTATCAAAGATACTAGTCTAGAAGGAGAGGGTCATCATTCTAGAGATAAGAAAAATGAAGAACCCCAAAAAATAGAAGAAGGTGAATGTCAACATGACAAGGAAATCAACATGGAAGAGTAGCAAAATGTCAAGACAGATGAAGAAGAAATAAATCTCAATGAAAAGAACGTCGAACCTGCTAAAGAAATAGATATGGAGCATGATAAGAATGAGGGTATAAAACAAGGAGAAGAGAACCTTGAGAAAATAAATGTGGAATTTGTTCAAAGAATAAAAATTAAACCTGAAAAAAGAAAATAAATGTTGTACGAAGAGGATCCATTAAAGGAACGTGAGAAAGATGATGAAAATGAAGCCAAAGATCAAATCCCACATCACCACAAATGCATCAGGCTCTCACATCCTATAGGTGACAACTCTCGCGGTTTATAAAGATACATATACCATTCAGGCCAAGGATTATCAAATAACGTCTATCAACATTGGTCCCACATCCCGAGCACAAAAGATAGATGAATTCTAGGGGTCTATCAACAACATTCTGAATCAAATGGATAAGGATTAGGCCATGAAGGTTGAGCTGAAGGCACAAGTGGAAAAATTGAAATCTTTCATACAACAATGGGATACATTTGAGGAAGAAGTTCTAGTAGAATCACCGACACCCACTATATTGTTAAAAGAAGAGATCAATAAAATGGAAAAGATGAGGACATGGACCAAGTCCACTTTAGACTGGTTCAAAAGGGTAACAAATATGGGAAACAAGGCGGTCTATTATTTGGTTGACATGCATAATAATTTTTTGGTTTTAAAGAGTGAAATTGAAAAAGGGATTGGGGAGTGCACAAACTTCCCTAATTTCTATAATATGGCATGCCAAAAGCTATGATGCATACAAAAGTTTTCTGTAGAAGTTCTCAAGTAGGAGTTATCCCTCCCAAAGGATCAACATGATCTTCCTGAGACTTGGTTATTTTCTTTCAATTTTAAAAGGGAAATTTTCAAGAAAGCATTTCCAAGCTTGCATACTATCAACACAAAAGTTATTGAGCATCTATTTGAATGTGATGATGTTCTAGAGGTACTGATCAGAGCAGAAATGCTTGCTCAAAAATTAGATTGTGGACCTATAAAGCAGGCGTTTCAGAAAAAAGATGTAAGGGGAAATCACTGACAGTTTTCCTAGGAGTTCCTTGGATTTTGTTGCTTAGGTTTTCACCTAGGTTGAGTGAGTGATCAAAAGAAGAAGCTACTATGTGGGGAAACATGAAGAATCAATGGATGAATTCAAGTTGATTGAATTCAAAATCAATAGGTTAGAATTCCTAGAGCATGCCAAGCTTTTGGTAGTTGTGAAGAAATTTGTCTAGTATGCTATTATACAAAAAGAGGTTGGAAAAATTATAATAGAGGATAAATATTTATAATTTCTAGCTAGCGGAAAAAATAGGCTACAAGACAAAATAAGATAAAGACAAAATAGTTTCCTCGAAGTGTTTGCTAGGCTCTTTTTTTATATTTCTTAATATAAAATAGGATAAAGGACATTGTACACTTTTCTGGGTTCACAAGTTAAACAATTTTATATTGAGAAATATTGTACTTTTTTAGATATGATGCAAACCCTAAGCTATAGTAAATATGGGCCTTTGGATGTAAATAGATCTTGGCCATTGATTTGGGTTTTGAAGAACTATAAATAGAGGCACCCTCTCATTTTCAAAGGGAGAGATGAATTGTTGTGAAAAAGACATTTTGAAGCAATATAGAAGTAAGCCTTGAAGTTGGGTGATTTATTTGTGTTTTCTCTTAATGTGTGCATGATTCAATCTCCTCATTTTATTTTAGTTTGGTTTATCCATAGTTCAGTTTTATTTCACCTTGCTAGTCAATAAACAATTTTAATGATGGCTATGTGTTAAAGTATTTGATGCACTTCTAGCTCATGATTTTAGTGATTTATTGATGATAAATCATTACATAAATCTATTCTAAGCTTATTTATTTACTGCAATTTAGTTCAACTATGTATTAAAATCATATTCGAAAAATTTGAAGTTAACCTTAGGAGATCACACTAGTTTTGTCACACTGTAGAACCATCTTGGTTAAGCAAAATATGGTTTTGGGGAGTCTGTGTACTATAATACTTGCCATTGTTACTATTGTTCCTAGTTTTTAGAATTAAATAAATCTTTTTTTTTTTAACGAGGGGAATCAGGTGCAGCAAGGCCCCCCATATAACCCCCACCTCCAGTAAACTTTTTACCGTGACCGGCAGTGCTGGCGGGACACACCAACCGGTACCACGGGAGTGTCGGAGAGTCGAACCCATGGTGGGCGCCCTGCTACAGGGAACACCTTAACCAACTAAGTTAGGACCGGTGCCCCTAGAATTAAATAACTCTTAAACCCTTACATCTTTTGACATTTCTTTGAAATTTGAATTAGTTTTAGGATTCCAACATCACTATATGGTTACATTTGATGATTAAAATAAGTTTTAGACTGTTGTTTTGAATTTGTTGTTATAGTATACCAGTCTTCAAACTTCTAAAACTTCTATTACAAACCTATGAGATTCCAAATTTTCAAACCATAAATGCCCCTTGTGATTAACAACAAAACACATCAAACCTGAGTTGTTTATGCATCGTCAAGGCCTAACATTAGAAACCTTGAGGTCACTTTCTGAAATTTTCTAAGGTTACCTTTCAAGAGAGATAGGACACTTGTGTTATGTCCATGTTGTGTAGTGCTAAAATGCTCATCAATAGGAATCTTCTCTTATCTACCTTCTCTCATGAGTTTCTTGAATCTACCTAAGAAATTCCATTTGTTCTTGAACTTGTTTCTGGTTGGGTATTTCTTGTGTGAGTTGATTTCCTTAATTCTTAACTAGGATTGCTCAATGCAATCCCCCCAATTGTAGGACACATTAGGTGTGAGATTCCCAAGTGATTGAAGGAAGAATTGTAAGAAGTGAATCCTTAATGTATTCTTTGATTTTTCTTATTTTGATTTTTAGTTTACTTGTTCATTGGATACCTTGTGTTATGATCGAGGAATTTTACTTAAATAGTATATTTTAAGTGTTTTGTGGATGATTCATGTTATGAGAAAGGGATTGTGTTTCCTCTTTTTATGTTTTTGGAGAAAAATGATGAACTATCTAAATGTAAAAATAAATTTATTTTATCCTCTATTTATATTTTTATGACACATAGAATCTACCATATGTTTTTGGAGTTTTTATCTTTGAGCTAAATTTTAAAAATAAATGAAGAATCTTTTAATCTCCTGTAAGGTTCAAAAATCAATTTAAATCTAAACACACTTAAGAAAGTAATAAAAAATTTAAACCAACGAAGAAGCAACATACTTTTGTAGTCCTTAGGCAAACTTGAGTTATTTAATTATTAAAAAATTATAGAAGTACTTTAAAACCAAGAAGCCTAGCTAAAATTTTAAAGATTATTCGATTAGAATCCTTCAAGGATCCAAATTGATTTTTATTTTATTATCCTTTTCTAGCTTTAAGGTGTTTTGATTGATAAAATGGGAAGATCTAAGATTGACAACTATTTGGCACAAGAGAAAATTCAAAATATTTTTAGGGGTTATAGTTTGGTAATGGAATATTTGGGAATTAGCTTTGCAACGAGGCTTGTATATTTCTAGATGTGATCTTATTCCTAGGGTAAGGGATGTAGAACTTCTAGAAAAATACTATAGAGAACCAAATTCCTACTAACCTATTCTATTCTTCAATTTTATACCTAGATTATTCCCAAATGAATGAGGGAATATTGATTTAAATAGAGAAATAGTAGATAAAATGATTCAACTAGTAGATAGTTAAGAGATTAAGATTGAAAATTAGGAGGAATGCATGCAATTCTTACAAAATCAAGAGAATCATCAATTAGAAAGGAAACTAGAGGAAAATTACTTAAAACTAGGAGATTCATGTGTCTAATAGAACATAATTTTACCCATATTAGGAGGTGGATCACTCAAATGACCCTACATCTTGTAAGGAGTTTCTCTAGTAACCCTAAGGAATCCTAGGTGCCCTATAGGTGCAAGTGTGGGATATTAGTTTCAAATGGTGCTAAGGAAGAGTAAGGTGAGAAGGTGGATAATAAGGGTGAAATTCATACAATTTAAGGTTCTATAGCCACTACAAAGAATTCTGTCAAGTAAAAAAGTTGTGAGGTTAAATGAGCACACCATGTGGGTTGTAAGTTAGGCCATCAAATCATCATTGAACATTTATTTTGTCACATGCAATGTTGGGTACTTACATTTTCATTGATATAACCTTAGGTTTTCAACACTAACTTCTCAACCCTCTCTCTTCATAATAAATATATATTTTTAGCTTATAACATTGTTTAATATTTTAATTCTTTCACTTTTCATTTTTAACACTTTCTCAATCACACAAATAAACTCTACTCAATTTAACTATTTTCTTCCATTGTTTTATTTGCTAGCTTAGCCTTCACATTTTTCGTCAAAACCCTAAATTGTAGCTCATATAGCTCTTTGATTTTCTTAGTATAGTCCTTATCCTAACAAGACTTTTTTTGATAAATGTTATAGTAACCTATCACTCTTTATCATAGTTATGTATTACTTTTCCATGGGCAACCAACTCAACTTGTCACTTTGCTTCACAAATTTGGATCTTATATTTGAACACTTAGTGATTTACCTTGCTTGTTGTGAGTCTATATAGATATTCAACAAAAAAACTTGAGTCTAATGCTCCAAATACCCCTTTTCTCTATATTTTACTATTGCCTTGTGTTCATAATTTGATATGTTGACAATTGTCATATTGTGAAACTATATTTTTTGAACTATTAGACACTAATATATAATGTTATATATAATTTACAAGGTAATTATACTTATACCCAATTCCATGTAGATTGATTTTATCCTTAAATATCTTGCTTAAAAATATTTTAGTCTTTGCTAATTACAAATCCATTCAACATGTCATCTTGAAGGGTCTTGAGTTTAAATACTCTTGATTGTGTCACTTTTGAAATTCTATAAGGGCCTAATCACTACATTTTCAATTTTCCAATTTTATTGAACCTTATCATACAACAAAATAGTATCACTAATTCAAAATAATTTTTTCCTAATATTCCTATTATATCAAGCCTTCTTGCATCTATTTTCTCAGTTTGATTATATGCCTCCAATAATATATTTTCATCCAATTTATATTTTTAATAAGCTTTCCTTAATTGACACTTCACTCAAACTTATTTTTCTTGCCAACCTTAGGCTATGTTAGGACCCAATTTGATAGTGCTAAAATTTTCTTGAGTCCAGGTCCCCTCTTGCTTTAGGCATTTGTAACTAAGGAAATTTTATGGGTTAGCTTATAATTATGCATAAAACATAAAACCCTAGCTAATTATGAAGAACAATGGAGGAAAATGCATAAAACAAGAACAATTATACCAAATAGTCCTCAAAACCTCCATGAATCACCTCCATAGCCCTTCTCTATTTGTTGAAAATGTGTGTTTTCCCTCATTTGATGTGAGCAATCTAATGACTATGAAAATCCCTCAGCAAATATTGAAGGATTTGAAATGACTACAAGCAATATTATGCTATCATGCAACTAGTAAGCATCAAAACTATGTCTAAATTATTCCAAATGAAATGTAAATGTGCCTATGACAAAATGACAAGAATGCAAGAGTATGAGATTACCTAAAACAAGAGTGTCTAATATTGCAAGAGCATAAGGTTGCAAGATGACATGAGATGTCAGAATGAGGCCAAAATTGCCATTATAGAAAATCCAATTTTGAGTGAATGGCCAAGATTAAAATTGACAAGTGCCCTAGAATCAACGGACAAGATTCAATGCGACAACCCACAATTAGGGTTAGGGCAACATTAGGGAAAATTTAAAATGAATGGACAGGATTGATTTTTAGAAAATCAAATCAAGGGTTGATAATGCATGTGACAAAAGATAAGATTGGCACAAACAAAGAGATGACTGGAAAAATAAAATAATAATAGAAATTACTTGATTTTTGGAGGAAAAAGATTATTTTGAATTAAAAATTAATTTAATTCAAAAGAGGAAAGTCATGTGACAACAAATAATTAATGCAAATTATTTACTAAAAAGATAGAAAGATAGAAAGTGGGATTATTTTAAATAAATAATTTTATTTAAAATGAGGGAAATGTCAAATAAGATAATTAAATAATTAAAGATAATTATTTAATTAGAGAAGGTGACCAAAAATAAATTAAAGAATCTATTTAATTATAAGAAGACTTTTAAGAATTAGTGACATATTTAAATAAATAAATAAAATTTATCTATTTAATTATAGGAAGACATTAGACAATTAGTGACGTATTGAATAAATTAATTAAATTTATTCAATTAAATAATCAAGAGGAATAAAAAGAAATGAATTAATTAAATAATTATGAATTATTTAATTAATAGTCGAAAGTGGACCAAGGACATAATTAAAATCGTGATGCAAGTGTCATGTTAAGATGCAAATGCTTATTGGAATGATGCAACCGTTGTATTGCGACACAATTGAAGTACGAAATGATGCAAATGCCTTACTATGATGCAAATGAAGACAACATGATGCATTTGACTTTGACTTTGACCAAGGTTGACTTTGATTAATTTCAAATTTTAAATGCTTTTGAGTTAGATTCATGGTAATGATGATTTTCAACAAGGTGCTAATGCATGTTTTGACATGTGCAGAGCCAGTTAGCGCCCATTTATACGCAAGAGAGTAGGCCATCCACTTACAGATTCTGAAACCAGTTGTGGGACAAGGAGCAATGGTGACTGATGCAATTGGGGCTCTACTATGTCACCTATATGCCCATTATTCAAGCAAATAGGGGGATTTTGATTGCACTTTGTGAGAGGTGGCACTTTGAGACATGTTCCTTCCATTTTCCGATGGGGGAGGCTATTGTCACCCTTGAGGATGTATACCAGATCTTGTGCTTTCCAATCTGAGGAGAGAAGATTGTGTACAATCCACAACATGGATACCAAACATTCATAGCATACTATCATGATGAGACTAGCACAGGATTGGGGATTAAGGGGTATGAGATCTGTTGGGAGTTCATGGCAAAGCACTACTCGTGATTCAATGCCCTATTGGTGACATTGATTAGAAGAGTACTAATTCCAAACCATTGAGGACATGGATTTCCCATTGGCTGGGGTGATGTGCTTATCGGGATGAGATGGGACAGGACCGTGTGTGCTTGGGGATCTTGCCTGTTGGGGATGGTATATCATTAGCTTCATGAGGTTGCTTACAGGAGAGCTCAGAGTATTGGTTGCAAGATGACGCTCCTTATGATCTAGGCATGGGAGCACATTGCTATCTTTCATCCATTGATCTATATAACACAATTGGTGCATGGCATGCCTTATGTATATTATTATGCCGATAATTTGCAATAGACCTGAGTTGGCGAGACAGGCTAGTGGTGCCATTGAATTGACACCATGATATCTTTTATCTAGAGACCCTACAAGGACTATAGATATTGGGAGGATGAGGTAGATTGCTTGAGTTTCTGCAAGCAGTTTAGATATTTGATTGGGCAGATAGTTCATAGTCAACTTATCATTGAGATGTACTTGCCTTAGAGGGTGCTACAATAGTTCAGTGAGCAGCATGGTGTTCCAATGGGTACTGCAGAGTGTGCTTGATCATCATGAGAGTCTTCATGGGGTCTAGTGATATTAGTCCCATTTGCAGAGTAGCAGATTGACAAGCTAGTGGCCCAGTAGTGGGGATGGAGCGGAGGGGTTGTGGATCCAGGGACCACAACATACTTTGATCTTTGGTGGTAGACACATCATCCAGTGCCCTTGTAAGAACCAGATGGATTGTCACCAGTTGACAAAAGGTCAGTGATACTGTGGGTGCAATGAGGTGGTGGAGGAGGTAGAGAGAGAGGCAGAGGCAAAGGTCGAGGGAGGGATGTGGATGATGGAGATGATGGTGGAGATGGTAGGAGGAGGAGGAGAGGAGGAGATGGTGGGAGATAGGGGAGGAGGGTGAGGCAACGAGTGGCTAGAGTGGCACTAGATTCCATCCCTGAGGTGCCTGAGGAGGAGAGAGATGAGGGGTGGAGGTAGGTGGAGAGGAGATAGGAGGAAGAGGTCAGACAGGAGGAGCATGTGGTAAAGGAAGGATTTCCAAATATGGAGGTTCTATAGGAGGGGGAGATGGAGGTGGAGGATGTGGGAGATGAGGAGGAGACAAGTGATGATGATGGGGCCATAGATGAGGTAGAGAGGCTGCTAAGGTGGCAGATGGTAGAGGGAGATGATGAGGCATCGACAGGACCACCACTTCCAAATGATGTGACCACAGATCAATGAGTGGTAGAATTGCAGAGGAGGTTGGATGAGAGCATGACATAGGTGAGGGGTTTGCAAGTAGAGCTAGAGGTTGCCAGGGTGGAGCAGGATTAGGCGGTGCTCTAAAAAAATGAGTTAGCTAAGTTGTGCATTGAGTTTGCAGAGTTATGTGCAGGATCGTTAGGGGACATGGCAAGAGAGTTGGCTAGGGTGAGCACTTTTCTAGAACATTATAGGCTATTATATGAGTAGGTGGTGCACCAGAGAGACAAGATCCTATGCTGGCACAGTCTTAGATGAGGACAGGTAGTGGCAGTAGGACAGGGAGTGGTAGTAGCAGCAAGACAATGAGCAATGTAGGGGGATCCACCTCCTTAGGAAATTCATTAGGGCATAGGTCTAGCCACTCCCAGAAGCATTCATCTAGTCATAGGTCAGGTCACAGTCATGGTTCTATTGGGTTAGGGCATAGGTCAACACACATCTAGCCTCCCGTGATAGATCCATCAGTCACAGTATCTTCGTAGCCTCATGTTACTACAAAGATGATGCCATCAGTGATAGTTCCCTTTGTTTCATAGATATAGGCCATAGTGACAAATCTTCAGCTTCCCAAGCACAGGCCACAGTGACTTTGATAGTATTAGCTCCCTTGACAAAGCATTGATCTCCTAGATCTTCTCCTTGAGGGGATGAGGAGAGCTCAACATAGACATGTTTATTATTATCTTGCATTGGGACATTTTAGACACTTATGTTATGACATTTATATTTTGACCATCGAGCCTGCGAGTTCTTATTTTTGGGATATCTCATGACTCTATCCTGTGACAATATATATTTTTTTATGATTATATATGCAATGCAATTTTGATGCAACCTATATGAATTATGTTATGTGATGATGCAATATGTGTTGACTATGTTTTATGATTTATGCTTATCTATTGATGATTATGATGATGCAATTATGATGACTATGTGATGTGATTTATGCATTTATGATTCCTATGATGATGTCATTTATATGCCATGCCATGTATGTATTTATGATGATTATTTATGATGTGATGCCATGATGGTGTGATGTTTATTTATGCTTATATGTCATGATGATGATATGGATGTATAATGTTTGATTGTAATGGATGCCATGTGTATGATTATGGATATGTTAATGCATGACTATATATGTATCGACAATACATTATGTGATGTGAGATATGTGGTCTAATGATATGGATGATGCATGTGTTGAGCTAATGCAATGCCTATATGATCATGTATGCACTTATGTTTTGTATGTCAGAGGATATCATCATGAGATGGACAACACGAAATGAAAAGACAGAAGGAGATGAATGTTAGAGAAAAGACCAAATCCTTCAACATATTACCATAGGACTTAACAATTATTGCTCTTAATCATCATTAGGATAATTGTTGTAATGGTCAACAAACACCATGATATGACATAAATCAAGGTGTGCAAGGTTGTACCATCACATGAGACAAGCAGTCACAAACAAGGATGATCATGACTCATACTAAGAGCGCAATTTCCCTAGTCTTTTTGTCACAACCAACCACAAGCAGGAAAAAACAAGACAAGTCATGAAACATCATTGCTCCTTTAAATCCTATTACCAGGACAACCTTGAGCAATTAGCAACATGAATTCTTGAAAAAGAAAAGACAAGACAATCATCATGATACGTCGCTACTTATCTAAATCCCATTGTCAGGACATCACAAAGAAACTAGTAATGGGATGAAAGATCAAAGGAAAAAATGCCAAGATAATTTTTTCCAAGTGTTTTCCAAGTGGGTTTGAATGTCGATTGTTTTGATGTCAAGATGTCAGGTTTGATGATGTCGAGATGCCAAGGTGTCATGTTTTGACAATTTCTGAGATTCAAATGTCAAAGTTTTCCAAATTTAGGACACATCCTGAATAATGTCGATGTCAAGGGGATCAATCCTCAAATGTCAAGAGGATGCATATGAAGAATAACCAAGAGTTGATAGTTTGATTGATTATGACGATTTGACTTGTTTTGATTGAAGTTGATTGAAGTTTGATTGAGTTTGACTACATGTTGATGTTGACATGCCAATTTGTGTGAATTGTTTATTAAAGAATTACTAGAATTTGTTTTAGAAGTTTTCCTTTTTGGAAATGACTTGTTTGACTTGAAGACATTTGACGTATGTGTGCTAGTGCAATGACATGAAACCTAATGGATTGACCTGGTGTGGCCTCAGGGGCTCATCAACTAATGGCCTTACCTATGTCATACACTCAGAGACCTCATAGGTCGAAATGACCAATAAATTTGTCTTGATGACCAAAGACTAAGTCATGATTTTATTTTGACAAACCTAAAAGGACTAACCCAATGTCTCGGGGGCTCAAAGATGAGACTTGCTTACTTAGCAAATGTGTAGAGACAACGTAGTTCAAACAAATGAAAAAGACTGAATAACATGACATACTTGATAATATATGACTCTATTTTTGTGTTTTCGAGATATTTTGATTTTTTTGGGGTTTCTTCAAGACATATTTTGATTTTTAGGTCTTTTTTTTAGGACATTTTTCAATTTTTGGGTATTTCTTTTAAGACATTTTTCAATTTTTAGGAAAATTTTTGAGTGACAAGACATGTGCGATACCAACTGCAATCAGGTAATAAAGATTTTCCCCTAGTTAGGTCCAAGACTAGCCAACTAGACAGATGCATAAAGGACATGTGCAGATGATGAATGGGTGATATACAAGACTTGATGTCAATAATTATCAGCCATGGGAGAAAATAATAGGGATTTTGTGACAAGTGGCAAGGTGATGTTAGAAAAGTGATTGTTTATTATGGACTAAGATAGAGTGACAATAGATGGTCGAGCAATGACTGACTATGCATGGTTCCTATTTGCGAGGTTTTCACCATGATACTTATCCAAAGCGCCTATTTACTAGGTTTTCACTATTGGATGAATTATTTCTCTTTACTATTTTTGTCATTTT
>VDFB02271358.1:445301273-445323817 GCA_007258455.2 Sequoia sempervirens | reverse complement strand
TTGTATCACATGTATAGGACTGACACAACAAATAAAAGAGGTTTTTCCAACATCCTATAAAGTCTTAGAGGGATTTGGTAGGGCCAATGTTGAAAACCATAGGCACACAAGGATTCCCAATATAATACAAGACTAGGATAGATCTAGGTGGATACAATTGCAAGGTAACCTAAAAACATGATCACAAAAAGCCAAGACATGCCCCTAATGCTACTAGTTAAATCACACCATGTATGATGGGTCATGATGACTTCAATTAGGTAGAGTAGGAAACTCAATAAAATATAAAAAAGATTCAAAAAACCCAAAAATAACAAGAAATATCAAGTACCTTTGTCATGAGGATGATGAGTGGATGGATGCAATCTGATGTGAGGAACAATATATCCTACAAAGATCAAAGATGGATGGGGTAGGACCTAGGATTATAATGATAAGAGATGATCCAAATATCAAAAACCCAATGGTCTAATAGATTTTATTGAAGTACCAGCTTGATGGGGGACCTTGACAACAGACATGTGCAAAGATGAGACCTAATAACCAATATATACAATAATGGGCCTATGATATGAGTGGTAAGTGGATGTATGAAAGCACATGGAAAAGGGGAGATGCAGGAGATAATGATTATGCCCCATACAAATGACACCTATTTCTAGGTTTTCACCAAACTTACCTCTCTGAGGTTCCATCGAGAGTGGTTTTCATCATAGAATGATTTATTTCTCTTTACTATTTTCCATTTTTTTCTCTTTTGACATTTTTTTCCTTTTTTTTGGATTTTTTGAGAGTGAGATAACTTAGTTGACTTAAGAGTAAAACCTCTTAAGGTGGATTATGTTTACGGGTTCATCAAAGGTTGAAATTTGAGAGTATCCAACTGATATTCCCCTAAACCATATTTCAAGGTGATGATATAGGGACCTAGCTAATTAGCCTTAAAATTTCCCTTCTTTTCTCGATCCTATTGGGTCTGCTAATTCTCTTTAAGAACAAGATCATCGAGTTGGAGTTGGAGAGGCCTAATTTTCTTGTTATAGATCCTTCTAAATATATTTTGATAAAATTGAAGATGTTTATAGGTGTTGAGGCATCATTCACCCAAAATCCCTAACTAACTCAAGCATACAACCTTACACTCTTCATCATTGATTATTTTCTTTAATGAGATGTGTATGGATGGGATTTCAAATTCTATTGGAAAGATATCTTTGGCACCATAGACTAGAGCTATGGAGTGACACCAATAGGGGTACAAATGCTAGTGTGGTAAGCCTAAAGAGCAGGATTGAGATGAAGATGTCAATCATGACTAGTGTCATTGACAACTTTCTTAAGGATTTTGATTAAGGTCATATTAGTTGCCTTAGATTGGCCATTACCTTGAGGGTAATATGAAGTGGACCAATGATGCTAGGTGTGGAATTGGTCACATAATTATCTCACATGTTGGTTTTTGAAGGGCTTACCATCATTGGTGATGATGGGAGAGGGGATACCATATCGAAAGATGATGTGATATAGTATGAATTTACAAATTTAGAGGCTGATGATGAGGGTGAGGGGGATGGTTTCCACCCACTTAGTGAAATATTTAGTGGCAATGATGATGAAAATGAGTCCATTGAATGAATGAAGATGAATCTTTCCAACTAAATCAAGAACCAATCATGAAAAAGGCTAAGGGGAGGTAATAAGTTGCAACATCTAAAATGGTGCATGTTTTAAATCAACATGTTGCTAACAAGGAACAAACTTCTTAACATACTCACATGCATAATGTTCCATAGTAGTCTAATAATAGCCCATTCAAGGAACCTTCTTTACAAGGACCATACCACTGGTGTGAGCCCCACAAATACCAATATGTCCTCATTCAATGCCAAATTAACTTTTGTAGAGGTTAAAAATTGTAATAAGGATCCATTATAATCTCTATGATATAAGGTGTCTCCAATGATAGTGTAACATGATGAATGTTGGATGAAGGATCGATGTTAGTTTCAAGTGAGATTAGGTGGTAAAATTTTGTCACAAAGGAAGGTGTAGATGTCATGATACCAAGGGGATTAGGGACCAATGATCTCACACACCATTTTCATATCTAAGAGATCATATGTAGGCATCAAAATTTTCTCAACTAGGAATTCACATTCATGACAATCACGAGGCATAACCAACAAGGATCCAATAGTATCCATTACATCTATTGCTTTATTTTGAAGATGGGGGATTACCTCAAATTGGATGTATTCAAAATAATTCTTGAAGTCATTAACCATGTGTTTGTAAGGAATAAAATTATCATACTTAGTCTAAAATTCATTATTGACTTGTTTAATGATGATTTGAGAATCACCATAAACATGTAACTGACTGATATTCCAATGAACCGCTATCTCTAGACTAGTGATGAGAGCCTCATATTTTGTGATGTTATTTGTGTACGAGAAGGATAATCTGAATGATTTAGGAAAAGATTCACCTTGAGGGGTGATAGAAAGGATACCCACACCCAATCCATGTTGAGTGAATGAACCATCAAAGTATAACTTCCACATATCCTATTCAATGACAGTGAAGACAAATTCATCTAGAAATTTCGTGATTAGTGGGTAAGCATCCACTAGAGGAGCATCTGCTAATTGATCTGTGATGACTTGAAATTTTATTTATTTTTGATCAAAATACTCAATATCAAACTCACAAAGAATCATGACTCATTTAGCCATATGGCCCATTAAAGATGTGTGGGGAAATAGATGCTTGATGGGGTCAACTTTAGAAACAAGTTTGATTCAATGATCGAGAATGTAATGCTTAAGTTTTTGAGAGTTGAATACCATTTCCAAGCATGCATTTTCCATGGATGTTTAGTTAATATCATAGCCAATAAGTGTATGAATAATCTAATACATTGCTCTTTCCTTCCCATTCTCATCATGTTGTGCAAGAAGTTCCCTAGTGCCACTAAGGTAGTGGAAATATATAAAAATAGCTTTCTTGATATAAGAGGCATAAGGATAGGTGGATTAGTCGAATATTCTTTAATTTTTTTGAAGCCTTGTTGACATGAATCATTCCATTTTAATCTGGTGTCTTAGCAAAGAAAATTATTGAAAGGTTGGCATTTATCCATAAGCTAAGCAATGAACCGTCAGATGGATTGGATTTTTCCATGCAATCTTCTCAACTGCTTAAGTGTTTTTGGAGGAGGCATATCCATAAATTTCTTAACTTTAGTAGGACTGACATTAGTTCCTCTCCTAGAAATAATAAAACCCAATAGATTTCCTAAAGTGACACCAAAGACACACTTCTTTGGATTGAGTCACAACTGATACTTCTCCAAGTGAGTAAAGACATGTTCAAGGATAACTGGGTGTTCTTCTCTAATCTTTGATTTACCCTACAAATCATCCACATAGTCTTTCATAATGATGTGGATGAGATCATGGATGATGAAATTCATGGCATGTTGATATGTGGCACCAACATTCTTTAAACCAAAGCGCATCCTTGATAGCATAATGTTCCCCATGGAGTGGTAAAGACTGTTTTATGTTGGTCTTTGATTGCAATGTGGATTTGGTTAGAGCCTAAAAAATCATCCATTAATAATAACATAGCATGACCCACTATCAAATCCACAAGGATGTCAATATTAGGAAGTAGGAAGTCATCTTTTGGGAAAGCTTTTTTGAGATCTCTAAAGTCAATGCGAATGCGAATGCCCCAAGTCAGCTTGGAAACAAGAACAATGTTTGAGATCTAATCAGAGAAATATATGGGCTGAATGAAACTAACTTCCATTATCTTTTTGAGCTCTAATTTGAATAATAGTGCGACTTGAGGATGTATCATAGAGAGTTTCTATTTAAAAGGCTTGGAATTTGGATGAACATCCAAGTGGTGGACCACTAATGTAGGATCAAACCCTATCATATCATAATATGACCATGCAAAGTTTATTGAACCTTTCTAAAGAATGTGAGAGAATGTTTGATACTCATTTGCTGAAAATCAAGTTGACATATATGTGAGTTGTAGTTTAGTTATAGTTCCCAAGTTTATCTCTTTAGTATCTTCTATCAAGATAGGAAACCCTTTTGATTATTGTGGATCAGTAAGGGGAAGATGAATGTCCCCATCCCCTAATGGCTCAAGGATGTTTTCATCAAAGGATACACCCTTTCTTTTTACTTTTGATTGTTCTAAAAGTTCCTTAGGGAGGTTTTCACTAAGAGATTGAATTATTTCCTTGATTTTTGATTTTGTGGTTAAGGATTCCCTCTTCCTCAAAGTAGGCATGTTGATCAAGTGCATAGAAAAATCTCAATCGATGATCTTCATGAAGCAATCCCTCACACAAACCCATGAATTATATAAATTCCATCATTTTGAAATATGTCAAAGTGTGCAGATCCGCATTGGTCTTAGTCAATGAGTTCAATGTGACAAAGTGGGATGTCAATGACAAGAATGGAAGTGGAAAAGAGGGAGGAAACATTCAAATCATTGTAGGAGAGTTTAATGAATTCATCTATGATATCTTCAACAATAATGGAATCCAGAGTAACATTGTTAGAAGAAATTGGTGATATTGAAGGCTTCTTTTTCTTAGAGTCATACTCAAGTCCTTAATGTTTGATCTTAGTTGGTAGTTATATAGGTTGGAGTATACCTTGTTCATTTTCCACCAATCCTTTCCCTTAGTAATTGACCTTCTAAGCCATATAATGGGTGACAAGATAAGTTTCTTGAAAATATTCCAAGAGTGTAGTAGAACTCTTGGGTTCTTCATGAAATACCCATTGACTAATATCTTCTTCAATTTGCTCCTATTCCAAAGTACCTAGAGACTAGAAAGTGGTGGACCCCAAAATTTTGATTGTTGATTCTTGTAATTTCTTTGATGAGAATGACCTTCCAAAAGCATGTGGAGAGAGGGGCATGTGATGGGCCTTATAATTAGCTAGTTTCCCTTCATTATTTTATACTTTTCATCATCTCTTTCTCCTAAGTTTCAAGACATTACTAAAACCGTTTATACATGTCTCTTATATATTTTTTAGCAGTTTTAAGTATGTGGAAATGGAAATATGTTATGTTGATATGTGTATGCATGAATTCATGAATTTCTATGAAGTTTAGTAGGTTTTTATGTTTAATTCATGATTGTTGATAGTGAGGATGCCTTAGGAATAAAACTAACTTTGCAGCAAGAAGAACTATTAACTGCAACAACGGGTGTCTCAACTCGTAGCATAAGTATGTATTATTGCAAAGAAAAATTCAACTGGCTAGGGCATGAAACCTTTTGAAGGAAATGGAGGAGATCACATATTGATCAGTTTGTGAGTCATTGAATGCAACTATTGCTCGACATATAAGACAAACAGGAGAAGGAGTTTAATTGTAGTGAGCCTGATTTATGACAAGACTGCTCTATGAGCACATTTCTATTATCATCGATTGAGTTGTTGGACATAAAGTTCGTATTTAGTTTTTCCACTCCTATTTTAGATAGTTATTATTATTTTGTTTCAAACCTAGTCCTCTTCCTATCTTTGAGGGAGAGTTGACAGTTGGTTCACAAGTTTATTTTCAGTCCAAAAATAATAAAGCTCCTCGCAAACCCTGTATAGAAGGATCTTCTGTCGAGGAGTAAATCTAGTCAGCTAGTTATCTGGTTATTATTATTACAAAGTAGTTACACCAACATTATGAATAGAATGTGTATTGAATAATGATCTTTAATAGATTTCCCATTAGATTTTGTGTAATAGTTTAGTGTTAAGATGTAATAAATAAGATTGATTTGACATAATTATTTATTGAGTGTTTGATAATTCTCATGGAAGCAACAACTCAAAAAAGGGTCACTTGAGGTATTGTTGAACCACTTTAGTTTTAGTTGTTAGATTAGATAATGCATTGTTAAATTCAATTGGTAGTTTTTAGTTATATGTTTATGAACACATATGTTGTAATTCATGAATTGGATTCTGTAACTTAAAATTTGGTTTCATACTCTAGAGGATTAGCTAGGTTAGGAAACTACAATTTAACAACTAACAGTTATAGTCTTTAGAATTAGGTACCTGTAGCATAAGGTAACAATTTATATTTTTTTCCCTTTTTTTATGAATTAGCAACTTATTTTAATTTTTATCCTTGACTGTATCTACACATATTTATTTGCCTATACTCAATTAATGTAGGATGAAAAAAATATATGAATGCATACACTTTTCCAACACTATCTAAAGTTTTATGACTCCCTAGTTGATAATTTAATGCAACCCTCTTGTGAAAAATGAATTGTTCAGTTATGTATTTTCAAGTCCTCTAAGTTGTGTGTATACCTAGTATCACCACGTTAACTAGACATTAGAGTGGCTCTACATTTTTAGCACCGTTGTTGGAGATAGTGATAAGTTCAAGATTCTTCTATGTGTTTTTCAATTCCTTTCAAGATTTCATAGTCCAACAATTTTGTTTCAGCATTAGGGTAAATAAGTATTTTAGCCATCACCACCAACATAAATTACTAACAATGTGTAGGAACCATTGATTTAAAGAATTAAGCACCATTACATGTGAAGGTAACAAGATTTCTCCCCTTGGTACATGGAGTAGTTGAAGAAACTGGTGGAAAAAGTGAAGAGATTGAGGGAATAAATGAGGAAAAATCACCCCTTACACTGATAACTCCACCAATCATAGAGAAAAATTCCCAGATACATTTTGGAATCATGGGTGATGCAATAGTAGAAGATCCATTAGAGCATGTAATGTCTAAATTCTCTATAACCAACCAAGAAAGGGTTGTTGTCCTGAAGAACATACCTCCTTTAGCACTCCCTATCTTCTATGGATTGGTTATGGAGGATCCATACACCTTTCTTTTTGAGTTTAATGTGCTATGCCGAAAGCTATGACTACACCATAGATTCTCACCAACTCAAATTGTTCCCAACTACACTAAAAGATGCTACTCTATGTTGGTCCATGGGGATGGGAAGATATGTTCCCAATTGGAATACAATGAAGACAAAATTCTTGGAGAAATACCAAGACTATTGTAGAGGCATAGACAAAAAGAGGGATCACATATTTAGGATGTCATAGAGAGAGGATGATCCATTGGATGATTATGTTGAGAGGTTTCAATTTTTCCTCTAGAAGTCCCATCAAAATAGACTTTTTGATGAATCCTTAAAATTAGTATTTTAAGGGGATTTCATGGATATTGCATGGATGCACTCAATCTCATTGGAGGGACATCTCACAATTACCATTTGATGAGATTTTAAAAACGTGTATAAATTAGGTCATTCACCAAGAAAACCAAGGGTGAAAGGACTTCTCTCACAAATCATCCACTAAAGTTTCAAGGGTAGATCTTAGAAATCTTCTATCCAACATGAAGGAGGAAATCATTAGCCACTTGGCTACCCAACTAGATACCATACATATCAAGAAGAAGCAAGAATAAGTAGAGGAAAACCTCACAAAATTTTGTCCACACTATTGCTAGAAGATAAATTGCAAATGCAAAAATTTGGCTAGTATCTTTGAATACAAGAAAGGGAGCCAAAGTTTCATACCTTGGAGGATGAAGAAGTTAAAGTATTTTACATCACTCAACAGAAGCCATGGAAACCCATAAAAATGTATGCCACAAGATCCCTTGGTCTATAATATGTCATTTCAAGGTATTAATTCACACTTTCCAAATTGGAACTCTAAACCCTGGGCCAATGTACAAATCCATAATGGACAATGCCCCAAGCCTCTAATTGGTCTTAACAAAAAAAAGGCATATGACCACCAAAAAATTATTAGGGACTCAATTATAGTTCCCAATACCCAGCCAAATAAAACCTATGGCCACCATTGTGACAAAGAGGTCAACAATGAAAAAATAAAAACCTAAACTACCAATAGCCACAATAGCCCTTGCAAACATATCGCTAGCCATAATGCCAAATCCAACCATGGATGCACCAACACTACCAAGAGAACCTCACTTGCTAGCACAACTTGCACCTAGCCCCAATAATAAGCATGTATAATAGGCTTATGCTAACAAAACCATCCAATACCTTATGTATGGGGTAGAGGCGAGTGATGTCCACCTCATATTAGGGAAAATCCTAGTTGGGATTTCATCTCCTCACATAATTGAGTTGAATAATGAGGAACTTCCAATAGAAACTATGGAAAAGCAACCAAGGGAAATTGAATCAAATCAGGATAAAATAACAACCATAAGTCTAGAACCTCCATTCCCTCAGAGACTAACAATGCAAAAACATCATTTATAAGCCGAATCTAATATATTGGGACAACTAAGAGATGTTTGCATAAAGATGCTCCTCATACAGGAAATTAAGGAAGTTCCAATTTATACCAAGATAGTGAGAGAGTTATGCCTAAAAAATATAGGCAATAAATGCAAGGATCCTTAGACTCTATATGTTTTAGGACAACTTGTAGATATTATGTAAGGAAACATTGTTGTCCCTAAATATGCATACCTTGGAAGCCCTATGGTGGATGTCATAATTAATGACACTCACATAAAAAATACCTTAATTGACCTAGCATCAACCATCAACATGATAAAAAAGGAAATCAAGAAGCAATTACAACTAATGGATCTCTGACCTACACCTTTGTATTATAGTTAGTAGATAAGTCTATAGTAAAATCTAAGGGAATTATAGAAGACTTGGTTATAACAATAGAATCATGGGAATACTCTACAAAATTTATGGTGCTACAACCTAAAGAAAATATTGTAGGGTACCCCCTCATCCTAGGGATACCATGGTTAGCTACTGTAGATTCCTTTATAGGTTGTAGGTCTAGTAACATGATCATTTCTAATGGGAATGTAACCAAAAAGCTAGTCCTTTATCCACTTGCTCAGTCATATATATACTTAGAGCAAACTATATGGCCTACGCTAGATGAGGATGATCAATATTCATTACAAAAATTAATGACTATTGAATGTATTCCTATGTTAGAAATCCAAGATGAAGATAAACTACTTACAAACATCATGCAAAATAACTATGGTAGGGACCCACAACAACATGACTATTTAGCTTGTTTCCAAGACCCTCTACAAAATATAATCCATGACAATACATCCAAGTCAATATCTCAAAATTTCAATACCTTATTTCCACATAATTTTAGCCACAACATATTAGGCCTTGATATTTCCTTTGTTAAAACATCATGCTAATAGTTGAGATTACATCGGGTAAGATATTAAATGTAAATAGTCTTAACTGTTGCATAATAGTCTTCACTATTGAACATGTTGCAAGCACACACAACTATATTTGCATGGGATTACCATGATATCAAAGGAATAGATCCAAACCTATACATGCATAGAATTTACATCAATTATGGCTACAAACCAGTGATACAACCTCAAAGGAGAATGAACCCAGTTGTCTATGACATAGTTAAGGTAGAATTATAAAATTTACTTGATGTAGGGTTCATTTATCTAATTTATGATTTCCAGTGGGTATCTCTAGTAGTAATTGTACCTAAGAAGGGAGGAAAATGGAGAGTGTGTGCTGATTACTATGAGTTAAATGCAACAACCAGAAGAGATTGCTACCCCCTGCCATTCATTAATCAAGTGCTAGATTCATTAGGAATAAAATAATAATTTTCCTTCTTGGATGGGTTTAGTGGTTATAACCAAACTAAGATAGCTCTAGAGGACCAAGAAAAGACAAATTTTACTTTCCCTTAGGGTACATATGCTTAATTTGTCTTCTCATTTTGGCTATGTAATGTACTTGCCATATTCTAAAGGGTAGTATTGAGCATATTATCATATTTTTCTCATGATTCCATGGAAGTTTACATGTATGGATTTATAACCTATGAGAATACCTATGAGGAAGCACTTTCTAACTTGAAAAAGGTACTACAAAGATGTCAAGATCACCACTTATTCCTAAGTCATGAGAAATGCTTCATGATGATGATTGAGGGAGTAGTCTTGGGTCACTTTGTGTCAAACAAGGGAATCCAAGTAGACCCAAATAAGATTGAGGTAATATCCACATTTCCTATACCTCAAAAAAAAAAAAGATGTCAAAAATTTTCTTCGTCATGTTGGGTGCTACAAGAGATTTATACAAGATTTTAGTAATATTGAAACACCACTATTTGTCTTATTATCTAAGGATGTATAGTTTGATTGGACACCTGCTTGTCAACATGCCTTTAAAGCCCTTAAAGCAGCACTAACTAAGACTCTAATGTTGAGAGGACCAAATTGGACATTACCATTTCATATCCACATGGATGCTTCTGATTTTGAAATTGTAGGTGTATTAGGACATTAAGAAGGAAATTTAGAGTATGAAATTTATTATATCAACAAGAATCTTCAAGGGGTAGAACTTAATTATAGATTAACGAAAAAAGAGATGTTAGCAGTGGTCTATGCAATCAATAAATTTAGGAACTACATAACAAGGTATTTTGTATTCATTCATAGACCATTCAATAATCAGGTACTTGATGACTAAACTAGTAGTTGTAGGAAAATTTGTGACATGGTTATTACTACTTCAAGAGTTTGATATTACCATTGTAGAATAACCAGGGAAAGTTGATGTAGTAGAAAAATTTCTCTCTAGACTACCAAGAAAATTAGAAGAGGATATTGTGGATGATTCATTTCTAGATGAACACTTATTTTCCCTTTCTCTACATACACCTTGGTATGCAGACATAGCCAATTATCTAGTTGCAGGGAAAACACCACCATATTTCTCACCAAGGGAGAAAAGACATTTAGTTGAGAAATTTTTTCCTTATTCATGGGTAGTTAGATATCTATTTTACATAGGGCCTGATAATATAATGAGAATGTGCATTAGATAGGATGAAGTCTATGACATTCTCAAAGCATGTCATGATGAACCTTGTGGAGGACATTTTGTAGCAAAAAGGAAAACTCTTAAAATCTTGAATATTGGCTATTATAGGCTCACTACACAAAGATGCAATCAAATACACAAGGATTTGTGATAGATGCCAGAGAATGGGAAGGCCAAAAAATTAGATAAAATTCCAATACAGTCACAACTAGTAATAGCACCATCTGATAAATGGGACCTATATTTTATTGGTCCTATATCTCCAACATTCAACAACAAAGAATATATACTGGTTTGTATTGATTATCTAACAAAATGGGTGGAGGTCAAAGCCTTGCAATTTGAAAGAGATGGGAATATTGTTAAGTTCCTCTATGAAGATATCTTTACAAGATATATTCTTAAAGAAATAGTGACAAACCAAGGGCCACAATTTACCTCAGATCTGATCACCAAGTTAGTGCAGGAATATGAGATCAGACACAAGAAATATACACCTTATCACCCTCAGGGTAATGGTCAACTAGAGGTGGCTAATAGAGAATTAGAAAACATTATTAAAAGAAAAATGTAACTCTATAGGAAGAATTGGGCATCCAAGTTACCTGAAGCAGTTTAGGCTTATAGGATAACCTAGAAGACAACAACAGGCTTCACACCATATGAATTGGTGTATGGAAAGAAAACAATCCTTCCAATAGAATTCAAATACAAAACTTTGAGGATAAAATTACAATTGGGAATGAATTTATCATAAGCATAGAAGGAGAGATCACACAATATCAATGCTTTGGATGAGATACAAATGAAGGCAATACACCATACAGAGGTCATACAAAAACATAGGATAAGGTGGCACGATCAATTTATCAAAACAAAGAAGTTTAATATAGGTAATTGGGCACTACTCTACGATTCCATGTATAAGAACTACAAAGGGAATTTTTAAGCCAAATGGCTTGGGCCATATGTAATACAAATTTTTTTTCCCAATGGAGAATTTCAACTATAAATTATTGATGTTGTAAGGTTTTCATTGTTAGTTAATAGCCATAGGTTGAAGCTAGAAAAATGCCATTGTAGAAGGATGAATTCCTATGAACACTACAACATCAATTTGAATTGGAGATACACAATTCATCAATAGATACCAACATTTCATCAAAAGTATCAAAAAACGAGCTGCCCAACTTGCCTATTACTATTTCATAGGTATAATTCTATATCACTTATCACATGCACATGTGACAATTGGAGACCTCCATTTTTTGGACTTGAAGCATAGCTCATGGGACCCATAGCATCATGCCCTAAGGAACATAATTTAGAAGGGACATGTTTCATCCATCATCCCATAGGACTTTCCCAACCATCATTTATTTTCATTTCATGCATATTCTTTAAACAATCATGCATAACACTCCAATTCACTTTTCAAATAATCTGTACCATGCAATAAATTTCACCATTCACTATCATCCCACATAATTTACACAAATTTTTATTCATCACTTAAACTTCCATGACACATTTTATGCTCATGTTGAATTACACTTCAAACCACAACCACCTATAGTTCATAACAATCACCTCAAATCATTTCAAAATATTTTCCCATGGTGCATGGTGGCATTCAAGAAAATTCACATGCACCATCCATCACTTCACATTTCAATAGGTACTTCTTGCATTCACTCTCATAATTAACATTTAACGTTACTAATTTTATAAATATTTATACTTCATGCATGCATTTACACTACATGTTTCAAATTCCACTACTTAATATTTAATACACCCACCTTTTCCATACCTTCTAATTGAGGAAAATTAGTAACCTTGGTTGGCGGAGTGGTATCCTAAAGGAATGAGTTATTTTCAATTTTATACCATTATCAAGAAAATGAGAGTTTAGAGAAAAGAAGAGGTATCCAATGCAACATTAGGTGATCAAACATAGAGAATAACAAAGAAACATCAGAATTGGGTGATCATTCAAGAAGCAGAGCATAATAGAATTGGTGAAATTATAATGGGAGGTGACATAGTGAGGAGAGAGCCTTCAACCCATAATATTTTGTTAGAGGATAGACAATTGAAATAAGAGGGATCCTACCCTCTTGCAACCAACTCAAATTCACAAAACAAATCAACAATCACTTAAACAAACATTGCAAACAAACTAAAATTTAATAGTTCAAGTCAGTTCAAAACACATATGTAGTACAAAAATGCTCTCTCTAGCATTTGATGTCCTCTTTTATCTTCCACTTAGGCTCCCTTTTGGAATCGCCTCTTCTTCCTAAGTCGAGCCTTATGTTCACTCACTATTGCAACTTTTCAACCTACTATGCATCCTTTTCCTTTTTTGCACCTTGCGCCTTACCTATTGTGCACAAAGTTTAGTTGGGAGTTTTTTTTGTCTTCACCCATTCGACTCACATAAGCCTATCAATATCTTCTCTCACTATTGAATTTAATACCATTTTTTGATAGATGTTTGTCAGATGTTCGACAAATCTTTGTCGGACAAGCAATGAAATGACAAAAATATTTTTGTCATTGTTTTTTCGTTGAAAGGTTGATGACGAATCAAACGTCAAAATAATGGTGTAGATTTTTTGGTCATCGGCATCATAAAATGACTCAGGCTTTCATCAAAATATTGACAAAAACTTCGCGTATCCACTGATGAATTACACTAGAAGTTCATCGCCATTTCGACCTAATGGGCAAGGAGTAGCGTTGAAACAACATCAGACATTCGTTTCCATTTCAACGAAATGGGAAAGGAGTAGCATCGAAACAACATGAAACATTCATTGAAAGTGTGATGAAATAGGCAAGTAGTAGCGTTGAAACAACACCAAAAGTTCATCAAAAGTGTGATGAAATGGGAAAGTAGTAGCGTCAAAACAACACCAAAAGTTCATCAAAATTGTGATGCAATGGGAAAGTAGTAGCATTGAAACAACACCAAACGTTCATCGAAAGTGCGACAAAATGGGTAAGGAGTTATGGTGAAACCTTCATCGCAGCTATAGCAACTTCGTCGAACCTTTTCAGCAATTCGTCAGTGGATTTCATTGAAATTGCAATGAAACAATGCAATTTTTTTTTTAAATATTTGTGGAAATGTACCATCGTGAAGATTGACGACTGATCATACATATAGACTACGTATTGGTTTGATGATTCAAACGATGCATTTCTTATATTTAAAATTGCATTACCTTATTAAGATTCTCTTTGTTTCAAGAATTGTTTAATATTCTCTACTTAACAGGGCCAACCACATGATGGTGGAAGGTCATTTGGCCCCACCCCCCACTCACATCACTCTCAATTCCCCATACCCAATCATATAACATTAATCATTCATTCATCCATTAATAACATTCATCATTAACATATAACATTCATTAATTAATATATTCACATTCATTCATTAATATAGTATATTCATTCTTTCAATTTTTACATCTTATCAAAAATATGGTTGTCATGATATGATTACAATCACTTTTTTTTTTGTTTCTTTTTTAAAGCTACATAAAGCTGAAGTGGAGTATCATTTTCTAAATCAATATCTATCCCCCCTTTAGTTGTTTTGTCCTCTACTTGTGATCTTAATGTACACCTAGTTGTTTGCTTATGATGTGGACGCCACTACAAGGGGGGGGTCTGCTGCAATAAGAAAGAAATGTTAAACTGATATGTTTTATTATTATTATTACAAGTATTTCATTAATTAAAAGAACATTAGAGTGGTTCTCTTTACCTGATGGGTCCACATCATGTTCCTAAACTTTTGTTATAGACTCATGCTCAACATGTTGAACACCATCCAAATCATGATTTGCAGTTGAAACACGAAAGGTTACATTAATTAATACACCAATTGAAATTAAATATGTTTAAGAGAACATGAGGGTGGTCCTCTTTACTTGATGGGGCCACATCATGTTCCTTATCTTCTCTAGCCTGATCATGCTCTATATGCTCTAAAGTTGAAACATGAAAGGTTACATTAATTAATACACCAATTGTAATTAAATATGTTTAAAAGAACTTTAGAGTGGTCCTCTTTACCTGATGGGGCCACATCATATTCTTGATCTTCTCTAGCCTGATCATGCTCAACATGTTGATCACGCTCTAAATGCTATAAAGTATCGGATGCACACCATGACCTTCATCTGCATGTTGTGCTCCACCCTCACCAGCTGCATTCCAATTTCATGTGTAGTATTATCATTGCTTGAATGTTTAAAACAAATAGGTATATAATTACTTTATGGTGGAAATTAATATTGAATAGATTGCACAAGTATTCAATTTTAAATAAAATTTATTGAGTTTATTTACCTGTGTGTCGATGCAATGGAAGATTGTGTTTGCCCAGTTCTCAAGACTCTTAGGCGTTCAACCACGACTCCATAGCCTTACTGGAAGGCAATATTCAAGTCCTCTTCTGTGGGAACTCTGTTGAATTTAGAGCCCTACATTTTTGCATAAGATCATGAATTTTGCTTCTATGGTGTGATAAAACCAAATTTTTTTTCAATTTATTATAATTTGGATGCAATATTTCATTTATTGATACTTACAATTTGTGCGGCTAATTTCATATAACCACCAGAGCCAAGTTTGTGTTGCTCATGCTTTTCTAGTCTTGCATTTGTTGCCTTTGATGTGTCAGGAAGCCTATGAAAAGTTTGAAATATATTAGATTATGTAAAAAGAAAGAGTAATCAGTATATAATTACATTGTTGATAGTATCACACATAGCAACATTAATCGTTTGGGGAAAAAAATTGGCAAACCAAAAGTTCAGGATTTTTTGAAAAAATCAAGAAAAGATTAGGAAAAAATCAGATTTACAAAAAAACACAAAAAATTAAAGAAAAACAGTCAAAAAATACTTTTAAAAAAAAAATTAATGGCATTTCCATAGCATATAAACAATGAGAGCAAATAAAATACAAAGTTCAATCCATGAATTATAGAAAATAGATTTTTGTTGGTTATATTCATATCATTGATTACATTGCACAAAACATACTACAACTGCATAAATATCAAATGGTGACAGTTGTCATGCTACCACATTTTTCATACATGTCTACCAAATCATTTTATTAAACAGTTCATTGCCTTGCTACTATGGTGAAAGCCTAAAATAGGTGCTTTTGAACAAGTTATGGATGCTTGGAATAAATCTATCAAAGCATAATAGTAAGCAATAGCATAGACAAGGTAGTGAACTATTTCAAAATGCCTCAAAAAATGTGGTCTCATGGTGATGGAATGCCATGACAATCCATAGCAATTTGCTTGTCATGGAATTCGTTATGGCATTCCATCACCATGAGACCACATTTTTTTGAAACATTTTCAAATAGTTCACTACCTTTTCTATGCTACCAATTTTCATACATGTCTACCAAAGAATTTTATCAAACAGGTTCAATGCCTTCATGCTATGGCTAAAAATTAAAAACCTAAAACAGGTGCTTTCGAACAAGCTATGGATGCTTGGAAAAAATCTACCAAAGCATAATAGTAAGCAATAACATAGACAAGGCAGTGAATTGTTTGAAAACCTAAAAGACATATAGTCTTACGATGATGGAATGCCATGAAAATCCATAGCAATTTCCTTGTCATGGAATTCGTCATGGTATTCCATCACCATGAGACTACATTTCTTTGAGACATTTTTTTCAAGCAGTTCATTGCCTTGTCTATGCTACTGCATTTTTCATACATGTCTACCAAAGCATTTTATCAAATAGTTCATTGCCTTGCTACTATAGCTAAAAGCCTAAAATAGGTACTTTCAAACAAGCTATGGATGCTTGGAAAAAATCTATCAAAGCATAATAGTAAGCAACAAGCCATGGTCTCACGGTTTTTTTTGCATGAAAATCAGCTCAATTTTATTCACATTTTTTAATAGATTTTAAACATGTTTTTTTGGAAATTTTGCAGTTTGAAATGGAAAAAAATCATTGACCAAGTCAATGATTTTTTCAAAATATTGGGGAAAAAATTGTTTAGATTGCAGATTTTTTAAAAATCGCGATTAATCAGGATTTTTTACAGATTTATGCTTCTATATCACATACCTTCCTTGGCCCAGTGGTGTCTTTCCTTTTTTATTTTCAGCGTTCTCCTTTCTATTAGACACTAGGTCCTTCCACTCCCTCTCTAGAATCATGGGGGGACTCTCATACTTTTTGTTCTTTTCTAAATGTGACCTATATTGGTCTCTCGCATACTTTAGATAGGTACCAACTTTCTTAAGGACCTTGGTTCGGTTGAATGTTTTATCACCAAACAACACAACTAAATAGTTAATGAGCTCATCTTTTAAATCTTGATTTTGGGCATTCCACTATGTACGTATGGTGGGCCTGAAGAGCTCCAATGTAATATCACTTAGATGTTTATAAAAAACATCATTTCCTACAAAATGATCATGGGATCAATAGTCTAAAAAGAGCGATCAATAAGTAAATTTCAATTAGATTATATAGAATAACAATTAAAACATTTTAAAGTATCTGGGACCTTCTCCATCTTTATGGGAACGAAATCCTCGGTCACCACAAGTGTGACCGACAATGTTCTTGTACTAGTAATACGAGAAGATCCAGGAAATGCTGCTAAAACATCACCAGTACTAGTGGCCTCTGCATCCCCAGGTACATGTCCTGACACATGTTCTGGTATGTGTTCACTGCCAGAGGGTGCATTAATGGATGCCTGCATGGTATGTGTTGCCGACATTTCAGACGACAATATAGGCACAGATGATGGGGTCAGATGATGTGATGTATGCATAGGAAGATCAGGATGGACACTTGTACCAACCCTTACTCCTCAAGTAGCACTTGCAGTACCTTGATCATAGCCAGGAGCATCATAAGGAGGCAAATAACCCTATAAAAACAACACATATTTTATTTCATGACATAAAAGAGTACAAATTATAAATATGTTATAGTTAAAGACCTCATGATAGCTTACTTGAAAGTTTTGTAATCTCTTAGTCAATACTTTAACCCTCTCTCTTATCTCATCTGTTTGAGGCACTATGAACATCAACTTAGTCATTTCTTCATTGCATTTTTTTTGGAACTTCTTTATTGTATCGAGAAGGTTTGCTAAATAAGTGATGTCATCATCACAAAATATTAACTACACCTCACTATGGATGCTCTCCTCTACTGCTAGTGCCTTTCCTCAATCATTCGACTGCAACAAGAATATTAAAAACATTATCGAAATTAACCCAAAAAACTTATGAAAAAAATATAATAATAAAATATTTTGCTTGCATCTAATTTGTACAATTACAAAGAGGTAAACTTGTCGGGTAGAAGCGCCTGAAGATACACCGCGATCTATGCTCTAGGCCAGAGCCTTCTCCATACGATTAATGTCTTGCTGTGACAAAAAATAAATATAAGAAAACATTACCGAAATGAAACCAATAGACTTACCAAAAAAAAAGAATAAAATGGTATATTGGAGTCATTAATTGGAGGTTGGGTAAAATGGTACATAGTACGTACCACCCCCATAGTAATTGTGTTTGTAACTAAGCGATTCAAATTGTAATTGATTAGTAACTCTTCCCCTGTAATTATTGATTTTATTGCACATACGAATACATAGTTTCCCTCGCGCGCCTCAAATATGCAATTGGGTTGCTTATTTGTTGACCCAGGTCGTGTACTATTTATAAACCCTGCAATATTCCTTGATGTTTTTGGCCTTCCATCAATTTACATAGCCACTCCTTTATTTTGATCCTTATCTTTTAGATGTATATAATTTGCTGATAGTGCATACCTACACATACTTCATGTCTATCGAACCAGTTGCATCCAATCTTTGTAACTGGAATAGAGTCTGACATACTCCATCAATTCAGTAACTTTGTTGTAATAGACCTTTATGTTGTCCATGTAATGAAGATGGTGCTATGCGATATATCCTCTCGTTGACACAAAAATAAGTGTTTATTGGAGGAAGTTCCTTGGTACCCATTGTTTCCTTAGATGTTTGTACCTCAAGGGCACCTCAATGTCGCCTATGCTCTCATCATCATGAGAACATGACCCCCCTTCAATAAGAAAAAAATCCATGCATTTACAAAATTTTCTTCTAATCTTTTGACCTCTAGTTGATCTCCCTTTTTTAGACATACTACATATCTCGCTTTCCTCTTCTCTTCTTGAATTTCCCTCGCTCGAGGAAGATAGATCTGAAAAATACCTATTTGGTGGTACCTGCACTCATAAGGATGTTGGATGAATTTCTTTCATGTGATGTGATCCCAAGGTGACATTATGATTAATCTATCATTTTATTGCTAGAATTTCACAGGCTATAAGGTAATCAAGTCTTGATAGATTGCAAGCTATTGTTACTACCGTGCAAATGTGTCCATCACAAATCAAATCTACTTAAATTTTTAACTCCCAAACTTTGTAACAAGTGTTAAATGTGACTATGGTCCACCAGTTACACAACCAAGGCCTCAAATGTATTCTCTAATTGTAATCAAAGGACTTTTTCTCTTCATTCAAGTAAATAAACTTGAAGGGAAACACCACCAAGTGGTTTATTGGACACCTACATGACTAAAAATAGCAGCAAATTTACATTTAATTTCCATATGTCTAAGTGGTTAATGGGGAGGGAGTGTGTACTAGGCCTAGTTAAGTCATCATAAGTTTATGCTTTGGAAATAATTTTTTTTAAGTCATATTAAATCTTCCTATGTCTAATTACTAGAATATTTTTGGTATGTTTTAAGGTAGGATGATTGATGAAAGAGCCCAAAGACTAGCCTTTCTCCATGGTATCCAGGTACACATAGCAACGGTCTTCTCTTATACAGTTGGGCATGATTTAAAGAACTTAGCTAGGAATTATTCATTTAACCTAAGGTTTTCTTATAATGCCATCATTGGAAAAGTATGATCAAATTCTTCTATTATGAAGAATTGGTCTATGTGCCTCTAGTAATCACTATAAATGTTTGTAAGGATAAAATGACTAATTGCATTAGGTAGGAGAGAATCAACTTTGATTTCTTCAAAGATTATATTCCTCTATTCATAATTTTTAAGGGTTGTGTGTGGAGGAGGTTATTGCTACCAAGAAGGGAGGAGACCTTTCCTTTTATTCTTTTATAATTTTCATTATTCTTATTTATTTTACATCTACATTTACAAATACACATACATATGCATTTACCATTTTCATTTATTTCTCATGTAGTTTAATAGTTTGATCGATTTCATATTATATGTGTTGAAGACTTTAGAATTTCAATTATATTAATTTATGGATATGTTGTATCTATAACACTACAAAACCATATGCTTTTTGCATTTACACTTGCATTTAGAAATACACATTTATATACATAGATATAGATTTCTTTAATGATATGTTGCATTTATTGTTCTAGGAGAGCATCCAGTAATTGCATTTACATTCACATTTAAAAATATATATACATACATACATATATATATATATATATGTGTGTGTGTGTATGTATCATTTATATTCAGTGTTCATAAACAACCCATTAGGTCTACACATGGATAAAAATTCATAAAATCAGATCTCCCATACATGTTTTGTTGAAACCTAGGCTTGAACCTCTCATTTCACATGCTTTTTCTTCACAAAACTATTGAGGACAACAACTATACCTTCTTTATTTCTCATCCTACGCCCTATTCATGCATCCTACAATTACAACAGTATCCATGGGGCCTCTTACACAAGCTACAATAATCACAAAAAGTGTAAGAGCCCCTTTATATCATGTTTGGACTACAAAACCCTGAAAGATAGGGTAACTTAGATTATGATTTTTTGTAAGTTGTATGGACAAAATCATTAGCACTAGCTCATTCTTGGAGTCTTTTGAAAAAGAAGCGAATCAGGTGGCAATTAAGTACAAACCTTATAGTGTCAAGGTGGATGAGGTGATCAATTTTGATTGGCCAACTGATGAAGAGTACTAGAAATGGGTAAATGTATATTTAACTGAGGAAGAGTGAAAAGGAGTAGGCTGCTAATGGTTGAAAAATCAGCTATTGCAGTTACAAAAGATTTCAATTTTTTTTTTGGTGATAGTCTAGGCACAAAATTCTTGAAGTTTTTTGTTGCTGCATCAACCATTCTTAGCAGGCACAATGAAGAAGACGATTCTCTGGGGAGATTGCTATTGTAACAAATTTTTGGAATATCACAAGGCGATCCAATTGGTTGGTGACACGTGTGCTTTCTATCCTAATGCTTGTTTGCTTCTCCTTTTTCTATAAGAAGGATTTCAAGGCTAGAAGTACGGGTTAGCAAGTTAGATATTTTTGGTTGAGTCTAGATGAAGTTGCAAAGCAAATTGTAAAGTATGATGGTTTTAGGGAAAATGCAATTTAGGTTTTGAGTCATTCTGTAGTAGGTTTTGAATTTATGGGGATTTGATGTTTTATGACAGTACTGACATTTGAATTGATGTGATTAATTCAAACTCATGTCTCTCCATTGTACAAGCATATCTGAATTTTGAATAAAATGATCAAAGGTTAATAATCAAGATTTCTGGATAAAACTGTGTGATTTTTTTCATCAACGTTTTGGATCATACTCCATGATCCATCATCAGGATGATTAGCAGATGGAGTATGATCCAAAACGTTGATGAAAAAAAAAAAATCGCACACAGTTTTATCCAGAAATCTTGATTATTAATGATCATGGACTGTGGAAACAAAATGTTATTAATGATCAAAGGTTGTTTCATTCATCTCACTGTTGTGGTGTGTATGATTCTTGTTTTAGGTTTAATTCAAGGAATTAATTAAAATGCTTGAATGGGATTGTAGGTGGATATGTTCTGCATAAGCTATTTTTTTTTTGTCTTATCTTATACCATTTTATGAGAATGGGGGTGCCAATGTACGAGAAGATCTTTGGAAACTAGGCATGAAAATTGAAGGTTAAAGAGAATGGGGGTTCCAAACTTACAATACTCATTGCCCCTTGGTCATTGATTTTCCCTGAGTTCCCTCAACCTCGTCCTCGGCACTAGTATTGACCTTGTTTTCACTCCTCCAAACTCTTTATCAAAGCTGGTATTGACCTTGTTTTAACTCCAAACTCTTCCTCGATGCTGGTATTGACCTTGTTTTCACTCCTCCAAACTCTTCCTCAGCGCTGATATTGTCCTTCTTTTCACTCCTCCAAACTCTTTGTCAGTGCTGGTATTGACCTTGTTTTAACTCCAAACTCTTCCTCGGCGCTGGCATTGACCTTGTTTTCACTATTCCAAAATCTTCCTCAGTGCTGGCATTGACCTTGTTTTCACTACTCCAAACTCTTCCTCAGTGCTGGTATTGACCTTTCACTTCTCCAATTTGACAAGCTACAACTTGGTTTTGTTAGGTTTTATAGTATGTTAATTAAGTTCAAAATTTTGGCGCCATTTAGCTAGGTTTTAATATTCTACAATATAGTTAAGTATATATTAGCTATATTTTACATAATAAATAATATAATTATTCAACTTA
>VDFB02271358.1:445277100-445301173 GCA_007258455.2 Sequoia sempervirens | reverse complement strand
GGTCATCTATAGTGTTTGGGAAAATCCTAAGGATGGGGCTTTACCTTCGTCTTCATGTAAAACCCTAGTGTTCATCTTACACCTTGGATGGGATCTATTTGGCCGTTACTTTTTGGGAAGGCTTTAAAACGACTTAAGCCCCATCACTTCGTACGTCTAGGTTGGCCCCATTTTGTTTTATTATTTTATTTCCTTCACCTGACTTTATTTTTCCTACATTTTTTTGTTGGTCCCTTGTTCCCTCGTTAAAAAAACTTATGTCATTGTTTGTCGTCAACCTAGTGATGTCCCCTTATTCCTTTAGGGGAGAGGGCCCAATAGTTGTGCAGGCTAACTTTCTCAGCATGTAGCAATTGACTGGAATATTGTAGAACCTTTTTTTTTTTTGAAATGTAGACTGGTCTTTTATTTATCTATAACTAAGGTTTGGAGGCATGACTCATCATGCAACTCCCACTTCGGCAGATCTTTTGAGAAGTGTCTAAAATTTGACTTTTTAAATGTTCAACCAAAACTTAATCATGGAACCCCCAATAGTTGAACCAAAATAATATCATTTGTTGCTTGTAGAATATGATACTTTTATTTAAATTAAAATTAATATACAAGCTAAGTAGTGGACCAAATACTTATTGATAACCATAAATCTTTGATATCTCTAACTTTTATATTCAACACATATGGACTAATAGTTGAACACAAAAAATATATTTGTTGTTATAAAAACAACACATAATGATTTAAAATATAACTTATATTGAACAAAATGGACCAAATAGTTTGAAGACATAATTTTTTTTTTGAAAATCCTTCACATTTAATGGGAAAATACATGTTATTTATTGTGCTCACCTTTTATATTTGTGATAGGACAAACTATTAATATAAAATTATCAATGTATTGTAATCAGTGGAGAACTTCAAATTTTGTTCTAATTTTTTCCTCATGCTACGCCTTATGTCCTTTGGTCTTTCATGGTCATTGGAAAATTTCCTTGGGGTTGGGGTTTTTAGCTTTGTCTTCATCTTAAACCCTTGTGTTTTACTATTGCCTTGGTCAGGATCTATTTAAAACCGTTACCTTTTTTTGAAGGGTTTTAAAAACATCTTATGCCCCATCATTCCGTCTAGGCTAGTCCCTTTGGTCTTAATATTTTATTTCCTTCGCGGTTTTTATTTTCCTAAGTTCTGGTTGGCCCTATGCTGAACGGTTTTAAAAAAACTTGTTGTTTTCCATCTGCCTAGTAATGTCCCCTTGCCCTTTAATGAATGTTTTATTTTTTAGAAGGATGAAATTCGCGTTGCCGTCGATCAAAATGCCTTCAAGATCAACGGTTTCCTACCATCTCGTGATTGAGAATTGTAGGATGGCAATATTGCGGGCAGGCGACATGTGTCCCATTTGGGGATCAAATTTGTGTGACTATTCATCAACTATCCTTTTATTTGAGTTGTTCCCATCCATCTTGCAATGGTGCTTTGGTTGATTGCGAAATCACGGGTGAGTGCCACATGGATTGTACAAGGTGGGGCCTGAGGAAATTTTTTGATCTAAACCGTTCCCCGCCATCCCACGATGGTGCTTTGGTTGATTCTGAAATCATGGGTGGGTGCCACGTGGACTATACAAGGTGGGGCCCGAGGAAATTTTTGAGTGATATATTTTAAATGTTTCATTGCTTCCAAAGAAAAACATTTAAAATGAAATATTTGACAAGGCCGGGGGAAATTCATTAAAAATGAGCAAAAGTGGAGAAATTAGGGCAACTAGTCAAATCAGGAGCAGGCTACGCAACATTCAAAATGGTATGCCCATCCATGGCTTGCCTGCCTCTAATGGTTTGTCAGCTGTCAAAATGATATGACCCATCCCATGCCATCGCTAGCAGCCCGCCTTCCATGCAGAAAATAACCTAATTCATAACCCTCACATTTTTTATTTTCGAGCCCACATACAACGGTTAAACTTTTATATATGTTTTGTTTAATATATTTAAAAAATATTTTATCAATTATTTATAAAATATTTTTTTAATATATTAAACAAATATATATAAACTCTTTAATATTTTTTATTAGTGATTTCAATGGTATATTAAAAAAACATATTTAGATAGTTGAATACATTCAAAATATTTCTAATTTAAAAATATATTGTTTAATTTTTTAAATATACATTTTTTTCAAAATAATATTTTTATTTTTTTAAATATATTTTTAATTTTTTTAAAAATATATTTTTATTTTTTTAAAAATATATTATACATGCAAAATTACATAATCAATAATAGAGAATAGATTTTGGTGAATATATCTAGATATGTTAATATGCTTGAAAAACTAATTTTAATTAAAACCTTTTAATTATAAAAAATTAACATTAGAATTATTTAACATTTGAAATAGAAAATTTAAATATTATATTATAATAGTTTATAATTTACTTATATAGTATTTTGGATAATAGAAACAATTTTGATTGATTTAATATTTTCTAAATTCATTATTGAATTTAAATCTTATAAATATAATTATATATCTTTAATCAATATTATAATTTTAAAAATAATAATCAATTATTGAACATCTTTATATTTTAGCATAGCAACTTAAATATTAAAAAATTTAATGTATAAGTTTATAAAATATAATATATTTTAAAAAAATAAAGATTTAAAGATTAAATTTATATATGTATATTTAAAGATCCATAGAATTATCTTTTTAACTATGAAATTAATATGATTAATTTCAATTTATAATTTTATCTTATCTTATCTTTTTAACAATTTTTTGGTATCCTACATAATATGTTTTCTATAAGTATTATGTTGTATACTCTTTATATGGAAGGTAGTGTTTTTTAGGGCTTAATAAGTTTTAATAATTTCTAATCATTTTAAATATTTTTATTTTTTTATAAAGATAGGTATATTTAGACTTTTGATGGCTTATGTACAATTATGCATATTCTTTTATTTCTTATATTTTTCGCAATATCATGTTATTCTTGATTAATCATATTATTTGTTTGTCATTTTTATTTGTTTTGTTGAAAAATATTTTATCTTTACTTTATATCTATGATAATTTTAAAATTATCAAAATTATAAAATATAAATAAAAACTTATTTTTATTAATCTGATCTTGAAGTAGGTCCTAATCTTTTGTAGATTAATAACTATCTAAATAGCTATTTCTTTCCTTTATTTCTATAAATGTGTCTCATGTTTCTATTGAAATTTATGAGATGTGTATGTAATTCTTAGCACATCACTCTTAGAGATTAGGATTTATTTTCACATTTATCTATTTTCTTATTGTTCCTATTAGTGGCTAATTAAATCTTCATTGAAAACCTACAAATAGCTTGGGTCCTTCAATCTCAAAGCTTGTCTAATTTCTTGATGAGAATCATTCACATTGATTATCAATATTGTGCTCCTTGCATGATACATATATAAAATGCGCTTGGTAATTTAGTATGTGGTTGAAATATTAAAGTAACAACAAATGATTTTTTTCATTTTTGGCACATGATTGGCCATTTTTACTATGTTAAATTTTTATTTTCACTTTTGTTTTCATGGTTTTCATGTTGTCAAATTTTCATACATTTCTTAGTCTTTTTAAATAAATAAATGAAGGTTCTATTAGTGTCCCCAATCTTGCTAAAAATCATGTATAGAGAGAGTACAATATATAAACTATTAATTATAGAGTATAACAACAAAGTGAATTTTAAAACTACTACATACAAACAAGATTTAGAATAATTCAAAATAGAGATACCATTCTCCTACAAATACTATGTATAGAAACCCTATCTAGCCACACTTTTACCCTCAAAATCAAGAGAATAAAATCATTTTTCTATAATGAATTTAGAGAATAAATTATAAGATTTAAATTCAATAATACAAATACCATTCTCATACATTGTTTCTATAATGAATTTAGAGAATAAATTATAAGATTTAAATTCAATAATGAATTTAGAAAATATTAAATCAATCAAAATTGTTTCTATTATCCAAAATACTATATAAGTAAATTATAAACTATTATAATATAATATTTAAATTTTCTATTTAAATGTTAAATAATTCTAATGTTAAATGTTTATAATTAAAAAACTTACTGTTTAATGATGTTAGTAAGTTTTTAATTAAAATTAGTTTTTCAAGCATATTAACATATCTAGATATATTCACCAAAATCTATTATCTATTATTGATTATGTAATTTTAGATGTATAATATATTTTAAAAAAATAAAAATATATTTTTAAAATATATATATATTTAAAAAATTAAACAAATATATTTTTTAAATTAGAAATATATTAGAAATATTTTGAATGTATTCAACTATCAAAATATGATTTAAAAAAAAAAAAAAGCTAGCATTTTATTTAAAGAATTTATATTAAGAAAACTTTAAAATTTGAAGATTTACCTAGAATCTTATACATTAAAGATTTAAATTTTTATTCTAAAAAAAATCAACAAACATTCAAATTTATATTCATTTTATATTAAAAAAGTTAAAAATTTAAAGATTTACCAAAAATATTATACATTTAATAGTTAAAATTTTGTTATAAGAATTTGAACATCAAATCAAATTTAAAAATTATAAATAAAAAAATTATATTTCGCAAAATTTCTAATATTAATTTTTATTAAAGATTTCAAAATTTTAATATCTATGACAATTTAATAGAAACAAATCTTGTGAAAATTGAAATATTTTTATATTAAATATTTATAAGTTTTTTACTTTAAAATAAAACTTTAAATTTTTATTAAATTTTATTAATATTTTAAGATTTTAATAATTAAATATTGAAATTTTTACATGAAAAAATACAACAAATATAATATATATTTAATAAAAATAAAATTAAAATATAATCTTATTTTTTAAAATAAATGTTAAATTTTTATATTTAAAATGTTTTAAATTATTATGAAACGCCATAGTTAGCTAAAAGATGGTGGGGCTTTCATTTATAGTCTTCCAGCAAGTAGTAATTTAACTATTATTTTTATTAAACATTGACAGTTTGCATGGAGTCTTCCAGGAGTTTGACAGCGAGAAAATCAAGAAATTGTGGGAGATATATGTTATGCATCCATGGATGAGGTCGGGTGCATTCCTGGGGCTAGATAACTAGTGCTTGGGTGGGCTCTCCCTACATCCTTTCTTTTCTCATCCCTGCACTGATTTTCTAGGAGAGCCAACTAGGAGTTGAGGTGGCAAAAAGGAAGGGGCTATGGGGGACGTAGGTGGGTGTGACTAGGAGGCTGGTCTCATGATGGAGGCAGAAATTTTCTTTAGAGAGCTTGAGGATGTCATAGGCATCATTCCCTAAAGGTAGTTTCATGCAGATTAAATGTGGCATATGTGGAGGGAAGTCATTTGGGTTCCATAGGCTTCTTTGGCCTCGTGGACGTCATTAAAATTTTTCATTTCATTCCATTTCATATTGGTTGGTGGTGACTTTAGTGGCAGACATTTGCAACATAATTTATTTTTTCTGGTGGTGGCATTCATGGCAAAGCGATCTCTCTTTGTCATTGAAGTCTTCGTGGATGGCCTGGCGAAGTTTGGTGTGGACACGCCAATCTCTCTGAAATCTTTGGCTAGACAAGCCTCCTTCAGAGAAGTTAAAGACCAACGACTGAAGCGGATTCTCTTAAAAAAGGACCTGTTAGTTCTGGTGGCAACCAAAATGATCCTGGGAGCTGGTCATTTGGCTAACAAGGAGTTCGGCAGTGACAATCTACACATCTCCTCCCAGCTTTTGGCATCTCTTCTGGACAACGGTGAGTCCAAGGTTGTGGCTAAACTACTGTTGATTAAGATGTTTCACAAAGATTTGGTGGGAGGGGTAAATGAAGTGTTGAGTTTTATGGTGGAGGGCAGAGGTGTCCCAAGGCCAAGTGACTTTGAAGCTATTCGAGGTTCAGACAAGGCCATAAAGTTTTTCCTGTTCCTTCTTGACTTGCGCGGTCCGGCGTTGAGCAGACACAAAATGGTGGTGGCGGTGGCCATTCAATTCTTGAAGAAATTCTTCGGCTTGATGGCTATGGGTGATGTTGAGTGGGTAAAAGTCTTTGAAGATTTTGTTGTTTTAAATAATTTCCTGTGAATGCCTTGTATAGTTGTTGGTTCTGATAGTTTTTAGAGTTTATCTCTATGGTCCAGTGGCATCTTTTAGTCCCAGATTTTATAAATTTGATCTCTAATGGCTAGTTTGGGAGTTTTGGGTGATTGGGGATTTGTATGTTTAGTGTCGAGGCTGAACCCTTATGGCATTTTGGGTTGGTAGTTGGCTTGGATGGCGGGGTGGTGGTTTCTGGATGGAGGGGTCTCCCTATCTTTGGCTGGTTGGGTCTCATTTTGACCATCTTCGAGGTGGTTTTTTGTAGTGGAGATTGGGATGGGTTTGCTGGTAATCAATGGCGGAAGCTTTCTTGCATTTACAAATGGTTGTACTTTTTTTAATCTAATATATAAATCAATCTTGCGAATAAAAAAAAAATTAATCAATTTTTTAGTTTAAATTCAATAAAATATTCAATTAATTAGTTGTATTGTTTGTTATTGTTTAAATTATGATGTCATGGTTTTTATTTTACGATTATAAATAAGTTTTTTTTATTTTAGGTAATGTATAAACAATAATGTGATCATCTTAGATCTAAAACATAAATCAAAAGGTATAGATATATAATTTTCAAAATTACATCTATATTTGATCTTTAATAAAAACATAAACTAATTTAATTTAATTAACCCCAATCTAAATCCCAACCCTAATATTAACCCCAATATTAAGCCTAACAATAACCCTAAGTGAACACTTATCCTAATTGAACCTTAACCCTAACCCTAATTGAACCCTAACCCTAATTAAACTCTAGCACTAATTGAAATCTAACCCTAATTAAACTCTAGCCCTAATTGAACCCCAACCCTAACCTAAACCCTATTTGTTCCTAACCCTAGTATCTCACAAATACAGGATCGAGAGACCTTACTGACTACAGTAAACCTTATTGAATAGTGATAAAAGCTACCTTATCTTTCATTAAGGTAGAAATTTTTGATATACAACATGCCCCTTGAAAATTGGAAATAGGCACCTACAAAAGAAGATGCCACTAATGAAAAGTAATTAGGTGGTATTGTGGAAGATGTGATAAAACTTTCCCTGAATGTGATTATAAATATATACTTCAATGCAAAGTGCAAGACCATACTTCATTCACTTGGATTACAACTTTTGAAGAAGTGGCAGAAGAAATTATGGGTGTATGTTCAACAAAAGAATTGAACATTTGGAAGCATGAAAAACAAGATGATGTTAAGTTTTCACACATTATACAAAAGTTTCTTTTTAATAGATACATATTTAAACTTCAAGTGAAAAAAGAGACCTATAATGACGAACAAAGGATTAAATGCACAGTCATAAGAACAACAAAGTTTGATTATTCATATGAGAGCAAAGCTTTATTAGACTTCAATTGCAAAGCTATAGGTTTCATAACATTCAAATGCTTGAATGTATATAATGTTAACAATGTATTCAAACATTTGAAAGAAAAAAAAAATAGTGGATATATCTAAGTTAGTTAATGTCATTTTGTCATGATACTTCTTTGATGCTGTCAATACTAAATCTAATGATTGATGAACATTTCTGCTTTTAAATTTATTGTTCTTGGTTGATTGTTATTATAGACAAGTTGGTATGATTTCAAATTTCAATGTGTACCCTTATATATGGGAATTGAGATAAACAATGACACAAACAATAATGAAATCAAATTGATTGCTTTCCAAATTCATATTCATGAAAATGTAAGCATTTTTTTCAAGTCCAATAGAGCATCTTGATAAAGATAACTCGGCGTATTTTACATATATTATTAGTGTTAATATAGGTATGCTAGTTAATTAAATTATTAATATTTTGTTGTATTATATATTGAATTGTTAAAAGATGTAAAATCTTAAATACTAAATATATAGGAAAATGGTTAAAAAATTACATATTTTTCAAAAATAAAATATAGTGTGTAATTTAAAATACAAATTATATAATTCTTATAATATTTATATTATTATTTATTGAATATTTATAAAATTTAGAGCTAAAATTAGCCTCCCCCTCTCGCTCTCCCTCTCTCCCCCTCTCTACATATATCTCCCTGTTCCCCATCTTCTATCTCTCCCTCCTCTACATATCTCTCTCCCTTTCTCCGTCCCTCTCACTATCTCTCCCCATCTCTCTTTGATCTCTTGCTCCCTAACCTATACCCCTATCTATCTTCATATCTCAACATATTTGTCCCTTTATCTTCCCATATATCTCTATATCCATGTCTTTCTCTTCCCATTTAGCTATCTCTCCCTCTCTCTTTCTCTCTCTCTATCTCCCCCTATTTCTATCCCCCTCTCCATCTCTATTTTTCTTTCTCTACTTATATCTCTCTCTCTCTCCCCTCTCTCTATATCTCCTTATATCTCTATCTTGCCATATCTCTCTCTCTCTCTCTCTATATATATATATATATATATATATTCCCCCTCTATCTCCCTATCTCTCTATATATTTATTTCTCCCTCTATCTCTCTCTATATCTCTTTCTATTTTTATCCCTTTTCCTCTCTCATTCATATTCATCTCTACCTCTATCTATAAGGAGAGATACAAAGGTGAAGCATTGGACCTTCCCAAAGATCCACCAATCTCAACACTACTCCCAACTATTTTGAGCATTTAAGTACATATTGTATGCTAGATTAGGAGGCATGTGCCAAAGCTCATATTTATTGAGTGCAAAATAGGTCAAAGTCACAAATTTGATGTAGAGTTAGTTATAGTTTTGTACAAAATTTCCAAAAGTGCACATAGAGCAAAGATATTCGATTTTTTATATCATCATGTCATGGAATTTGGCACTTCATTAATATTTGTATCTTACATCAACATTAACAAAGAAAGGTATGTACTTGAATCCCTTGCATTTAAGTTACTTTCTATCTATATAAATATTTTAATATTTTCCCTCAAATCCATAATATATATATATATATATATATATATATATATATATATTAATAGTGTGTGTATTTATTTATTGCAATAAAGAATTAACCTAAGTAACACATTAAGAATTCTAAGGATTTGTGCTTGGAAAAAATGCATAACAATTTTTTTCGTTGGATGTCGTGTTGTATAGTTTAGAAAAGTTCAAAATATGAATAGGATTTTAAGGCCATATATTATGGTAGCTTACAATGCAAAAGAAGGAAGGAAATCTATTATCAATTTTAATCTACAATTTAATACCATATGCAAAATCACATGTAGTATTATCTAAAATTAATTCTTGACATATTAATTTTATAAAATACACTTAACATTCAATAAAATTCTCCCAAGAAAGAAACCCTAAGTGAACATTAATTGAACCCTAATTGTAGATTCATAACTCTAATCATAACCCTAATTGAACCCTAAGTGTAGATTCATAACTCTATTCATAACCCTAAGGGAACACTTATTGAACAGTAGTCCTAATTGTACCATAACTCTAACTTTGAACTACAATTGAACTCTAATCCTAACCCTAACACTAATTCTTATCCTAATTAAACCTTAACCCCAACCCTAATCTTAACCTTGACCCTATTTGAACTCTTATTGAATTTATAACCTTAATTAAACCCCAACCTCATCCTCAATCCTAACCCAAATTGAACATTAATTGAACCCTAAACCTAACCCTAAGTGAACACTAATCCTAAATATTGAACTCTAACTTTTTAGTTGAAATATTAAAGTGCCTTAGATTTTCCCATTCATCGTCATTTATCATTCAATTCCTAATAGAACTCAAAAATTTATACTTTTATAATGTTTTAATACGCACCTAATATTAAGGGTTTTAGAGTTTAAGGGTTAAGAGGAAGAGATAGAGAATTGAGTGAAGTGAAACCATTTACATATTATTCTTTTTATTCTTAAATTGAGTTAAATATTTGAATTACCCATTTTACCATTATAAGCGAGAAATGACCCAAGAATTTAATAGAATTGACTACTCATATAATAACTTGCATTATGGAGCTCAATTCTCTGATATATTACTACTTATCAAATCCTTTGTAAATAATTGTAAACTTATGACTCCATTTAAGCATTTAATTGATTTTCTTGAATCAAAGCAAAAATATAGACACATAATTGAACAAATTCTCAAAAGAAGAATGACAACATCATTAACATTTCATTCAAAATTCACTCAAATCCACATAAGGAGAAAATATATTAGAATTATACGTTTATTCATGCTTATAAGTCATATCTGCATACAATTTAAGATAATTTCCATATATTCATCCAAAAATAAAAATAGGCTATCTATTCTATTCTGTCTACTTGGGGTTTTAACAGCCAATGGCACCATAGATATCACTTCCTCATCAGAGGAAAAATATCTTTCTACCCATATATTTAACTCAAAACCTAGCTAGAGCTTTCATCAGTTCTCTCCCTACAAATGAGCCTTAAATTCCCTTTTATATGACAAGGGAGCAACAATCTTCAGACTCAAATGTAATTTCACCACAAATTTTCATTTGAACAAAATCTCCATTGCATTTGACTTTCATTTCAAAACTTCCTACACGTTGAATTTGCAAAACATAGTGGTGCACAAACTGGGGAAAGCTAAAAGAAAAGGGAACACAAATTGTCATCAAAATTCCCTTATCGCTAGGCCATGCAAAAAAACTAGGCAACCAAATTTCCACGAAGGCGCCACAACAACTTATTTACCCACCACCCTGCCCTTACCAACACTCAGACCCTGGTATACACGCCTGCTTCTAGTTGTTGCCCAATACAGTAGACCCTCAGCCTCCTCTTCTTTATTTTCCTTTCCCAATATAGTTCTAGTCGGTCTGCTTGGGGTTTTAATAGCCAATGGCACCACAGATATCACTTCCTCATCAGAGGGAAGACCGTGATTGAAGCAAGGTAAATACTGACAGTAGTTCGAGTCGGTCTCGGTTACATCATCAGAAGTGTTGCTCGTAAGGTCAATGGGTGAGTGTTGGCATCCAAAGCACACTGACTGCTTTCCTTTGTCATCTACTAGTTGAGCAACAACATCCTAGAATTGCAACCTTCTACTGCATCTAGTTGGCACAAGCCTGGTCTTGTCAACCAAAGCACCTTCCTGAATAGTAGGACCGAGCTTTTGTGAGATCAAATGAATAGACCTCCTTACTGACTTACTCATTTTCTCTTCTCAAACAAGCACTCAAAATTGATTAGACTCAGCCCACAAAGTGCTCTAACTGTTACAAGAATGACACTATTGGTAGTTAATTCCTCTTGTATTTATTATGTGAGGTAATGGCAACCTTCATGAATGCTTAGTAAATATGCATGTGCAAACATGGCAATTTGGCGGTGTATGTACTAGCACTGTTTAACTAGAGCTGCATGAAAATCCAAAGATCACCCTTCATGATTGCCAACAACAACATCTTCACATAGATTGAGATCGACATGACTACACAAGCAAGGAATAATTCATTAATGCTTTTCCAGTTGTACGATAAAATGACCACCATGTGTTATTTTCCAACTTTGAATACTGCCCATTGATCTCTTGAAGAGTTGGTAGATCAAATGGTTTATCTCGAGCTAACTCGGTTTGACATCTAACGAAGCATCGTTCACCTTCCTCATGACCAATAACATTAATCCATCTCAAAAACCAACTACCATGTCAGCAGGTCCTATGCACTTTACAAACTGAATGGCTGGAGCTACGCATCACAATCTCGTTGACCTCGTGGCTTTTAACCAACCTTCATCTTCCTCTTGCGAGCTAGTAGGGAACAACCGAGATTTACATTAGCTTTTTATCTTGGTTGTCGATCTAAAACCACGGGTTATGAGCTCAATAGTAGATATTGGGCCCCACATTCCATACAGGACATGCATCTGCCTTTTGCTGACCTTGCGCCAAATAACAGGGTGACACCTTAGGTCTATGAGTTGGCGGGGTATGATCGAGATCTTCTCCCATATCTTCAAATCTAGAAAACCTACACATTGCACGGTTAGTATTTAATGAAAGGATTTGGCTAAGTTTTCGGTGACATGACCACTGGAATTAATGGCTTAGGCTTACTTCGCTGGATTAAAATTAAAACCCAACTTTGATTTTAATACTTTATTTCCTTTGCAGTGTTTTATTTCCTAAGTCTCGGTTGGCCCTGTTAAATTCTTATCCCAATCCTAACAAGAACAAATGATTAAGTTAAGGATTGTATTTGTTGTTATAACTTTAGTTCTATAGAATTCTTAATTACCAATTCTTATTTGTGCATTTGTATATGAATCCAATTGAATTCCTTTCCATATCATTAAGGAAAATTTTATTATTGCAACCCTAACTCTAACACTAATTAAACCTTGACCCTAACTTGATTGAACTCGTATTATAACCCTAGCTCTAACACTAATTGAACTGTAATCGTAACCCTAGGTATTGTTGAAACCTAACCCTAATTGTATCAAAACCCTAAAGAACTCTAATTGAACCCTAACCCTAAAATAGACAATAACCCTTGCCTTAATTGAACCGTAACTCCAATTCTAGCCCTAATTTAAGACTAACCTTAACCTGACCTTAATTAAACCCTTATTGAATTATAAACCTAATTGATCCCTAACCCAAATTGAATACTAATTGAACCTTAACCCTAAGTGAATAGAAACCTTAATTAAACTCCAACAATAATCCTATTAATGTTAGTTTTAGAATCATAGTTATGTTTAGGGTTGGATATAAAATTAGAGTTTGGTTTGAAGTTAATTAATGTTAGTTTTAGGGTTGGGGTTATGGTTAGACTTATAATTAGTGTTAGTATTGGGGTTAAATTCTATCACTTTAATAAAAATAATCTTCTATAAATTCATTCATTTTGTTTTGAAATTATATAATTTAAAATATTTTTAAATTTACCTATGTTGATATATGAGAGATATAACAAATCTAAACTCTATTATATGTTGTTAAAAAATTTAAGTTGCTTATAAATAATTTTATGTATTTTTATAATTAACTTGACATTGTGTATAAAAAGGTTTAAGTTATGAATGTTATAATATAAAAAATAAATGTGTTTTCAATGTTTATTTGTCAGTTTAAAAGATGTGCCAATAATGTTGCAATCACTAATGATTATTTTTTCTTGATGGTTAAAATAGATTGGTAAGTAAATTTATCTATAATAAGTAAATTTATCATTGATTTTTTCTTGATAAGTAAATCAATATTTCATAAATTTATCTATAATTCTTATTAAATTTTTCTTAATTTATATTAAATTGTTAAAAAATTTAAGATGCTTATAAATAATTTATGCGTTTTTTATAATTAACTTGATATTGTGTATAAAAGGTTTAAGTTATGAATGTTATAATATAAAAAAATAAATTTGTTTTCAATGTTTATTTGTTAGTTTGATGTGAGAATAATGTTGCATAGTAATGATTAAATTTTTCTTGATTGCTTAAGTGATATTGTGAAATTATTCTATGTTAATTTAATGTTATGAATGCTATATAATATAAAGAAAAATATTTCTAATATATTTTTAGGCATCTTTATATTTTATAAACAAACATTTAAAATAAAAATGTGATTGTAAAAAAAATACAACTTAATGCCCACTTCTCCTTTTAATGAATGTTTTATTTTGCAAGGGTTGATTTAGTGTTGTCGTTGATCTATTTCTTGTAGATATCAACGGTGCCCACCATCCCATGATCGGGAATTGAAGGATCATGAAATCAAGGGCGGGCGCCACGTGTCCTATCTAGGGGATCAAATTTGCGCTATTGCTGACCAACTGCCATTTGATCTAAGTTGTTCCATGCCATCCCGTGATGGTGCTTGGGTTGATTGTGAAATCACAGGCGGGCGCCATGTGTCTCATCCTATGAAGCCTAAAGAGTAAAAGAAACACTAGTTGGCTTTAAATTTATTAAGGGGCGGATTACTAAAGTGTTCTCGAGACGCACATGTTCTAAATTGACAGATATGTTATAATCTAGCTGGAAAAGTTGCTTGAAGGTTAACGACATGGCTGGTGACTATGTTAAAGGAACGAGATCATTGATGCTCAGGATCAACGGTTGCCCACCATCATGAGATCAGAAGTTTCAGGATTGCAATATAACGGGCAACTGCCACATGGACTTCCTTCATAGTGTATGGTAAGGTGGGCCCCTTATCGCCATGTTGGCAATTGTTTCAGCTTGTTTTGAAGGTGGTCGTCAATGAATTGATCAAGCTGAAGAATCGACAGCTCAAATTTAAATTTGCATCAAATATGGTTGGAGTCGTTCGTGCAGCGCGAAATTGAGCTTTAATGGTAGATGAGACACTTGCTAGCATAATTTGATTGGCAATAAAATTAATTCCTACTTGGTCTATATCATAAAGTGTTCAACTATTTTGTGGAGTAGTTTTAGAGCTGAAGGTAGAATTGCGAGTTTCTACAACCAGAATTTGGGAGTTCTACAAACAAAGTCGTGAGTTTATTTTATGTGCCTCTTGGTCATTTTGCATTTGAATTTGGGAAAGGATTAGCTGGATGTGTTGTGAGCTTGTTGATGAATCTGTTAGCGCTATAGTTTAATTATAGTTGTGAGAAATTGTAGTGTTTTGTCCTGTAATTTTCAATCTCTGGTTAGTCCTAGCTATTTGAATTATAATGTTGTAAAGAAGCCCTAGTTTGTCTAAGATGGCACTGCCCAAGCAACATTCTTGCTAGACTGAATATTTGAAACGAAACCTGTATGATGATTTCCTCGATCAATTGCCCTTGTCATGGAATGATAGGAGGAAGGGATTGGCCTTAATGCAAGGGAAAATCCTGGGGGAAGGGTTAGTGTATAATTGCTCCAACATTTCCGATGCTAGGGTTCCCCTCACTGGCTTGGAATTGTTCAGATTGTGGTACAAACATTGGAATTTTCCTCACCCTTTTTCAAATGGATGAATGTATGCTATGGGGAAGCTCGTGGTACCAAATGTATTCCCTGATGTAGACCTATTTAGGACAGTGGCTGCAAGATATGACCTTGTTACACAGATAATCAGGGACAATGATGGAAAGGTTCTATTGAGCACTAACAGAGAAGAGGTCCAACATATTTTTGACTTGAGTGAACCGAGCGAAGACTTGGTTCCTATCAACCTTGAGGAAATGAAGCAGGAGTATGCAAAGTTGAAATCTTTTTTTAGAGCAAGGTTGCTTCCACCTCATCTGGCTAAGGCAGGAGGTTCAAAATTTCATATCAGCCCCAATGACTAGGAACCTTTCCAATTAAATTGTTTTGCAAACCATTTCCTGGCCACTTTCTATTCTTTATGTCAGAATTTTGGGTTTCAGTCTTGGTACGGTAATTCCCATTGCTTATATGTTCATGGGGTGCAAATACAACACTCTAACTTCTCTATGACCTATGAATTCACTTATTTCTTGGTTGAGAGGTTGCATGAAGGGTTGTCAAAGCTGCAAAACAATGATACCGGTACTCAATTATTTTGGTATTCTATGCTAATGCATATGTTTTTGTTTAAGAATTTTGACTTTTTCTCTGAGAGGATGAAATTAAGGCAATCAGTTGATGGAGAAAGATTGTCAATACAGATATGGGTTGCAGATTTATCTTGTAATAAGGAAAGCACTAGTTATGTGCAATTTGATAATGGTTTTGCTTCCAGATTAAGGGCTAGATTAATGGTGAATATACCTAGGATCCCTAAGGAATTACATGATTTTCTCAGGACAAAGGAGAGGAAGCCAGAATTGAAGGTTTACCATAACTGGGGTGACATTATCCCATACTCAGTTAGCACTTTCTTGAGAGTATATGGTTTTTAGGGAGCCCCTCATATACTGCCATACAATTTGTAACCAAGAGTGGGATTTGCAAAAGTTATGTGGCCGATAGGTTGTATTCATAAGGACAACCTCACTCGAAGGGGTAAGGGAACATTTTTCCCAGATTATATAGTGGTGTTTGATTTTGTATTTTCAAAGGGAGGTTGGATGCATTTTGATAATTTCTTTAATGATTACCATTTGAGGTGTGGACCAAAGAGGCAACATGATCCTGAGGGTTTCTTTGCTCTTTTCAGACAAAGAATAAAAGCTGGAAAATTTGTGTGTGAGTTCAATTTCCTTGAAGACTTGATTAAAAATGAATTTTATTTGAATAGACAAGAGTTGAACAAGGAGAAATGGATAGCTTATGGTAAGCTACTAGATGTTGTGCAGAAAATGGATCCAAAATATGATCCACTATTGGAGTTTAGTCCCCACCATAAGAAAATTGATTTTTTGATGGGAAACTTCAAGGAAATTATGGGCACATTGAGGACAAAATATATAAATTTAGAATTGAATTTGGGTGTACAAGAGAAAGGTGCCAGACCAATTGAAACAAGGCCAACATACCAGCCTATAGAAGAGTGGCCCATTTACAAGAGGAAAAAGGATAGTAGCAGTGATGAAGAAGTGGACAGAAAAGGAAAATAGATTATGAAAGTGCCTCCACAACCAAGTCCAAAATTCAAAGTGACTGGGGCAATCAAAATTATTGATTTAGAATCATCACTGGAAGATAATCCCTCATCACCACCATCTGAGCCAAGCCCTAAGAGGCAAAGAATTGATCAACCACAGGAGGATCTAATGGATGAGATTATTATTACTAATCAAGACATGGAAGTTGGTATTCCTTCCCCTCCTAGGCCAGGTGAATTAGTTTTATTTGATTTAGATATGAAAGGTAAAAGTGTACAAGATGCAAGAATGGTGGCATGCAAGGAGTTTCTAGATGACAATACATTTGTAAAAAATCTTGTATTCTTGCAATTGGTATGGATGATGAAGTTTGAAGAGTATCAAGATAAATGTAGGCAGAGAAGAGAACTAAGGCCTGACAGGTCAGACCAAGAGAATGATGAGGACGTAAAAGCTAAATTAATGGAAGAATTCAAGAACATCACTCCTAAAGAAGGAAGAAAACTAGAGAGTCAGGCTGGTGTATTAATTCTACTTGAATGGGACATTGCAGATGCAGTAGCCTTTAATGCTATTATGAAGTCTAAGAATCCCTTTCAAGACTCTGAAGAAGAGGTCAAGGTAGCATTACAAAACTCTGCTTTCAGTGAGGAATATGAAACTCTGGCAATTTGGGCATTGGCCTCACAAGGGAGAAAACCAGATGTTTCTGATATTAATCCAAATTTCAAGGGAGGATTGATAATAAAGAGAGCTTCAGAGACCTCAACGACTAAGGCCACTAATTTGACTGTGAATGTGGCCAAATTGGCCCAAAAGACTATTGAAAGGGAGGAAGCTAAAAGGAAGAGCTTAATGGAAAAATATAACCTTTTGATTGAGGAGTACAACAAGATGCAGCAGAAAAATGTTGAGTTGCAAACTAAAGTGGAGAGGTTTAGGTATAAGCAGATTGGGGAGACATCAAGTGCTCTAGGAACCAGTACATTACCTTCCACAGCAGGGTTAGTGCCTCCTGCTTCTCCAATTATTTCCACACCTGTAGTAGCCCTTTGTTGTACCTTTCAAGATTTTTGCGTAAGTGTTATTGTGTTTTCAGTGTTTAACATGTTATTGCATCTTGAGGTGAAATTAATATTTTAAATAGATTGGTATAATTAGTTTATTAAATTAAAATTGCTTATGAAATAAATTAAATAAAATTAGAATTTAAAATAAAAATTAAATAAATTATGTGGTAAGGAGGTGATATTGATTTTTAACTATCAAATTAAATAACATGATTAAATGTTTCTAAGATAAAAGAATAAATAAAGAAGAATATATCATTATTAGAATTAACTAATTATATATGGAAGGCAACATGATTTTGAATGATATATAGGAGATAAGATTTTAAAACGGATGGCAAAAAAAAAAAAAAATTAAAAAGATGGAAAGATTTTGCATGCAGAGCATGCATAACTGTAAATTGAATGGCAGAGGGAAAATTACTATTTTTGTGGGGGTTTTTAATTGATTGTAATAGATTTTGTTTTGGGGGGGAGGGATGAATCCACCATTTTTTGGGCACAAAATTTATCTTGTAGGATTTAAAAAAAAAAAAAAGAGAGCCAGATTTTTCATGGGTGATAAAACAATGGTGTTCTTGGCTGGGGATACGGGGATTGAAGTCGATACCTTGTTTCATAGCTTCCAATCTGGCGCAGGAAGAATAGGAGGCTAGCAATGGTTGCAGAGAAGCCGTGTGATTCCAACTAGTGCAAAATCTCGAGGTCAGCTTGATGGCTTATTTTGTTGTGTTTTGCTTCATTATAAAACGAATCTGTTAGTATTGGTTCTATGATATCCCTTATGGCTGTTATTCTGCTCTATACTAATTATATGAGCAAATAAATACCTTTTACTTTACTCTTAGTTGGAAAAATTTGGCCTTACTCCTCCTGATTGCATCTGCTATAAAGTTTCTAAATTCTTTGTATAAATTCATTCTGTGTTCTATTCGTTTTGGCTTTATATTTGACTGGTGCGTGATTTTCCATATGGGATCGTGTAGCCCCAGCTATTATCATTGCCCAAAATTTTCTTAAGCCTTTTTAATAAACTTGACCTTGTTGCACCTTCTCCATGGCATGGTTCTTTGTATTTAATCTTGGTTGGAGTGAATCAGTCCAGAAACGATTTTTTTTTTTTGTAGTACCCATAAACCCCTGTACTGTTTGTGCCCTTAAAAATATTTGACAAAACTTTGATTATACTATTTTCTCCCCCTTAGCACTAATAAAAGACTAGAACGTCTAATTCCTTAGTTCTCCATGTGAGTAGTATCAGGTAGTGAATCCTTTTTAATGCTTCAGTCACTTGGAACTTTGCAGATTTTTCCTCTTCGCTTTGTATTTTTAAACGGGTCATAACATCTAATAAAGGGCCCTTGTATTCTAGGTGTTGCATGCTGAAGTCTTGGCCTTGACCGACATGGTAGGTGTCCCACTCTACCATCATCACCACCACCTACTAGATCGACTGGAGTCAAGTCCAAAATATTCATATCAAGGAAGTCTTGGAAGGATAGGAAATTTTAAAGGCTTAAATAACCTCTTTGATTTCATTATCAACCTGCCTTAGCCACGCACTTGAACATAATAGGAAGTTTATAGGTTTAAATAATCGCTCTTATTTCATTGTCAAACTGTCACAGCGGCGCACTTGATCATGGTTGAGTGTATAGATTTAAATAATCTTCCCGATATCGCTGGCAACTTGTCACATATGCAGTGCTTGAAAAGAAAGAAGGTTGTAGATGTTTACATAATCTATCTGATTTTATTGTCAATCTGTCTCAGCTGTAGCGCTTGATCATGATAGGAAGTTTGAAGATTTAAACAACTTGCTTGATTCTTCTGACAATCTGTCGCAGTTCCATCACTTGAAAATAAATCTTGTCAATGTACTAACATAATAGAGAGATTACCATGATCATGGTGAAGATTATTTTCCAAACTCCAAACTTCAAACTTGAGGCCGCCTCTGAATCTCGCCACCAAACAGAAATGCGCCTTGTTCAAAAAAGAGAAATTTGTACATTATTTTTTGTCCCACTCTTAAGTCATGTATCTGCACCTCACCTTTCTCCTTCCCTTCAAGCCTATGGATAACATTTGGAACTTGATGCTTGGATTTACACCTACCAATTTCCTCTGCTCGAAGCTATTTTTGTATAAGCCCATTTTTAGAATGTTTTTTTTTGCATCACCTCTAATCTCCTCGGACACTTGGTCACGGTCTAAAATAGTGTTAAATGCTCTACGAACTGATTGATTACCTAAATGCGAACTACATCAAGCTTTTCTGGTATGAATGCGTAGTCTTTAACCACTGTATTCTCTTATGTCTCATCATTCTGTTGGTATTCGATTTCATCCGGATTGCAGCAATCTCTTCTTTTTCCCTAGCATTTTCAGTGCTTCCTGATTCTGCATACTATATTTTGTACTGGAGGTTTTGACATTTAATTTAATGGTAAATAATGCACTATGTTGCAGTACAGTTAGATTCTATGGATGGAATTATATAATATCTGTAAATAGGATATATGTTTAAGCCTTAGATGTTTATGCCTGTTGAATAAAATTCCATTAGGTTTGTACTTCAAATAACATGCATATTTCCTTGCTTTTGAGAAAATGGTATTTTTTTTTATGTTTGACCTTTGATGTATAATGGGATATCTATAGTATATTGAATTGGAGTATTTAGAGGAAGTATGAGTGTGGTAATATTAAGGTTTAGTGTGTTTGTTATAAATAAGATAACATAAAGGTTTAATGCTTAAAAGGACATTATTTTAGAAAAGTCTTGACATATTTATTGAGATAAAATTTGATGTTTTAAAATATCCAAATGGGAATACCTTTGTCTTAAATAGCAAATTATTTATATTTTGGTCATTAAAAGACTTCATATTAGTTTTTCCTTAGTAAATGTAATTATGAATCAAACATTCCTTGAAACTGGTTGCTCTAGGTGTCATAGTGAAACTTAAAAGGTAATTTAATGTGTTCCCTAAAAGTTATCAGGATATTTAGCAATGTGCTCAAATAGCTTCTTTAGATATATTGGATTATTCCTTAATGAATGAATAGGTATACAAATGTATTCCGCTATAAGTTGGGATAGAGTTATGAACTTGCTTAGAACAATAATCATAACAATAATAAGGTTTTATGGTTACCAAGGGGGAAAACAATTTAGATATGTTTAACATTAAATTATGTCTCAAATATATAGTTGTATGTATGTATATTTGTATTTAGACTTAGTTATTTATAATGATGCATATAAGTATGCGTAGGAATATATGTGCAATGGAAGAATGATCAAGTAATAGAAGAATGATCTAAGTGACTAAATTTTATTTGGTATGACATGTAGATGAGAGTTTCAATATGGAAGTATAGTAACTAGGTTTTAAGATTAAGTAGGAAGTGTTAATGAGTAAGTTAGTAAACTGATTAGAAAGAGATTTCTTATGTTAATTTTTTTATAATTTGTATAAATATTGATAGATTAGTTTATTCTTAATTTGGTTAGTTCCAAGTGGAATAGTTAAATTAGAAATAATGAAAAGTGGAGTTTTCTATGTTATGAATCATGCTCTAGTGTTATTTTGAAATGAAGGAAATTATGGGATAACTCTCTTATAGTCATGCTTTTGAGAATGTTGGGAAACTTTATGTTGTTGAGATTGTAATTGATTGGTTTGCTGAGTAGGTTATTTTCTTTTTAAATTGAAAGTGTGAATAGATAATTGTTGTCGTTGTCATGTTGTTGTCCTTCTGAAGGTGATTTACGTACCACTATAAGGGGGTTCTTGTGAGGAGAAAATTGAGGTCTCCCGTAGAATGCCTAGTTGGTGGCTTTTGGATATTGAGTGATTTTGTTGAATTAAAGGTTGATTTTCTTTTGTTTTTTCCTTTTTTTTTTAGGTGACACCATTGTTGATATGTGGATTGTATTGTTGTTTTAGGGTTGATTGATTTGTGGATGGGGTTTGATGAAGCTTTCTTTGCGTGGATTTTCTGAGTTAATCTCATCTTTGAGGGAAATTTTATCGTTGTTTTGGAATTATTGGGGAAAAACTCTTGTTGCTTCATTTTTCCCTTGTTTGTGGATTTTCGTTCTTTTGGCTTCTAGAGGCTTGAGATTATTGTCAGTTGATGTTCTCTCTTTGTTTTCCCTTGATGTGGCAAGTGTTTCGATATTATGATTTTAAAAGGTTTGTACATGAATTGTTGAGACTTTGATTATGTGTTTATAGCGAGATGGGTAATGCCTCGCGTGGTTTGGTCTTGAGATTATTTGCTTTATCTGTTATGATACAACCCTTGCCTGGTTTGGTTTATGTTAGGGGTCTTAGGGCGAGTGGCTCTTCGTGGGGGCCGTCACCTCGGGTAAGAGGAAGTGCACAGGAGAACCCACGTAAGAGTAGTTAAATAAGTGATAACCTAAAAATAGAATTTAGGGGGATGGGTAGTAAAACACTCAAGATAATAAATATTGGATACCTCGTCTATGCATTAGGGCTATCATAGACTAATGATAGACTAAGAAGGTCGTGGTCGGAAAAGTCGTAATCTCATCTTCATGAGAGGTTATCGACTCCACATGAGTTTCCCTATGGTGTTGGCGCCTCAAGTAGGAGGAAGAGCTAGGAGATCCATAGATGGGTGTCGGCGCCTCAAGTTGGAGGAAGGGCCAGGAGATCCCATGAGAGCTATGCGATGACACTCTCCACTAGACACCCGTATGCCTTGTTCTTTGTTGCCTCTGGAAATTTCTTTTGGATGTTATATCGGTTCTTCTGGTTTTGTACTCTTATGGTTGATTCAGATTCTTGTGAAAATGATTTATAAATGTTCTTTAGTGACTTGCTTAATTGTTATTGCTTGGGTTAAATTTGATGAGTTTTCATAGCTTTATTTTATTTTGTTGACTCATGAATGTTGTTGATTATGTCATTGTAATCCTTGAGTTTTATGATACCTTTGTATGACGTTGAGTCTTGTGGTTCCCTATTTGGATGTTCTTGGTTGAGGTCTCTTCTTGTCAGCTCCTTAGCATGGGGGGTGGGTCTTCGGACCCACGTGGTCGGGTGGAACATGCTAAGCACTTCATTGGGTCCCTAGTCGAGGATTGAGAGGTGCGGATTGGTGTTGTTGCGGCAACTCCAAAGTTGTATCATTCTATCTTGTCATGTGGTTTCTATCTATATTGGGAAACATGTTTGTATCATTGTAAGACTTGAACAGTGTAAAGTAATGATAAGGATGTGATGTAATATTTTATCATTGGTAAACCTTGTGTGGATATGGATCCATATCTGATGTTATTCAATGTGGTGTATTTATTTAAGTGAATGGTTTCTTATTGATGGTTTTATATGAATGCTTTGTCATGGATTAAAATTGGATTTCATTCTTTATCATTAATGTATGGAATTAAGTTTCGTAATGTATCCTCGTGTACCCCAAGGGACATAAGTGATAGTGGATTTGTTTAAATGAATTTTCACGTCATAACTTAATGTGCATCTCATGTATGTTAGTTTTATTTTTAATTAAAAAAAAAATTGTGTGGTAATTGTTGCTTTAGTTGTCCTTTGGGGTTCGCACGACGGGGCATTACAACACTAGGATCTCCTAGTTAGAATCCTGTCCTCACCCTTTCTTTAAAGGAAGTTGAAGAAGAAACAAAGTGCTCTGTTGATCCTACAAAGAAGTAGCTCTTGCAAAAAATTGATGAATTGCAGGTATCATTAAAGAAAAGTGAGGAGGGATCTCTCTTAAAGCAAAAGGAAATTGTTACTATTGTTTTGAGGCATTTAAATGAAAAGGTTGATAGCAAATTGCTATCTATACTTTCTTTATATTCTTTGTTGTTAGCAACAATAAAGAATATTGATAGGGATCAAGAAGTAGCAATACCAATAATTGAAAATTGGATCCCTAGGGCCAATGATTTGGATATCATGTATAAGGCCTCAATGTTTGATATAAATAATAGGCCCCAATCATTAAAACATACTCATGTGTTAGTAAAATCATTGCAAGGTTTTTAGACCTTACCAGATGACTTGAGTAGGAAGATTAGGGAGGTGGTGAAGAATTTCAATGATTGGGGTAACACATTGTTACTTGATATAATTGATGAGCAGGGGAAAATCAGGTCATTTCAACAATGGTAGGCTAAGCAAGTGAGGCCATCAATGATCAAATCAATTCAATTTGTGATGAGTTAGACTATGATTTTTTGGTGAGCTGTATGGACAAAATCATTAGTACCAGCTCATTTTTTGAATCTTTTGAAAGGGATGTGAATCAGGTAGCGGTAAAATACACACCTTATAATACCAAGGTGGATGAGGTAATT
>VDFB02271358.1:445195341-445277000 GCA_007258455.2 Sequoia sempervirens | reverse complement strand
TAATAAAATTATTCTTTTGTTTGTGGGTTATTTTCTAAGTCTCAGGCTACGCCCTCATCATAGCCCTGGGGCATCATGAATTGTCCATACAAACATTGCATGGAATTGAAAATGTTTTTGTCCTATTGGTCTAAAGACGCTATACATAGTGATGCCATTCCATAACTTTAGTAACTTGTCAATAAGAGGCTTGATATATAAATTCATATCTTTAACTTAGTACTTACCTAGTTGAATGAACATAAACATTACATAATTATTATAACCATTTTACTGCAATATATATAAATTAATGTACATGACTATTGAATGAAAAAAATATGTCATTATGGAACAAATAAAATAAATAAGATGCTACTACGTTAAAGAAAATTGATGTAAATAAATACTTGGAACAATCATTGACATCATTATGTGTTCCCTCTTTATTGACATCCATGGAGGAATGTTATTTTTAATAACAAAAACATGCCACACTAAGTAAATAGATCTCAACTCTCCAAGTGAATTGACACTGTTCACTCCCAATGAAAGCCTACGATTATAAGGTTCTTCTTTAAAGTGAGGTCATTTTTCCTCCATGTCCCTAAATGTAGAACCATCTGCGGGCATTTGAAGAATGTCATCTCCACTTCTATTCCGTGCATGGTAATCCATAAATTGTGCTAAGCTTTCACACCTAAATAATCATTGCATATGTGGAATAATGAGAATATAACGAAAAACCTTGCAAGACACCTTTTTTGTTAGTTGATTTGTTCAATATCTACTAATATGACATTTTGGGCATTTTGTTGCAAATTCCTATTGTTTATGATATATAATATGATCATTGGGACATGCATCTATTGTTTGATACTCCATTCCAATATCTTTCATAATGGCACATAAATCTCAATATGAGCGAGGTAAAATATTTAATGGTGGTAACAAAAATTCACCAATCAATCTACAACAAAAAATAATTTGTTCATATAAAGAATATTAATGGTACATATTTCATCCTTTATTTACTAGTAATGAACTAACAACAATTAAAATAGATGAAAAAAGATGACATAAATGACATACCTTAACATTCATGAGATTGCTATGTTTGATAAACCACTCATAACTTTCAAGTTCAACAGCAACAACATGAGAGAAGAGGTTACTTTTGGAGCTCATAAAGGCTCTGATGCCTTCTCAAGTATGGATAAATCATGATCATCACCATCTTGATCATCATGATCAATTATGCCAACAATGTCAGTGGATCAATGTATTGTATCATCATCTTCAACCTGGTTTTCTTCGGCGATGCTTCATCTTCTTCCATGGGATCATTAACTTCATCTTCGATATTCATAGCTCCATGTTCATCCGCTTGCAAAACTACATTCTTCGGGCCGTGATAATCCATATCATCTGTCCTAGGGTACCCCACCTTTATAATAATGATAGGCACAAATAAACCATTATCATGATCAAGTGATTATATATATATATTAAAAAAATGTTAAAACAATATAAACATTTACAAATTCAATCAATATAAATACATATAATGAACAACTTACCAATAGAAATAATCATGCCCTCCTTGAATGTGACTATGATTTTGCCTCACAATGTTTCACCGTTGTGATTGGAAAATTCATTCACTTTAAGCCCTTGGGTAAATTATTGCAAGGACAATAACATCTATCACCTTTTTTCAATCTAACCACAATCTATCATGATTTTTCATTTTTGTTATGGACTATTATTCAACATGATTTTTCTTACCAAGCTTGACTATTTTAGATCTTCAAAAAATATCAAACTAATTCAATAATTTTATTCATAGTAAATATAATATAATAATAATATGATATTTTACACCAAAATTTTGGTATGTGCAAACCACCCCCAGAAAAGTCCAAAAAATGTTTAAATGTTAGAACTTATTAAATTCTGATTTTACTATAATTTCCAACTATTAAGACTCCTAAAATTAGAATATTGAACTTGATCACAAAATTCCTACAACAATGGAGGTAGCGAGCTAGAAAAGCAAGTGACCCATTCCTAAGGAGCAACAAGTTAGAATCATCATTGCTAATGTTAATACGGATTTATCCTTTAGTTAAAGATGCAATGTGTCACTTCTTATGACGAGCTTATCTGTAGGGCCCTCAACATTGAGAGAGCCCTAATAAAAAATAACAGAAGCATTGGTAAGAGCATGATTAGGGTACAAACCTCAAATTCCATAGAAACATAAAACAATAACTATAGCATTAGTCGTGTTGCAATACTCAAAAAAAAAAAGATTGAGACACTGTAGGTAATAATTTTTTTTTGCAATCTAAAGATTGTAGTCAATAACAAGCACACTATGTAGCTTAGTGACATTTGTAAATCAATCTATGGTAAGAATGACAGTTACTTGAGATGTGACAGTCAAAAAAGAGGCTAAACAGTGATAACATAATAAAGCTCAAACTTTGCATAGTAAAGTGGAGCTTTTAACAGTGAGTTTCCTTACCCCCTTGCTGACCTTAAGGGTTTTTCAAATGCTTTTGGTAGTGTTAGACAAGGAAAATGCAATCAGGGAATGATTGTCCAAATGAAGTAAAAATGGTAATCATAGGTTCAATGTTTCTTCTTAGCCATTAATGTATAATGGAGGTAGTGGATTTCATGTTTGAGCAATGTTTTGAGACTCATCAAAGATGGGAGAATAATGAATAATACCTTGTGGACTATGAAGTAGTGACAATAAGGTTGAAGGATCTTAAAAACTACAATACCATAAAACAATGAGTCCCCTATAGTAAGTAGGCAGTCTATAGGGCATAGTTTGATTTTATATAAGGATGCTCATAAAAGGAATCTTCAAGTGATAGTGAGTGAGCTGTTTGATATTGTAGTTGAGGGTGCAATACCCAGTCTTAAAGGAAGTTAGCAAAGCAGTAAATGTGCAAGAAAATCAAATCATACACAACAAACAATTCACAATGTTATCTTCCATAATGCCTTGAGTTTGAAGACAAAAATCTCATTATATCTTCATGATGAAAGTAGTGACCTTAATGGTCAATCACTGGAAACCATGATTTTAAAACATGCTATTGTTCTTATGGAGGCAACATTTTAAGCAAGGAAGTGAGTGGTGGTTTGGAACAATCGCAGGTATGAAGGACTTGCTTTATATGCATACTATGCAGTCTAGCTTAAGACAACGTTCTTAGAAGAGATTGAAGGTGGATTATGGAACTCAAGGGTTACCATGAAAATGATTAAAAAAAAGAGTGAGATCTATTTAAAAGCCACGGTCATGAAGATAGTAAAGATATCACATGCAAAACCCTAGTAGCTAGAGTAATGAATACAGTGCCAAAGAGGATAGTGTGTTGGAAAAAATTTAGGAGATCTCCACATTATCTAATTATAGAGAAATACATCATTTATTTATTTTTTTAATTAAAAGAAATCATTCTAAACCCTATATAGGATACATTGATACTTCAAAAGCCTCTGAAGGAATTTGAGATTATGCAAATATATGTTAAGTAACATTCATAAGGTTTAGAAAATCTTGATCACTCTCTAGAATAGCCCATTAAACATGGGTTGTGCTTGAATGCACTACATAATTGATATAACACAACTACTCTGCATATCAACCAGAGTTATAGGCTCTTTATTGCAGCAAGAGGTAATCACTCTTTGATCATGCTATAATTACATCCTAACATGTTAAACTTGAGACAACCTAAATGCACCCAATGATGATTGACACCTACATTATACAACTTGAATTAACTACATTATATGAGTGCCTCCATTTCTATCACAATATAGCCACATTAAACTTGGGTCACACATGAATGCATCATGTATTTGTTATAGCACAACTATGCCACATGACCAATAGAGTTATGGATCACATACTTACAGTCATAAGAATTTGTTTCTTGGTTGTGATCTTATGGTGATTCCACACAACTAAATCTGGACATGCAATTCTCAAAACCCTTAACCTCTAAAAATGAAATTTGATGAGATGTTGCTTTAAAATATGATTTTCAAACCTGGAACTACAAATCTGACTTCACAACTAAATTCTGCAAAAAGACAATGACTACCCTCAACCTGGCGATATCTTAAATTTTTTCTAATTTTTCTCAAGAAAATCATCCTTAGTTCTCCACAAACTATCTCAAGTAGAGCAAAACACTGTCACAATAAATTAGGCGTGAACTCACTTTTCTTTATGTTGGCCACAATTTGATTTTTTTCTATTTTTCATGTTTGTCAAAAATTTGACAAAAATGATAGTCGACATTTTGACGAACCCCAGGTTCGTCGAAATTTCAATGAACGTTGGGGATAAACTTTCAAAATATTGAATATTACACATCAAATTTTACAAGCACCAGATGAACATTGAATTTTACATATTTCGTTAGACAGTTTCATTGGATTTTGTAGTCGAATGAGTTAGTGTCTTAGAACTGCACACTCTTTTTCCTTTCACTTGTTGTGCATTTCTCTCTTCTCACTTATTATGCCTGGCACTAATCTTTGAACAGTTAATTTCAAATCCTTCTCTCAAATGTAGCCTCCCTTCCAACTTACTCCACAAGCCCCCTTTTTCCCGATGACCATGTGAGTTTCCCTTTACTCATGGCATTTTTTTCTATCTCTCCTTGCTGTATGCATTTCCCTTTCACATTCCTCTTCTCATAGACTTACTTTTCCCCATTCCATTTGCTGACTCTTCATTTGATTTTAAATTGGCAATCAATGGCAATTGAAGTTTTTTTTTCTCCCCTCTTGTTTTTTTGCCATCGATTCAACTTTTCATCCTTCCTTGCATAGCGTATCTTCCACTTTTGTCTTCTACGGCCCCTTACATTCTCTTCCATCACCCCTTTACATTCTCTTCCCTTGTGTGGGACCATAGTGTGGTTTTTTTTAATTTATGCCCTTTCTTGCTGGTGGCACCACACAGGAGTCTCACTAATGGTTCTTTGATATGCAAATATGGTCGATTCCCTTCCCTTCACAAATCTATCTTTTCAAAATTTTCAATTTTCACTTATTTTTCATTTTTGAATTATAGATTTAAAGGTTTACAATGCCATTTTAAAAAGGCATGATTTGGATCCAAGGTGTATCCTTAATACAATGGAAAAATATCATTGAAAGAAGCAAATATGTTGACTTGACCAGACTGTGCAATAGAAATTTTATTAATGAGATTGAAAATAGATTTTCACACTAAGTGTTGCCAATGCAAAGAGAGATCAAAACAAACCAAAACAACCCAAAACTAGAACAAAAAATTGCAAATATTTTTTGTGGATGCAGATAGTTGATTCACCCGGGATGCTCTTGCATCAGTCACATTGGGTAGAAATATTTTGAGCATAGGCTCACAATAGCAGAGTTGAGTAGTCAAAATACTCTTCCAGGTTGCAACCAACTAGTAACAAACTCCATTGTGGAATTTGATGCACATTATTAACTCTTTTTCCTTTTCTTCCAGCATCGTGCCAAAACATGTACCACTTCTCTCCAACAACACATCTTCCTCCTTTTTTCCCTTGTGGACTCATGTCCACCAAATTCTTTCCACACCCCTCTTCTGCTTTGTGGGTTCAAACCCACCTCTAATAGACCACCTCCACCAAAATCCTGCAACATCCTCAACCATCTCTACACAAAACCACATAACATCTACTATACACTCTCACTCTTTATCCCTCTTTCCTTTTATCATCTCATTTGAAAACACAATAACATCACAATTTTTTTTTACCTCATCTTCACTTACAACTGCACCATCAATTTTCACTACAATATCTTCCACCTCCTCATCAACTACAACTTCTTTCTCTTCTTTCTTCACTGCTACATCAAGCTTTGACGTCCACTTTTCCTCAATTTCCAGCAATTGTGCAAATAAATTTGCTTCACCTTCACCCTTTTCTATGACCTCTTCGTTGCTCGTTTCATTCCTTTCTTCTTCTCTCTTCATTCCTTCCTCATGGCATGTTTTTGCTACAATTTCTTCATCAGTAGGGGTTTCTCTCACTTCTTCATCTTTCCATCTTAGGTTGCTATCCTCATTCTTCTTCTCTCTCCTCTTTACCACTTTCCTCTGAATTTTTTTGACACTCTTCTCCAATTTCCCAAGCCTCACCTCAATCTTTCCTACTTATCGAATTATCTTTTACCCTACTTCACACATTTCATCTTCCACATTCTCCCAATACTTCTCCCAAAATAGTATTTGTATGGGTCTCCTCATGAACCAACCCATCTTTTTCTGTTGCAATCTTCAACAACTCACATTCTTTGAATCTCCATGGTTTGTCCCTCTTGGTTCTCAATTGTTTGGGTCTCCACACTCACCTGTAACAATCCTCTCAAAATCCTCAAACAACTCTATCACTTCATACTTCCCACAGATCTTGGTGGATACTCTCCATGCTCAAGATTCCTTACTTTGATACCAATTGACGTAAGAGGGATCCTACCCTCTTGAAACCAACTCAAAATCATAAAACCAATCAAAAATCACTCAAGCAAAGATTTCAAACAAACTCATATTTAATAGTTCAAGTCAATTCAAAATATATCTACAATACAAAAATGCTCTCTCTGGCATTTGATGTCCTCTCTTATCTTCCACTTAGGCTCCCTTTGGAATCACCTCTTCTTCCCAATTCAAGCCTTCTGTTCACTCACTATTGCAACTTTTCAACCTACTACGGATCATTTTCCTCTTCTATGCCTTGCACCTTCCTTATTGCTCACAAAGTTTAGTTGGGAGTTTTTTTTGTCTTCACTCATTCAACTCCCATAAGCTTATCAATATCTTCTCTTAGAACTGCACACTCTTTTTCCTTTCACTTGTGCATTTCTCTCTTCTCACTTGATATTCCCAACACTAATCTCTAAATAGTTAATTTCAAATCCTTCTCTCAAACACAGACTTTCTTCCAACTTACTCCGCAATCCCCCTTTTTCCTGATGATCACATGAGTTTCCCTTTACTCATGGAATTTTTTTTTCTATCTTTCCTTGTTGCATGCATTTCCCTTTCACATTCCTCTTCTCATGGGCTCACTTTCCCCAATCCATTCGTTGCCTCCATTAATTTGATTTTAAATTGGAAATCAATAGTAAAGTGAAGTTTTTTTCCCCCTCTTGTTTTTTTACCATCGATTCAACTTTTCATCCCTCCTTGCATAGTGTATCTTCCACTTTTTTCTTCTACACTCCCTTACATTCTCTTCCATTTCCCCTTTACATTCTATTCCCTTGCATTGGACCATAGTGTGGTTTTTATAATTTCTTACATTTCCTGCTAGTGGTGCCACACGAGTCTCACTGATGGTTCTTTGATATGCAAAGATGGTCGATTCCATTCCCTTCATAGATCTGTGTTTTCATATTTTTTAGTTTTCAAACTTATTTTGCATTTTTGAATTATAGATTTAAAGGTTTATAATGTCATTTTAAAATGGCATGATTCAAATCCAAGGTGTATCCTTAATACAATGGAAAAATATCATTGAAAGAAGCAAATATGTGAACTTGACCAAACTGTGTAATAGACATTTTATCAATGAGATTGAAAACATATTTTCACACTAAGTGTTTCCAATGCAGAGAGAGATCGAAACAAACCAAAACAACCCAAAATTGGAACAAACAATTGCAAATATTTTTTTTGGATGCGGATAACTGATTCACCCAAGATGCTTTTGCATCAAAAATGTTTTCCTATCTTCCAACATGCAGTTTGGTTATATTATTTCCTTCGACTCACATAATATAATGAGCTTATGACCCAACACTTTTCCAACACCTTGTAGAATGATGAGGCAATTGTGCAGGGATTAAGAGTAGATACATTAGAGGCAGTTGTAGCAATGGTGTCAGGTATTCCAAGATTTGGGGAAGAATTTCCAATAAGGGAAAATGCAATCACAACAAGAAATAAATTCTCCTTTCCTGGAGAGAATTTAGATTCCTCCTCACAAAGTACAAAACGTTTATATTTACCTTGGCTTTAGGCCTGTGTAGATTTATACATTATTAGATATTTAACTTGTGATGGGAGACAATCATTATTATAAATAGTGCATTTTAACTTGCTTAGTCATTTATGCCATCAGAGACTAGTAAATGTTCCAAATTTTCTATATAATTTGTTGAAAAGAATGTCATCATAATACAAGAGGAAAATAAATCAATCAACTTTGTCACATTTTTTAGTTACTTTTTCGGTTAAGAGAAGTCTTAGGGTTTAATTTCCCAATGTATCTTGGGAAGATTTTTTGAATTATAGCAATATCAACAATATTATTCCAATGCATAATTAATAAGGAAGGGGGTAGGAATAGGAAGGAAAAGAACCCCCTACGACTAAAACTAGGGGAGAAATACCCTCTGGTTCCCATGTTGTGCAACATCTACCTGTAGCAAGAAGGAACCTAAAAAAGTGGAACTTGCAAGAAACTCAACCTGCAGCCTCTATTGAGCAGCCTGTAGTCGAAGAGGATGTTGAAACCCTAGATTCTACTAAAATCCCACAACAACCAAAGAAAAGGAAGAATGAGGCCTATGTTTATGCATTTTTGAATAAGTAGAAAAGGGCCACACAACCAAGAAGGTGGTCACATTGCCTAAGACAAAAGAGGCATATGAAAGGAAAAGGTAAAAAGCAAAAGGAAGATGTTGTTATGATTGATATCAATACAAATTTTGAGGGAAATTTCCCTAAGGATAATGATAAAATTACTCCCATTGTGTAGCCCCAATAATTAACTAGCACTTTTGACTCAAATTCAAAAGATATCTTCATGGCTAGAAAGAAAAATAGACCTCCAAAGAGCCATGTTTTTGAAGAAGGGTTTATGTATTTAAAGGACATAGGAGAAGACTAGTTTTTGGATCAAGAAGAATAATTCTTTTTGGAAGAAATAAATAGTAGCAAAGAATTGCAAGAAACATTGCAGAGGATAAAACAATTAGAGGATCAACTGAAAGAATATCAATAGAGGGATAGTGCAAGGGATGCAAAAATTAAGGAATTAGAAGAAAAAATTTAGAGATTTGGGTAGGTATCGAAGTTAGAATTATTGGAACAACTTGCAATAATTGCAAAGAGTAAAAAATACAAGACCCTAGGAGCTCAATTGGATACACAAGAACCCTGACTGTTCCCACTATTGTGTCACTTGGTATTGATTTGTGGAAGAAAACAAACAAATTTTCCCAGAAAGAAAAGATTGGGAAAAAGAAAAGGAAGAATTGATAGTCACATATGTCAGAGCAATTGATCAGTAGGAAACATAGATAAAAATATTGAAGTAGAAAATTGAAGAACTGGTAGATAAGACAACTCAATTGATGAGGTGTAAGCCTCTTTCCAGGGTATATAATTTATTTTTGCAAGAAAAATTTCTATGTTTTTTAGTTTAGTCAAATAATTAGTAATCTTCTTGTTGCAATGATTTTAAGATCTTTGTTTTTAGAAACTTTTCAATGATCTACACCAAAAATGCAAGATCAATTGTGTGAATTTTATTTATACAATTTTTTTCTTTCATATGGTACTACATGGAACCCACTTATATTTGTGGGAGATACTCAGATCAAGGCTCTAGCTTCTTACATTATAAATAAACATCAAAGGGGGAAAATATTGCAAGAATATCATGAGAGAGAGAGAGAGAAATCACTCCCCCTACTGTTAAGAGAAGAAGTAGTAGACCTAAATGCAATAGTAGACCAATGGTTAAAACTTATAGAGAACAAGGGAGTTGCAATGAAGATGATGGATTGTAAAGAAAAGGATTATAGGAGAATGAAGGGACTAGCAATAGGTACTATTAGAGAAGCTTTTAACTTTACCCAAGGTAGATGGAACAAAATCACTCTAGAACTTAAGAAGAAGGAGCCCCAATCTGTTTATAATTATGCGATAGTAATTGGAAGGTCACATAAATATATTGCAACTTCCCTCAAGAATGGAATTGCTTGGCTCCTACTCACCTTCCATCCTCCTATTTTCCTATTTCCCTTACCACACTAGACAAGGAGGAAACAAGAGGAAGATGCAGCAAAAAAAACAAAAACTGGTAAAGATAACATATCAACAAGGTTTTTATTTGAAGCAGGATAAAGGAGTGGATTATTTGTGGAATTCAGAGAAATGGCCTTACAGTATAACCTTCAACCTTAAAGTTGCTTGAGGACAAGTAATAGCTTTAGTTGGGGGAATTATGGACCCTATAATTAGCTAGTTTCCTTTCACTATTTTATACTTTTCATCATCTTTTTCTGCTAAGTTTCAAGGCATTACTAAAACCTTTTATACCTCATATATACTTTTAAGCAGTTTTAAGTATGTGAAAATGGAAACATGTTATGTTGGTATGTGTATGTATGGATTCATGAATGTTTATAAAATTTAGTAGGTTTTTATGTTTAATTCATTATTGTTGATAGTGAGGATGTCTTAGGAATAAAACTAATATTTTCAAAAATAAGAACTATTAACTCTCAACAATGGGTGTCTCAACCTGCAACATAAGGATTGCAAATTATTGTAGAGAAGAAGTCAACTGACCGGGGTGTGACACCTTCAAAAGGAAATAGAGGGGAGCATTTACTAATTAGTCTGTGAGTCACTGAATGTCACTCTTACTCACCAAATAAGACAACCAAGAGGAGTCTAATTGCAACATGCTTGATTTATGACAGGATTGCTCTATGAGAGCATTTGTGTTATCATTGATTGAGCTATTGTACATTGAGTCTATATTTAGTTTTTCTACTCTTGTTTTAGATAGTTATTGGTTTTTTTTTCAAACTCACTCCTCTTTCTATCTTTGAGGGAGGTTTTACAGTTGGTTCATAAGTTTGTTTTCAATCAAGAAATAATAAAACTCCTCACAAACCCTATATAGAAGGATCTTCTATTGAGCAGGAAATCTAGTTAGCTAGTTATTTGGTTATTATTATTATGAAGTATTTGTAGCAAAATTATGAACAAAATGTGTTATTGAATAAGGATCTTCAATAGATTTCCCATTGGATTTTGTGTAATTGTTCAATATTAAGATGTAATATAGAGGATTGATTTGACATCACGATTTATTGAGTGAGTATTTGATAATTCTTGTGGAAGCAACAACTCAAGCAAGGGCCGCTTGAGGTATTATTGAACCACTTTAGTTTTAGTTGTTAGATTACATAATGTATTGTTGATTTTGATTGGTAGTTTTCAGTTATATGTTTATGAATGCATATGTTATAATTCATGAATTGGATTTTGTAACTTAATGTTTGGTTTCATACTCCAGAGGATTAGCTAGGTTAGGAAACTACAGTTTAACAATTGACAGTTATAGTCTTTAGCATTAGGTAGTCATAGCATAAGGTAACAATTTATATTATTTTTCCCTTGTTTTATGAATTAGCAGCTTATTCCAATTTCTAGCTTTTACTATATTTGTGCATGTTTATTCACTTATACTCAATTTATGTAGGATGTACAAAAAATTTGAATGCATATATTTTTCCAGCACTATCTAAAGTTTTACAACTCCTTAGTTGATTATTTTATGCAACCCTCTTGTGAAAGATGAATTGTTTATTAGGGATTCTCAGGTCCTCTAAGTTGTGTGTATACCTAGTATCACCACATTAATTAGACATTAGAGTGGTTCCACAACATGGTACCCACATTGAGAGTGGTGCCCATCTCATACTCCCCACAACCCTTATCAGTGATATTGACCCAGGAAAAGGTGGATTCGAGGGTAGTAGATGGATTGGATGGTGTGATAAGTGTGTTGGGATCGACATAAGATGAGGATGAAGTTGGATTAGAAGGTGCAACTTCAATCCCAAGACAATGTTGAGAATGAGGGAAAGTAGCCTCAAGAGCACAACAGTACTCAAAAGGGTGAGGGTCAACATGAATAGTGGCTTCAATACCATTATGTGGAAACTTAAGGCCTTGGTGGCAGGTGGATGGAATGAACTGCATAGTGTGGATCCATAGGCGACCGAGGAGGAGGCTTTAGGGGAGGTCAAGGTTAATGATGTGAAATGTGGTATACTATAAAGTTGGACCAACCTAAATGGAGATGCAAATAGTTTCAACTGAATCTTGTTCAGCATTGATATATGCCTTGATGGTAATTATCAGATTATCCAAGTCATCTTGAGTATATCCCATCTATTTTATGAATTTCAATGTACAAAAATTAAGAGAAGAGAAGAACCATTATCTAACAAGACCCTCTTTACTTTGTCCTTCGAAATGAAGACTTTGATGTATAGGGGGTGATTATGGGTTGGGTCAATTGGAGGCATGTTGTTCTAACTAAATCCTAACTGATAAGTGGATGAAAGGTGTCCTACTAATGCTTAGAATTATGTGGGATCAATGTTAGTAGGAACACGTACATCTTGCAATGCCTTGGAGAGGATCTCTTGGTGGATAGTGGAAGACTTCAACAAGTCTAGAAAGGAGATTTTTGCATGAGTTTTACTAAGATGATCCAAAATATTATATTACAAGCTCGCTGAAGATTGTTGGGATATATTGGTTGGTCTTGGGATGGTGATGTGACCTTGATTGGTAGTGACTACACATTAAGGCTCTTTGGTTTTCACTCTAATCATAGACATGAGGATCCACTTGTGTGATGCAACCAAGCACATTAAAATAATTGAAGGGGACCTTAGTATAATCAACATTATTAGTCTGGTTGGTTTTACTATTATTGTGTAAACCAACATTAACATTGATGTGTTAGCCCCTTGAGAGTGGTTTGGAAAAAGTATTTTGATATATCTGTAGTTGAGTATTAGATGAGGTGTATTGGTTCCTTTCAATGGTATTATCACCTCCATCAATGAGGTCTTTGACGTAATTCTTGAGTTTCATGCATTTATTAGTGGATTGTCACTTGATCCTATGATAATTGCAATACGTGTTTTCCTTAAAATAATTATCCTTTTGTTTAGTGTCATCAAAAGGTTGGCTGATTAGACAGGTGACTGCATTAGCTTGGACTAGCTTATGAAACACCACATTAGGGGATTCTCCCAAAGGAGTGAAAGAGTACTTAGCATTTCCTTGAGTGGAAGGTTAAGGCATTCCTTAGGGAACAAATATTGCATTTGTTGTAGATGAGGTGGGTGCATTTTGATGGGTTTGAGATGTATTATCCACTTGGCTTCATATCAATCCTAGCATCATTGACAACATTCTTGTTTTTGTTTCAAAAATGAGATTTATAATTAGAGGGCTTATCATTAATTTCCTTATAGATTTTGACTAAACCTTTAGCAATAAGTTCTTTCTCGATGGTGACATCTTTCTCAATGATATCATCAAATTTGGAAGCATAATGAATGCATAAATGAAAATCCTTTTTTGGTGTAAATTTTCAACAGATATTCACCAATTGCTTTTCAAGTAGGTGGCATGAGAGATGACTAGCTTGAGCTTTCCACCTTTGCAAATAGCTTGCAAAACTTTATGTAGTATGTTGTTTATTAGCACATAGAACAATCATGTTGACCTCATGTTCAAGATTATAGGAGAAATGTGCCACAAATTTTTAGATAAATTTGCAAAGGTAGAAATAGAACCTTGAGGAAAGTGCACAAGCCACTCCAATGATTGTCCACCCAAGCTTCTAGGAAAAAAATGGAGGAGGTAGTTATCATTATATGCCACATCTTGGAAATTCATATAAAATTCCTTGACATGATCACGAGGGTCACCTTTCCCTTTATATTTATTGAATTTGAGGATCTCAAAATGCTTGGGAAAAGGTGTAGTGGAAACAGTACAATCAGAGGGATACAAGAAAAATTCCTCAAATTTAAAGGGCTTCTTAGTATTCCCTACTTGTAAGTCCTTGAGTGCATCTTTCATGTCCTCTCATTCTTGATTAATCGTTGTAGATTGAGGAGCTACCAAATTAGGATTAGATTGATTGATGTATGGATTATGTGGAGGTGAAATATGATGGGATTGATTGAGAGGTGGATTTGTGTAGGGTGGTTGTTGTTGAGTGTTGAAATATGGTGGTTGTTGTGATGATTGAGATGGATAGATGTATTATTTAAATTTATTATGATTCAATTGTTGTTGTGGAGGATGGGAATATGATGATGATTGGGATTGGTAATGAGAGGGATATTGGAGTGAATTCCCATAAGATTTTGTAGGGAGTTGTGATGGATAATATTGATAGTGGTGAGATGTATTTAGTGGTTGATGAGGTTGTTGAGAAGAATAAGTGTGTAATGGATATTGGAATGGGGTGGTTTGAGACAATTGAGGATTAGCATGTAATTGTGGTACTTTTTGAGATTGATATGATGAGTTTTGAGGTGGTTGAGATGGATATGATTGATACGTATGATCTTGCAAGGTATAAGGAGGTTGTCTATGACATGTAGTCGCAAGAGGTTGATAATGATATGGTTCTTGCTGGGTGGGAGGATCTACATGAGATGTTGATGTAAGGTATTGATGATACCATGGAGAGAAATATTAGGGCGAAGGATTAGGATAAGATTGTGGTGGTTGATTAGCAAGAGGTGAAATATAGGAGGAAGATGGAATTGGACCATGAGAAGTATTATATAAGAGTTGAATTGGTACAAGAGGAACATGATAGGAGGCAAATGTAGATGGATTAGTCACGGGATTCATCATATTCCCTTGAGATGGGGGATGAATTGATACTTGTGATGTGGGATTTTAGATGTTTCGATGGATTGGACCTTAGAACTATGTGGATGATGTAGGATCAGGTCCAAGAATAGGAATAAGGCCTTATCTAAATCCTAATATAGGAATTTAGAGGGGAGAGGAAGGAACATATATAACTACATCATTCCCAAACTCTAGTATATTCTGAGTTTTTAGGAGGAGCCTGAGGGGTTGATGATCAAATTTTTCCTAGATATTGTGTCACATCGAATGTCAATGGAGGCTTAGTGCCTTGCATAATTAGTTTAGTGAGGATGGCTTCATAATGCTCATTTATAAGGCAATCAATCATATGCACAGTGGTTAGATTGTTATAATGCTCCTAAAGACTAGGAGATAACTCTAGTTGAGAAACCATTTCCTCTTCGATGGATACAAGGTCATGGGGATAATTGGGATTCAATGGTTCGCGTTGCATGTTTTTTTTTGGATCTTCCACAATTAGGAAAGTTAATGAAGTAAGGGGATTGGTGGAATTTTTTTTGTTCCATGAGCTTCTTGAGTTGTAATTGTGTGGTGATGAGCATGAAACATGTGAATATGATTGGATTGAAGGATGAGGTTGGATCTAAGCCCAAGGATAGGACTAAAAAGAGTGATTATATGATTGATTAGATGATCAATTTAACACTCCAATTTGACTTGGGAAATTAGGTTGGTGATGATGGGCTTGATTGATACTTGAGATAGATTGTTTTCTCAAGTAGCAAGAATGGCGATGGTAGGATTGTACTTGAGATAGGAAAATTTCTCAAGCATAGTTTATTTTAACATGAACTACACCCCTTGCTCGAGGTGAGTTGATACAGTCGAGGAGGATTACTAACTTAGGATAAGAAGCATTCCTAAGAAAGTGTGGTGATGATGATTGGATTAATATTTAAACATTCTCAAACAAGCAGTTGGAGGCTAGATTTGGTTGTAAGATGATGAGGATATCGATGGTGTGTTTTTAAGGATGTACTTGTGTTGATAGAGTGATGATTCGATGGTTCTCAATAAGGGTGATATGATGAAAATTATTGGTATTTGTGTTGTATGTATGCTAAAAATATTTTGATTATGGGATTGGCTTGGAAACAACTTAGGATATCTCTAACAAAAAGGATTCACTCTCTATATTTTCTATGGGGAACAAGTTCGCCCAAGAATGGAATCGTCTATCCATAAAGTGGAATAATCCAACAACAGAATTGCCTATCTCCATGATCACCCAAGAATAGATCAGATTCATCAAAGGACTCTTAAATGACCCATAGATCGACCCAAGAAAGAGATCACCTAAGGATAGAGTAGAGCCACCCATTTAAAATAGATCTGCATAATTAATACATGATCGGTTATCAGTGGAATCACCTATGTAAAAATGGGTCCACCCAAGGATTATAGGATCTCCCAAGTACAAAGTGAATCTACCTAATGAGCTTTGGATGGGAAACTAACTAATCTTCCTAAGAAAAAATGGAACTTCCTATGGACAGGAAAAAATAGCCTAAGTATGATGGACTAGGACCTAAAGAGCGGGATCACCCATGAACAAAGTGAATCCACTTGTTTAAAGATGGAATCTCCCAAGAATAGGAAAAAGTAACCTATCTAGGGATAATGAACAAATAACAAAGATCCTAGAAAAAAAATATCACTGACATGGACAGGACAAACTCACAAACACACACTGGTAATCATAGGAAGACACATCAGATTGCACAATCCTAGATTATTCAAGTAGGAGTGATAACCTAATGTAGGCCCACCAACCTAGAAGCTAATATCTCACGATTAGTGAGAGGCACGTCTCGATTAAGAGTCAATAGATGGGGATCTACTGACACAAGGGCTCACCTTTTCCCTTTCTTTGGAGGTCTTGAGACCTTTCCCAAAGAGCTCCTATCTCTACTCAAGGAGATACATGGTGAGTAGCTTTAGGCATGATAGTGTACCCTACACTATGCTAGGAAATGACTAAAAGGTCTTAAGCTAGGCTGATACAAAGTGATCTAGTGCATCCTCTAAATACTAGGAAGGAATGTGAGGCACATCTGTGAACACTAGCCCATCACAAGCATGGTTCAAGAACATCAATTAATTCATTCGAACCAACCCTACTATCTTAACTTGGAATCACCCAAGTATCACAACTTCACTAAACAAGATGCGACTAGATTGGGGTACACCTTTCATTATCCCCCCTTTATATACCCAACCGATTCACGTGCTTGAAGTTGTCCTGTTGACGGGTGTTTTATGACCATACCGACACAAAATAAATTTTCCAACGGCCACTTTATCCTCTCTTGATCAAAATATCCCGCATGCTAAGATTGTGAAAGATCATGCATTCAACTCTAAGGTTCCTTCATGCAATGGATGTAGACTATGTTGGCTTGATGTGATTTTGTTGGTATTTCAAGGGGACTTACACAATTGTTCACTCAAGAGAAAGGGAATTTCAAGGATTGAGAAATTTATCAATGAAGCTCAAGTTTCCTAAACTAACCAGAAAATGTCGAACTTGAATGGCTGCAGAGAATTAGAAAAAGCTCTAATTTACCCTAGGTGTGGGACATGGCGATTAAATCTCACAAACTTCAACCAAGCTTTGTTTTGCCTCACCTTGGAAAACTTCAACAAAACTGGTGCAATCTTCAAAGGAGTGAACTAGAGATATTTAGATTACAATTTAACATGAAGGCACCATCACTACAATACATACCAAAATGTAAATTATAACTGAAGTTAGGTCCAAACTATTCCAGTTGACCACACAAGGAGAACCCACCATCAGTGATCCCGCTAGTGGTATGGACTAGCAAAGCTTGCTCAAATAAATCACCACATTCCACAATCATCTACTTGCATGAAATAAAATCTATTCTACACTATCTAAGTTCTACTCTAAGATTCTATGCTAATTTGAAGGATGAAGAAACCTTGCTAGCTACCCACAATAAAAGATGAAATCACAAGAAATGACAACTCTTTTTATTATAGTAGTGTTCACAATAATCTCTTACAAAGCATTAAGTTGAAAACTTTCCTTCCTTCCATACAAATGAGGGGGAATGCCCCTTTTATATCAAGCCCAGTCCAATGGATGACTCAGATTCAATTAAAATGAACGGCTCATATTGAGCCACATAAACCCTACTCAAGATTTAACCTAAAAATAGCCACAAAGTGGAGGAGTGGGGCAATAAATGAGCACATAATTCTCACTCTCTCCCTTCACCACTATGAGCATTTAATTCCCACTATCATCTAGAAGGTCATCATCCAGGAAAGTGTTTCCATTCTCTTTGTCTCTAACAACAAACTTGATGAATCTAGCCAACACTGCCTCACCCTCCTGAACTGAGATGGGTGGAATATGATTAAGCTTAAACTCAAGCACCGTGACCGCTTGCCCCTGCCGAGTACAAGATTTTACCCAAGCAACTAAGGCATCCTGAGTGTTCTAAATGATATTCGATAAGGTCGAAATGTTTTCAAAATCCACTTGGGAAAATGATCTTACATATGAAAAGAAAGGCTCCAATCTACTCTTCAGGCCTTTTGTAGTCACTTCTTCTAGAGTCAATCTTTTAGCAAATAAAGCTTCAAGTGTGTTCAAGACTCCTTCCTATATATTTCCCACGGCCTTTCTAACTTTAGTTGATTCTTCCTGAGTTGCATCAAAGAAGCCTCAACATATGATTGTTGCAAAATACCAACTAGGGAACTCATATCTATCACCCTCCTAAATAACTCCTCCTTCTACTAGAGTCTGTATGGAAATATGCATTAAGGCTACCAAGCGAGGAACAATTTTAATCTGATAAATGTGGGTTTCACTACAAGCATGATCAACACTATCTCTTCACATTAGAACATTGGTGGGTTGTTGAAAAGAAAGGTCAAGATCCTCCATGAACTTTTTTGTCTCTACGCGAATATTGCCAACCCACTTATCTTCTTCTTAAGCCATCTTCAAATCTTCCAGGCTATGGACTGATTCCCTCAGAAGCTCAGTTGGAAGATCAACTACTAGATTTTCTTGTCCACACGGACAGGCTAAGTGTTGCATAGAGCCAATCAACATCTTATACTCTTTCTTCAATCTTTTATACTTCCCTTCTATCTGGAGAAACCTATCCTTAAGAGCCTAATAGGAGTTATCACATTCTTTGATTATTTGAGTTCCTGTAGGGTAGCCCAACTCCACAGTAGTGACTGCATAATTCTTCAGGATTGCCTCATCTCGGTCACATTCTACCCTGGGAACAACCACATGGAGTGTGTGAGAACCAAACTTATCTGTAGATATCTTCAAGAACCTTTTGGTCCTCTTCTTCTTCGGCGATCCACTGATTCTATTGAGGAATTCTTCTATTTCAATTGCCAGGTCAGTCTCCTCAACAAGATCCCTTCTCATCCTTTCCTTGAGCTAGTCTAGCACTGCCTGTTGCGGGTCACAAATAATAAGCGGCTACTCCGCTCTCGCTTCCTCCCCACATACCTCTTCTCTAACACTATTCTATTGAGGCTCATTAGTTTCCATCTACTGAATATTCTCCTAAACCTTAAGCCTCCTGCCCTATAGCAGTCTCTTCCTCCAAAGTTGTCTCAATCAGTTGTTGGAAGTGGGTGTATGTCTCTGTCTTCACTTCTTCTCCTTGCTAATTTTCCTTTCTAGGAGCATTGACACTTTGACTATATGGCTCTCTAAGAGGTGGTTTGTTCACCTCCTAAAACCCTTGCTCTTCATTCAATCTACTTCTCTGGTCTATAAACAATGAGACCTCTTGCACGCTTGAAGAGCAAGTCTGTGATGGCATGGATGATGCTTCCTCTACCCTTTGAGGCACCTATTGAACCTACACCTCCCTCTGCTGTTTTGAAGCTTGGGAAACTTGTTTCCTTTTCTAGTTTTTGGCAGCCTTTGGTAACCCATCAAATTGTAATTGAGGAGGACTAAGTTTATTTAAATTCTATTCACTGGCCTTTCTACCCAATTTCTAGTGAATGTCAAAACTAGTATGCATAATGTATCTAAGTATGTAATTTCTGGTTCTTACCAATCCGGTAGTGGGACTGTTGTTTTTCTTACTATTTCATAGTCGGGCTGCATAACATTTACATCCTCATCTACCTGATTTGGAATTGGAACAATCTCACATTCTCTTATCATTTTCAAAGGTATTTTGGAAAACATTCTTCTTCTAACATCAGCATCATCCACCACATTAGCCCAAAAGTCCTCAATATGTGCCTTGTTCCTATATTCCACACCCTGCACTATCTGATATTGTTATAAGGATCAAAATACTGCCTGTTGTTGTGGTATGAGAGGTCAAAAATCTATAGCTCATCCTCAGCTTCTTTGGCTACTTGCAAGGAGGGACAAACCTCATCTAGATTCCCTATTATGATCAGGAAGTCCAATCCTCCTTTCTTCTTCTTTTTTCTGAATTCTATCATAGGAAATAAGCTTCCTAGATACCTCTAACATCACCATTCTATCTGTGGGGTACCTTGGTAATCTATAAGGATATGATGTAAACCCAGCCTGATATAATTGAACCTTGGAAATTGGATAAACAACATCCATATCCCCCGATCAACTCCTGAGCTTCTTTTGATATCCTCTATTGCATCCTTCACTGAAGGGTCCTAGCTATGTGCATTGTGAAGGCATCATTCACTCTTCTATAGTTGGAGGTGTTGCTCAGGTGAAATTGTGGGTAAGCCTCATAAATTTTGAACTGTTCAGGATCACACTCAATCGACTCCTTATAATTCATTCCCCTATACTTAGTCATTCAAACCAACATGTAGATTACATATGATCTCATGTAAAAAAAAATAGTTTTCCTTAGATTCTTGAACTGTTCATCCAAATTATCACTAATCATTCTTGCCCAGTCCATAGTCCTTCCTTTCCAGAACAATCCCGATGTAGAAGAACATCCACAGCTCGAAGATGTATGATTGAAGACTTCCATTCACTTGGTTGAGAATCATTATTAGATCACAATACTCCTGCTTCACATCATCTGAAATAATTTTTGTGGGGAGCTTGGTGCAAGGAGGCCTAGGCTTCTACATCCAAACAAAATTTATCATTCCAACACATCTCTCAAAAGTAGAGACATCCTTTTAGCCCTCTCCTTCATTTTGTATACCATCCTATCGAAAGTGGGGATTCCAAATGCCTCTCTGATGGCCTTAGGTGTAATAATTGCAAATAATTTTACATCAGAGGAAACAATATTCCTTCGCTCTGGCCTATAGCAGTTGGAAAATTCTAGGATTAACTTCGGACACTGGTGGAAAACCAACAGCTACATAAAGTCCACTCTTCATAATTTGATGTGTCGTGATTGATGGAGGATGGCCACCTATCTCGTACATCTGACCTCTGAGTGCTCCAAGATTGTATGAACCGAGATTCATATCTTTCAGCTCTCCCAACTTCGATGTAAACTTGGATTCTATAAATGTTTTGCTCAACTTCTTTATCACTACCTGCCTAGATATATTGGCCTTGCTTGACTCAACATTGGTAGCCTTGCTTGTAGCTTTGTTGACCTTTGCAGCTGCTCCTCTGCCAGCTTCAGCCATCCTGCAAAATAAAAGATAGGCATTAAAATTTAAACTTAGAAAATAAATAACCTCGGGATAGCCAAAATGTGGAGCAAACTTCAAAAATATGGAGCTTCAGCATTAAAATTTCAAACTCCAAACCTCAACACTTGTCCAACAGTATTACTTCTAGCACTTAAAATTTTCACCCTTACCACCTAGCTTGTTGATTTGACTTGCTCACTTCAGTAGCTTCACCTCAATGTTTTTCTCCCCACCCTCAGAGCCACAACTTTGCACTTGCAAATGGTGAGAAGAAATGAAAACTTTTGTGGCATAACTAATCGTGTCAAAGAATATTGCTAATTCTTGAGGGAGTTTATTTTAGCAAATTCATTAAATTTCTCTTCTCCACTACTCGGAAATTTCCAATTTTGGAGAGGTGAAGGGCGAGTTGTCACCAAAGTGGGTCTCATTCATCATAAACCTTTCCTTTGTCAAAGATTCTTTCCTTTGTAAAAATTCAAATTTCCCTTTTTGTTTCTTGTAACATTTTGTTATTTGAAATATTCATGGGGGAATCATTTAACTCATTTAATATTTCCAAAAAATTTACCCCCTTACATGGGCGCATTTCATCACGTATCATGTCTTGTGCCTTGGGCACATTCACCTATCTTCCTATCAATTCATGTCTTAGAAATTTTCATATGGTCTTGTTCCTCTCTAGGTGCACTTGAGGGGGTGTTGCTTTATTTTTCTTTCCTTAGAATATTCTTACCTTGTCCTAGGGCACATTTGACCTTGGTACTTAGGTGCATCCATTATTCATGCCTTAGGTGTATTCATCATTCCTTCTTAGGTGCATTTGAACCTACCCTTTGAGCACATTTCATCTTATAGCTTGGGGTGCATTCCAAGTCATCTTTTCTTGGGCGCATTTTACTTTGGATACCTTGGGCGCATCTAGACCCTTGTGCCTTGTGTTAGGGTGGAATTTCATCATGCTAAGTCACATATGATCTTGTTGTTTCATGTTTCATGCCTTAGAAATTTCCATCCATCTTCGTGCTTTGGCGCATTTAGCCCATCTTGTCTTGGGTGCATTTGAATTCCTCTCTAGGGCACATTCAGGCCTTAAATGTTAGGTGTACTTGAGCCTTGTGTGTGTTTGATCTTGTACCTTAGGCATTTTTTGGAGTTGTGTCTAGGGCGCATTTGAGGTCATGTCTTAGGCACATTTGAAAGGGGTCTTGCTCACTTCAACTCGTTCCTTACACGCATTTGTATCATCACCTTGGGCACCTTTCATCTTCTAGCTTGGGCGCATCTTCATCTTTTTTTGTAAGTGTATTCAAGCGTCATGAGGAGTGTTAGAATATTGAATACTTAGTCTATTTTGCTCGGCTTGCCCTTGTATTTCCATTTTTAGTAACTTTTGAAGTCCATGTGATTTTCAAACATCTGCAACTTCTCAAGACTTGGTATTCACTCATTGTGGCCCTCATGGCCCTACTGATCTGTTCACACTTGCCTTTTGTGCTCACCAACTATTTTAGGACTCGTTCTAGAGATGAATTACTAAAAATAGTAAGTGTGCAGATCGCACTCAAATTTCACGTGTAGACTCGTCGGAAGATTCTAATCACAATGGGATACACTTGTTTTTAGTTTTTGTCTAGTTTTTCTCTTCATTTTAGGCATAAAAGTAAGAAACCATAATTTCATTATATGCGCTTCTATTGGCCTATGTTTGATGTCATTTTTGTTATGTACTGCTCTGCTTTGGAAATTGAAGATCTAGAGTTGTTCGGGTGACATTATACCTACTAAAAGTGGACCTGCTAACAATAGTAAGTTCTAAGAATTCATTGAAATTTTGCATGGAAGTTTCTCAAAGGGCCCTAAACATGATGTAGCAGTCAAATTTTCAATAGCCCTAAGAAGAAGGTCCCAAATGGAGCACTTACTAAAAATAGTAAGTTGTCAGAATTCAATGAAATTTTAATGGGAACCTTCCTAAAGCCTCCTGATTGCAATGCCAAGCTTAGATTTCAATCAGCTCACACAATTTGACCTCCAACTAAGCTTGAAGAATAAAAACCCTAATCCCACAAAACGCACTCCAAACTTAGCCAAAATTCCAAATTGGACCAAAAGACGAGTACATCCCTTGAAAGACATAAGGAACAAGGAGAGACTGCCGCAAAACTACCCAAAACTAAAGCCAAAAGACTCGAATGGAGAAAAAAATAGGGGGTACCCATTTTGAATGGGGTGATGTGTGAAAAGGTCACAACATCTGGCGACTCCATGGGAAAGTGTTGAAAAACACTTTAAGAATAGAACCTTAGCTAATTTTTCTCAAACCATCTTATGGAGACTTACTCAAAAGGGGAGAAGAATCTGATATTGGATCAAAACACCTTCATCCAAGATCCTCTGAGTGTATGTATATGTATTGATTCAATCTTTAAACCATCTTGACCTCTAAAATTGGCTATGGCAAGCTATATAAGTGTCTTAACTTCAAAAGCATCTTGGACATTGCCTTGCTACCAGTCAAGCGTCCATAGCTCTGATAAGGTTGTCGCTACAATTCCCATGAATATTGCTCCACTGCCAGTCAGGAATCCATAGCCCGGGTGGAGTTATCCATATGTTTCTAAAACCAATATTCAATGTCTAATATTTCTTTCATTGTTCATTTTTTAAATATTTCTTTTTAACACATTTTATCTTTTCTTCCATACTGAATTTTCGTCAATTCCACAATTGGTTGGTAAGCAGTGAAGCTTCCAATGGGTTTGAGAATTGTAGTGGCACTTAAGCAAGACGTAAAATTTTCACTTGCCATAACCTTTCCCAAGAAATCAAAATGACTCAGAGTAGTTGTTAAACAGGTGGGGCACTATGATCTTTGGACTCATGTGTTAAGACACAATAACTGATTAACCTCCCAAGTCGAGCTTATTTCCAAACCAAATGATGACAAGAGGAAAACAACCTTGGCTTTCAAAATTTGCACAAACCCATAAATTCTAATGGAAGGAAACCAAATTGTTAGAGGAAAACATCATCACCCCCTTCGCAATGGGAAAATCCAAAATCATTTCCCATTCCAAACCCAAGACCTAACAAAACCACTTGAGCGGACAACTCAAGGGAAGAAAAGCCAAATCAACCAAAAACTCGAAGGGCAATAAACCAAAACCAAAACAGAACAAACCAAAACCAAAAGAAAAAGCAAAAAAAGAAACCTAATCTAACTATGTACAAAGTAGGTCCCAGGAGGGAACCTATGCTTGGAAATAATGCTTGAGGAATTTCCCATTGACTAGCAATGGGATATCCTCTCCTGTCAATGTCCTCAACTTGAATACATTATCTCCCAAGATCTCATAAATTTCATAAGGGCCCAGCCACAACTTGTCAAACTTGTCATGATTACCTTTCTTTTCATGGGCCTTGTCCCAACATTAGACCAAGTCAGAAATCTTGAAGGACATGATCTTAGCCTGCTTGTTGAACCATCTCTTCAGAACTCCTTGATGCTTAGCCAAATTCTCCAATGCTTCATCGCACTTCTCCTCCAAATGCATCAACTAGGACAACCTGGTTTGAATCTGGTCCTCTCCTTCAAGATATTTTGTCCAGAGATGTTCCCAAAGAATTCTTTGTTCTAGTCATGTCTACCCACAAAGCAATCTCAGTTGTGTATGTCAATCCTTGGGGTTCTTATCTAGCAATTTCTTAATAGAATTGAGAAAGTTCTTGTTTGTGGACTTAGCTAGTCCATTCCCCTATGGATAATAATTGGAAAATAACTTCAAAGTGATCACATACTCAAATGCCTAGTTGGAAAACTTCAAAGATGAAAAAATTGGACCATTATCACAAACCAAAGCATGGGGGCATTTGAATCTTGTAATAATATTCTCTTCAATGAATTTAATCACCATGTATGTCATGCAAAGCTTAAGAGCTTGAGCCTTTGTCCACCTGGTGCAATAATCCGTTGCTATGAAAATGTACCTATGTTGTGCTGAAGAAGGTGGATTAATCATCCCAATAAAATCCAATCCCCATTTAGCAAATGGCCTGACTTCAATCACTGGTTGCAAAGGCATAGCTGGATTCTTCCCTCTATCTGTAGCTATCTGAAAAATATGGCAAGCCTTCACATGTTCATAAGCATCTCTAAAAAGTGTAGGCTAGTAATATCTAGCCCTTGATATATGATGAGTTGTGGCTAAACCGCTTCTGTGACTTGTTCCAAATTTCTCATGAAAATGCTCCATAAGTTGCTTGGCTTCCTCTTTGCGCACACACCTCAAATAAATGCCTTCATGATTTCTTCTATAGAGTACTAACCATTGAAGCATAAACCTCTGGCTCTTCATCCTCGGGGCTCTTCATTGCACCAGATTCAAATGAGGAGGGCATCTATGATTCAACAAATAATAAACTATGTCATCATACCACTCCCCTGGAGACACTTCTTCCAATACATATGTTTGTTGCACAAGCCCTGGTCGAGTTGTTGTGATTTTTTGCGCCAAAGCTTTCCCTCATACCAGCCTCATAGGTTGTATCTCCATATCATATTCATACAAAGTGGCGACCCACTTGCCTCTCCTTTCTCCTAGTTCATTTTGCATCAATAGTGTCTTTACTGTGGCATCTAGAACTATAGCATAGACTTTGCTTCTTAGGATGTAGTGTCTTAATTTCTTAACTCCCTTCACCAAAGTTTAGCCTATTTTTCTACACTAGGATACCTCAATTATGCATCCTTCAAAGGTGCACTCATGAAAGCTATTGGATGCTCATCTCTTTCCTTGGTTCTTTGGTTCAGCACTACTACGCAAGTATGTTCTGAAGCAAAGGAGTACAAATAGAATGGCCTGGAATAATCAAGGTTCACTAACACTAGGGCATCCATTATTGCCTGCTTAATTTCATCAAATTCTCTCCTAGCTTGAAGAGTCCAATCAATCTTTGTGTCTTTTTTCAACATTTCATTCAATGGCCTTACAATCTCCGCAATCCCAGTTATAAACTTCCTCACAAAATTGATCTTATTGAAGAATGATCTCAACTCCTAGCTCCCTAGCAAACCAATCTTTGAAATTGCCTCAATATAGTCTAGGTTGATTGAGATTCCCTTTTATAAGATAACATGCCCCAACAACTTTCATTTAGTGACATTGAATATGCATTTCTTCATATTGAGGGATATGCCATATCTCCTACATCTTTGGAAAATCTTCCTCAAATCCTTAATGTGGTCTTTTCTTCTTTTAGAAAACACAGTCAAGTCACATCGATATATATAATTATACATCTTCCAACTAGATCCTGGAAAGCTATGTCCATGGCCTGTTGAAATGTGGCTTCGGTGTTGATTAGGCCAAAAGGAATCCTTTTGTATGCAAAATTTCCCCACTTGGTGGTGAAGGTTGTCTTCAGTCTATTTGCATCTTCTACCATTACCTGCTTGTATCTGGAGTAACCATCTAGGAAGGACATCATATGGGAGCCATTAACAATCTACAATACTTCATCCAATGAGGGCAAGGGATAATTGTCCTTTTGAGAGGCCCTGTTCAAATTGTGAAAATCAATGCACAACCTTATTTTTCCATTCTTCTTTCTAACTGGGACTAGATTGGTGACCCACGTAGAGTGCCTTACTAGAAATATGATCCTAGCTGAAAGGAACTTTTTGACTTCTTAATAAATTAATGGTTCCAGCAGTGGGTTCACGGGCCTCTGCCTCTATTTGAATGGCTTACTTAGCTTTAATGGGATCGTGTGTGTAATCAAGGAAGTATCATATGTTTTCAAATCTTCATAACCCCAGGCTATCACATCTGAGAATTATTTCATGGCCTGTAAGATACCTTCTTTCTCTTCTGGTGTACAAACCTTACTAAAAAAACATTCTTTATTTGCTCATCGGTCCCCAAATTGATGGCTTAGCATTCATTGCCCTAAGTGCTCTGATTTCTACTTAATCTACCGGGATCAAAAAGTCTCTCCAATTCAACCATACCTCTAGGAATAACATTTAGGATCCCTTTGGCATCAAATTTTTCTTCTTCAATTTCTTCTTCATCTATGATATGTGCCTTGAACACACCAGAGCACGTCAAGAAATATAGAATCTGTTTTTCATCATCAAACACCTGGAAATTCTTTATATTGTTAGGGATTGAGGGTGTAGAGATCAATTCCACAGTAAAATTTTTCAAACCCTCCATGGCCAAAGGCTCTAATGAACTAGTTGCTTGCGCGAGAGAGTTGGTGACTAGATTTTTAGATCGGTAGACCTTCTTGATGTTGAATGCATCGAAGCTTTCAATCAGGTCCCAAACTATGTTGCAGTAATGATTTAATCTCCTATCATGGAAATCGTACTGCTTCTTTACTTGGAAAACCACTATATTTGAGTCTCCATAGGCATGCACAATTTTGGCTCCTTTCTTGATTGTGAGGATCAACCCATGAATCAATGATTCATATTTAGTGACATTGTTAGTGTAGGAGAATTGGAGTTTGTAAGCACCTAAATATGCTTCCCCTGTTGGGTTGATAAGCTCAAATCCAACTCCATTTCCCTTCTTAGATTTTGATCCATCAAATCTCAAAGTCCATACTTAATTTTCCATGCCAGTACTGGAAGGTTGGATACGTGTATCCTCTCGATCACATGCTTCTAGAATATTCTTTTCCACCACTGGCTTGATTTTCTCATCCTTTACCAATTTCTCCGTGGAAGAGTCTTCTCCTTTATTAACTTCTTCATGTTCTTCTTATAAAGAGACTTGTGGAACCATCTTTGAAACTTGCTCTACAATGAACTTGCACATAGCACATGTGATTTATGAATGGAAAGTCTCGTGAATTCTACACCAATTGGGCAGTAACAAATTTTTTATGGAGGCATCCTTTCCCAATTCTATCTCTTTCTTTACACTTTTTAACACAAAATATTTGAAATTCTCAAACATTCCTTCACTATCACTTGAATCATCTTCAATTAACACTTCAGTAGAGGCAGGTGCATCTTCTAAAAGTATTTCTTTATTCGAGCTCTGCAACATGAGGACTTCTTGCTTAAAGGGCGTATATGAGCCCAAATCGGTTTCCATAAACAAAATCTCATTGTCTTCACCATATTTCGTGTTCATTAGTCTGAGTTGTGGTGTGCTTTCAAATTTTATTTGATGTGGAATCCCTCTCCAAGGTAACCACATGTGAGAGAAGTTAGTTGAAATGTATCCATTTAGCTTTCTAGACCAATCTCTACTCAACAACATGCCATAACCATCTGGTATATCCACAACTGATATGACAATACAACTTTGAATTCTATGATCCATTGCCAGCTGCATATGAATATGATTCAATTCTCCCACAACTGGAACTTCAATCTTATCCAACTGAGTCACCTTCTTGTTGTTCTGGAGTGGAATTGAACCTAACCTCTCACATACCTTCAAAGGCACAACATTACTTGATGCACTAGAATCAATCAAACAATTATGTAATAGCTTTCCAAAAAAATTGATAGAGACAGGGAATGGGGTTGGTTCATCTTTCCCCTAATAAAACACCACTAGCTTTCTTCTTTCATCAGCCAAATTATTCTTTTCCCATCTTTTTTGTTCATCAGAATTTTATTTTCTTAAGTAACATCTTTTGAATTTTGCTTCTGTTTTGCAAGAGCATTAGGCTAATCACTCCCTCCAATCTCGATCTTTGGATTTTCAGAAGCGTTTGAAGAATCTTGCACCATACCCACAAAATTTGAAGACTGTTGTTGAGCCTCCCAAGCATTAAAGAGCATCTGGGGCACATCCTACACCACATGTGTGTTTTGTGCAGGATGAGACTATGTGATAACAAGAGGATTTCTTGGTGCATTGGATGCTTCTTCATAAGTACTTCTGACGATAGGAGTTTCATTCAAAATTCCCAAAAGAGTGTCCCTAACCTCTAGAATCTTCATCGGCTTATAGAGGGGAAGACTAACCTTTATCTTCTTGAACTCTTCTAACACATAGGAGCTAAGCTTATTCACATCTTCTCTAGGAGAATTCTCCTTTTGTCTACATTCAGCTTGGTGAGCAGGTTGTTGAGTAGCTTGTTTTCCACTTTAGCCATGTGTTTCATTCAGGTGCATGTACTTTGGAGAATCTCTCAATAAACTCAGAACATTACTCGCATTTGGATGTGGGGGAGTTGTAAAATTATTTGGCAGCGTTGATGTAGTCAAAGGTTCATTCTGTGGATAGTTCCTTTGATAAACTCTAGGAGTTCCACCTCTGGTTGACTTAAAAGCTTGCACCTCTCTTACTCCTTCTACCAAGACACTATTGTTGAGAGGCGGAAAACTATAACCATCTCTTCTAAGAGGATCCTTTGGTGATGCATACGTGGCATGAGCCTACGAAGGCATTTGAAACTCTGGTGTCCCCATGGGACCATTTGCTGAAGCTAGAGGAAATTTTTGATTAATTGGTGGGGGCGTGTAACTTTGAAACTCAGGGGGGAAGTTGAAATATTCTAAGATCAATGTCTGATCATATCGAGGTGTTGGGACTAACTCATATCCTGTAATAAGAGGATTATCTATGGCCTCTGTACTCTTCACTTCTCTCTTAAAAATATCAACTACAACTTGGAATTCATGGCACTAAAGCTCAGAGTGTTGATTGGTGTTATGTAGCCTACACCATCCTGACAAGGTGGCCTCAGCCAAGAAGAATTTATCTACAAGATGATTCTCAGGAGGTGGAAAATTTTCCAATGGCGAAGGAACACCTCCATTATTAGGCCCTGTATTCTAGGGTCTTTTTTGAAATCCTCGATTATTGTTTCTATACCCATGACTATTTTCATGACTGTATCCTTGATGGGTTTCTTGATGACTTGGAGGATTATTTAGATACCCTCGGTTAGCACCTTGATGTGCTTGATAGTTTCATTGCATGGATTGAATCTGATTGTTCTGATTTATGAGGTAAGTCATCTCAGTTGACAGCCTTTTCACTTACTCTATTAATTCTTTCATTTCATCTTTCTCCTCTTGGGTTTTCGCTGGTGGCACTGTGTTTTGGAGATAAATAGGCTATGTTGCTTGTGCCTGGGACAAAGGAAACCCAAGGTGGAGAACTAACTGATCTGATGGTGTTGATACTTGATAAGCTAGGTGAAGAATTGCATTTAGCGCTAGAACTTGTTGAATCCATGTCAAGCCAAGTGTTTGCATTTGATTGTTTTCCGCAGTTAGGCCAATATATAGCAAGGGCCCAGTTATTTTTTTCCCTAACCTCTGACTCACTTCAACAGCTTTGGCATAAGCTTCATTCATATCATCCAGAGCAGAGTGAGATTGTCTCACAAAAATTGTAGTCAAAGGATCCAAAGTTGAATAGTAATTCTCCATGGCATCAAGAATAACATAGGGAGCACACAACCTTGTGAGAGCCTTCTAAAACCTATTTTTGAATGCATGAATGGGCTCTTTTTCCTACCTTCACACTTCTATAAATTGACGATAGAGCTCTACAAGAGTAACAGGTATACCAAACTTTCCAATGAAGGAATCTTTCATTTGCTCCCATGACCTTATCGATCCAACTGGTAGGTGAATAAACCAATAATGAACCTCCTCTCCCAAGGAATATGGAAATAGCTTGCAAGCCATGTCCCCATATGCAATCTTCCTGTTGCGTAAGTGATCTTCAAACATATTGATGTGGTCCTTAGCAGTGCGATTCATATCAATGACATGGAACTTTGTGCATAAATTCTCTAGATTCTTTGGCATGTCATGATAATCAGTAAATTCTAGTGGAGATGGGTTGGTAACCAACCAAGTAGCACCATTAGGATCCATTTGAGCCATCTCTTGAGCTGGTTGTTGTTGATGTACAATAGCTTGGACTGGTTTTTGTTGTTGAATAATCACTAGTACGATAGCTTGAACTGATCTTGGTTGAGCAAACCTTGAAACGCTAGGTGGAGTTCTGAATAAACTTGAAATTTCTTCTCCACTTGGTACTTCTTCACTTGGAAGGAACTTCTTTCTTCTTTTTTCTTGCTCTAGTAGGTAGCTTTAACTCCACAAAATCCTTGGATGAACTGGGTGTGGACCTCAAATTTATTTTAAGCTTTTCTGGTGAGAATGAACTAATATGTTCTAGGATGTAGCTGCTTCTTCTATTGGCAACGTGTAGGAGAGAGTGGTTGTCTCTGATTAAGAAAATCTCTTTGAATAGCAACTTGAATATGAATAGCCTTTTCTTCTTCCTCTTCTAATGCAAAGGTCACTCGCATATACTCAGTTGCTCTCTTCTTCAATTTCCACGTGAGATTGTTCAATCCTGAAAGAATATCCTCTTGATCATCGTTGAACCCCAAATTTGGCTGCAACACTTGAAATATACCTTTATGTAGTAGCACCATCTTGATTCATGATACTCTTCTCCAATAAAAAATTATTTAGGATAAAACCCTTTCTACTTCAATAGGCCCTCCTTCTAGCGCCAATTTTTTTTTATGACTAGGAGGAGAGGCAACCATAAAATGAATGACAACCAGAGCAATGTGTTCTTTCCTCATTCAACCCTCCTTCTAGCACTAATTTTGTTGACAGGTGTTTTATGACCACACCAACACAGAATAAAGTTCCCAACGGTCACTCTATCCTCTCTTGATCAAAATCTCCTGCATGTTATGATTGTGAAAGATCATGCATTCAACTCCAAGGCTCCTTCGTGCAATGGAGGTAGATTCAATTGGATTGATGTGATTTTGTTGGTATTTCAAGGGGACTTACACAATTGTTCACTCAAGAGAAAGGGACTTTCAAGGATCGAGAGATTTATCAATGAAGCTTTATTTTCCTAAACTAACCAAAAAATGTCGAATTTGAATGGCTGCAGAGATTTAGAAAAAGTTCTAATTTACCCTAGGTGCAGGACATGGCGATCAAATCTCAAAAACTTCAACCAAGCTTTGCTTTGCCTCACCTTGGACAGCTTCCACAAAACTGGTGCAATCTTCAAAGGAGTGAACTAGAGATATTTAGATTATAATTTAACATGAATAAACCATCATGACGACACATACCAACATGTAAATTATAACCGAAGTTAGGTCCAAACTATTCCAGTTGACCACACAAGGTGAACCCACCATTAGTAAGCCTGCTAGTGGTATGGACTAGCGAAGCTTGCTCAAATAAATCACCACATTCCATAATCATCTACTTGCATGAAGTAAAATCTATTAAGTAAAATATATACTACTCTAAGTTCTACTCTAAGATACTATGCTAATTCGAAGGATGAAGAAACCTTGCTAGCTACCCACAATAAAAGATGAAATCACAAGCAATGACAACTCTTTTTATTATAGTATTGTTCACAACAGTCTCTTACAAAGCATTCAGTTGAAAACATTACTTCCTTTTGTACAAATGAGGGGGAATGCCCCTTTTATAGTAGGCCCGGTCCAATGGATGGCTCAAATTCAATTACAATGAACGGCTCAGATTGAGCCACATAAGCCCTACTCAAGATTTAACCTAAAAATTACCACAAAGTGGAGGAGTGGGGCAATAAATGAGCACATAATTCCCACTCTCTCCCTTCACCACTATGAGCATTTAATGCCCACTATCATCTAGAAGGTCATCATTCAGGAAGGAATTCCCATTCTCTTTGTCTCTAACAACAAACTTGATGAATCTAGCCAACACTGCCTCAACCTCCTAAATTGAGATGGATGGAATATGATTAAGCTGAAACTCAAGCATTGTGACTGCTTTCCCCTACCGAGTACAATATTTTACCCAAGCAACTAAGGAATCCTGAGTATTCTGAATGATATTGGAGAAGGTTGAAATGTTTTCAAAATCCACTTCTGCAAATGATCTTACATCTGAAAAGAAAGGCTCCAATCTTCTCTTCAGCCCATCTGCAATCACTTCTTTTGGAGTCAATCTTTTAGCAAATAAAGCTTCAAGTGTGTTCAAGACTCCTTCCTATATATTTCCCATGGCCTTTCTAACTCTACCTAAGCTAAATCGAAGAAGCCTCAACCTGTAACTGCTGAGGAATACCAATTGGGGAAGTCATATCTATTGCCCTCCTGAATCACTCCTTCTACTAGAGTCTGTATGGGCATATGCATTAAGGCTTCCAAGCGAGGAACAATTTTATTCTATTAAATGTGGGTTTCACTCCAAGCCTGATCAACATTATCCATGTGCATCAACACATTGGAGGCCTACTGAAAAGAAAGGGAGAGATCCTCCATGAACTTTTTTGTCTCTACGCAAATATTGGCAACCCACTTATCTACTTCTTGAGCCATCTTCTTTAAGTCTTCCAGGCCACTGACTAATTCCCTTGGAAGCTCAGCTGGAAGATCAACTGCTAGATTTTCTTGTCCACACAGACGGGCTAAGTGCTAGATAGAGCCAATCAACGTCATATGCTCTTTCTTCAATCTTTTATACTTCCCTTCTGTCTGGAGCAACCTATCCTTAAGAGTCTGATAGGAGCTATCACATTCTTTGATTATTTGAGCTCCTGTGGAACGGCCCAACTCTACAGTAGTGACCACATAATTCTCTGGGATCGCCTCATCTCGGTCACATTCTACCCTAGGAACAACCACATGGAGTGTGTGAGAACTAGACTTATCTGTAGATATCTTTGAGAACTTTCTAGCCCTTTTCTTCTCTAGTGGTCCACTGATTCTCCTGAGGAATTCTTCCATTTCAATTGTCAGGTCAATCTCCTTAGCAGGATCCCTTCTCATTCTTTCCTTGAGCCAATCTGGCACTACCTGTTGTGGGTCACAAATAATAAACGACTGCTCCTCTCTCGCTTCCTCTACATGTACTTCTTCTCTAACACTATTTTTTTGAGGCTCATCAGTTTCCATCTGTTGAATATTCTCTCCTGGACCTTGAGCCTCCTACCCTATAGCAGTCTCTTCCTCCAAAGTCATCTCAATCAGCTGCTAGAAGTGAGTGTCTGTCTCTATCTCCACTTATTCTCCTCGTTGATTTTTCTTTCTGGGAGGGTTGAAACTTTGACTATCTGGCTCTTTAAGAGGTGGTTGGTTCACCTCTTGAAACTCTTGCTCTTCATTCAATCTACTTCTCTGGTCTACAAACAATGAGACCTCCTGTACGCTCGAAGAGCAAGTCTGTGATGGCCTGGATGATGCTTCCTCTACCCTCTGAGGCACTTGTTGAACTTGCACCTCCCTTCATAGTTCTGAAGCTTGCGTGACTTGTTTCCTTTTTCTAGTTGTTGGCGGCCTTTGGTCATCCATCAAATTGTAAGTGAGGGGGACTGATATACTTTTAAGTATATTCATGTGTCTTTCTACCCAATTTCTATTGAATGTCAAAACCAGTATGCATAATGTATCCAAGTCTTTAATTTCTGATTCTTACCAATCGGGTAGTGGGACTGTTGTGTTTCTTACTATTTCATAGTCGGGTTGCATAACATTTACATCCTCATCTACCTAATTTGGAATTGGAACAATCTCACATTCTTTGATCATTTTCAAGGGTATTTTGGAAAACATTCTTCTAACCTCAGCATCATCCACCACATTAGCCTAGAAGTCCTCAATATGCACGTTGTGTCTATATTCCACACCTTGCACTATTCTAATATTGTTATAAGGATCAAAATCCTGCCTGTTGGTGTGGTATGAGAGGTGGAAAAACTATAGCTCATCTTCAGCTTCTTTGGCGGCTTGCAAGGAGGGACAAACTTCATCTGAATTCCCTTTGATGATTGGGAAGTCCAATCCTCCTTCTTCTTTTTCTGAATTCTATCATAGGCAATAAGCTCCTAGATACCTCTAGCATCACCATTCTATTTGTGGGGTATCTTGGTAATCTATAAGGATATGATGTAAACCCTTGCAGCTTGATATAAGTGAACCTTGGAAATTGGATAAACCAACATCCATATCCCTCGATCAACTCCTGAGCTTCTTTTGATATCCTTTGTTGTGTCCTTCATTGAAGGGTCCTAGTTATGTGCATTGTGAAGGCATCATTCACTCTTCTATAGTTGGAGGTGTTGCTCAGGTGCAATTGTGGGAAAGCCTCATAAATTTTGAATTGTTTAGGACCTCACCCAATTGGCTGCTTATAAGTTATTCCCGTGTACTTAGTCATTCGAGCCAACATGTAGATTACATATGAGCTCATGGTAAAAAAAAATTGTTCTCCTCAGATTCCTGAACTGTTCATCCAGATTATCACTTATCATTCTTTCCCAGTCCACACAATCCTCCCTTACAGAACAATCTCGATGTAGAAGAACATCCATGGCTTGAAGATGTATGAATGAGGACTTCCATTCACTTGGTTGAGAATCATTATTAGATCACAATACTCCTGCTTCACATCATCTGAAATAATTTTCTTGGGGAGCTTGGTGCAAGGAGTCTTGGGCTTCTGCATCCAAACAAAATTTATCATTCCAGTGCATCTCTCAAAAGTAGAGACGTACATCCTTTCAGCCCTCTCCTTCATTTTGTATACCATCCTATCGAAAGTGGTGATTCCAAATGCCTCTCTAATGGCCTCAATTGTAAGAGTGGAAAACAATTTTACATCAAAGGAAATAATAGTCCTTCGCTTTATCCTGTAGCAGTTGGCACATTCCAGGATTAACTCCGGACACTAGATAGCTGGTGGAAAACCAATAGCTACATAAAGTCCACTCTTCATAATTTGATGTGTCATGATTGATGGAGGATGGCCACCTATCCCGTACATCCAACCTTTGAGTGCTCCAAGATTGTACGAACCGAGATTCGTATCATTCAGCTCTCCCAACTTCGATGTAAACTTGGATTTTGAAATAAATGTTTTGCTCAACTTCTTTATCACCACTTGCCTAGATATATTGACCTTGCTTGACTTAGCATTGGCGGCCTTGCCTGCAGCTTTGTTGGCCTTTGCAGTTACTCCTCTGCCAGCTTCATCCATCTTGCAAAATAAAAGATATGCATTAAAATTTAAATTTAGAAAATAAATAACCTCGGGATAGCCAAAATGTGGAGCAAACTTCAAAAATATGGAGCTTCAGCATTAAAATTTCAAACTCCAAACCTCAATACTTTTCCAACAGTATTACTTCTGGCACTTAAAATTTTCACCCTTAGCACCTAGCTTGTTGATTTGACTTGCTTAGTTCAGCAACTTCACCTCAACTTTTTTCTCCCCACCCTCAGAGCCACAACTTCACACTTGCAAATGGTGAGAAGAAACAAAAACTTTTGTGGCTTAAATAATTGTGTCAAAGAATATTGCTAATTCGTGAGGGAGTTTATTTTAGAAAATTCATTAAATTTCTCTTCTCCACTACTTGGCAATTTCCAATTTTGGAGAGGTGAAGGGCGAGTTGTCACCAAAGTGGATCACGTTCATCATAAACCTTGCCTTTTTCAAAGATTCTTCCCTTTGTAAAAATTTGAATTTCCCATTTTGCTTCTTGTAACATTTTGTTATTTGAAATATTCATGGGGGAATCATTTAACTTATTTAATATTTCCAGCAATTTTACCCCCTTACATGGGCACATTTTATCATGTATCATGTCTTGTGCCTTGGGTGCATTCACCTATCTTCCTCCCAATTCTTCATGTCCTAGAAATTTTCATACGGTCTTGTTCCTCTCTAGGCACACTTGAGGGGGTGTTGTTTTATTTTTCTTGCCTTAGAATTATTTTATGTCATGTTCATGATGGGAGCATTTCTTACCTTGTCCCAAGGTGCGTTTGACCTTGGTGCTTAGGCACATCCATTATTCATGCCTTAGGCATATCCATCATTCCTTCTTAGGCACATTTCAACCTACCCGTTGAGCACATTTCATCTTATAACTTGGGGCGCATTTTACTCTAGATACCTTGGGCGCATCTAGATCCTTGTGCCTTGTGTTAGGGTGGACTTTCATCATGCCAAGGCGCATATGATCTTGTTGTTTCATGTTTAATTCCTTAGAAACTTCCATCCATCTTGGTGCTTTGGCGCATTTAGCCCATCTTGTCTTGGGTGCATTTGAATCCTCTCTAGGGTGCATTCAAGCCTTGAATGTTAGGTGCACTTGAGCCTTGCGTGTGTTTGATCCTATGCCTTAGGCATTTTTTGAGTTGTGTCTAGGGTGCATTTGAGGTCATGTCTTAGGCACATTGAAAGGGGTCTTACTCACTTCAACTCGTGTCTTAGGTGCATTTGTATCATCACCTTGGGCGCCTTTCATCTTCTGGCTTGGGCGCATCTTCATCTTATGCTATAAGTGCATTCAAGCATCATGAGGTGTGTTAGGATTTTGAATACTTAGTCTATTTTTCCCGGCTTGCCCTTATATTTCCATTTTTAGTAACTTCTAAAGTCCCTGTGATTTTCAAACATCTGCAACTTCTCGAGACTTGATATTCGCTCATCATGGCCCTCATGGCCCTACTGACCTATTCACACTTGCCTTTTGCGCTCACCTGCTATTTTAGGACTCGTTCTGGAGATGAATTACTAAAAATAGTAAGTGTGTGGATCGTGCTCAAATTTCACATGTAGACTCATTAGAAGATTCTAATCGCATTGGGATACACCTATTCTTCAGTTTTTCTCGAGTTTTTCCCTTCATTTTAGGCATAAAAGTAGGAAACCATAATTTCATTGCATGTGCTTTTGTTGGCCTCTGTTCAACGCCATTTTTATTACATACTGCTATGCTCTAGAAACTGAAGATCTGGAGCTGTTAAGGTGACATCATACCTGCTAAAAGTGGACTTGCTAAAAATAGTAAGTTCTCGAAATTCATTCAAATTTTGCATGCAAGTTGCTCAAAGGGCCCTAAACATGATGTAGCAGTCAAATTTTCAATAGCCCTAAGAAGAAGGTCCCAAATGGAGTACTTACTAAAAATAGTAAGTTGTCAGATTTCAGTGAAAATTTAATGGGAACCTGCCTAAAGCCTCCTAATTGCAGTGCCAAGCTCAAATTTCAATCAGCTCACTCAATTTGACCTCCAACTAAGCTTGAAGAATAAAAACCCTAATCCCATAAAACACACTCTAGACTTAGCCAAAATTCTAAATTGGGCCAAAAGGTGAGTACATCCCCGGAAAGACATAAGGAACAAGGAGAGACTGCCACAAAACTACCCAAAACTAAAGCTAAAAGACCCAAATGGAGCAAAAATTAGGGGGTACCCATTTTGAATGGGGTGATGTGTGAAAAGGTCACAACAAATCCCTTGGGATGATGAAATCTCTAAGAAGACCTCTTAAAGGGAAGGAGAGCATGTGTGCAAACTAGCACCCCTAGGTAGACACAAGACTTAGGTCAACTTGTTATTTTTGACCCCCAAGCTCACCAAGCAGTGCAAGGAGAGAGCATACATCAAAAAGAGACCCCACACATGACACACAAGATTAATTAACCTTTTAATGGAATTGAAATGTGCCTAGATTAGTGGTAAAAACTAAGTCCTTGACAACGTCCTACAAGAAATGTGTTAGTAGTTTCGTACGTCGATCTTGGAATATGCAAGGCTAAAAATAGGTGTTAGCAAGATCATAAGCACAATGAAGAATTAGCAGATTAGTACAAAATATGTAAAAATGAAAAAATAAATCAATAAATTACAAGCATTTAGGTTACCTACAAATTTTCCTCAGTACATAGCTTTGTCACTCTTTTGGAACATTTTTTCTTGTTTAGAAGTAGGGTTGCCTCTGTGTGAGTGGAATCACCTATCTAGAGTGAATCTACCTATCTAATGCAAGTTTTCCTAAGTGCATAATCACCCTTGTGCAAGTGTATCTGCCTTTTTAAAGTGTATCTAGTCAGGTGTACAATTTCCCTTATATAGGCATATCCACATTTTTGGAGCAGATCCGCCTCTGTATATGTAGATTTGCCTATTCTCTGAGAAAGGGTACTTGGGTGTTGGAGAGCTAAAGTGGATTTTCCTCTATAAGAGTGGACTCACTCTTTTATAGAGCAAATCTGCCTATCTAGGAGCACAATCGCCTTTGTGCAAAAAATTGTGAATGAAACTTCCAAGAAAATTGGAAAATGATGTTAGCAAACCCATGGCATTGGTCTATCCCATTGAGTGTTCCAGAATGTGTGCAAGGAAATTTGTGTCTAAAATGAAAGGAAATTGCAATAAAACCCAACACAAAGAAGCCAACAACAATCAAGATAAAGGCATAAGAGAGCTCAAAATTTCAAGAAATTTGATGAAAACCAAGTATGATGAAACCCTTGATGTGTAGATTCCCCTAGTTAGATTGATTCAATGTATGCTCAATAGAATTTCAACAACATAGCGTTACCAAATTTCTCAAAGATGTAGGATCCTCCAAAAATGGCTGTGTTTTTTTGCATGTGGAGTGGGATGAGATGAATGAACAACTAAGATTGGTTGTGAGGAGATCAATGGCTAGGGATGGTTGAGGCATCTCAACTCATGAGATGAGAAGATATGTTGGGTAGGTGATCTCTCAAGCCCTAGGATGGTGACAAGTGTCACCATGTGGAGGCTTGAGAAGGAGATTGTACCTCAAAAGGTACCATGTGGATGTGGGGAGGATCAAGGTCATAAAGGCCTTGATTTTCCTACATTCCCAATGTATGACAAGAAGAGGAATAAAGGAATTTAAAATTCTTTTGGGTACTTTTGGAAGAAAGACCCATGTGCCTAAAGTACATGGGTCTTTCCCAAAAGGAGAGAATTTAATGAGGAGGGTGTGTGAGGGGATAGGCAATAAATGGAAAGGGATTAACCCTTTCTTAATTGTGGGATTAGGAATGTGCAAGTGATTAGGAGATAGGTTGGGTGAAAATTAGAATTAAAGGTGAATGATTAGATGAGAAGTGGGAAAAGTTGGAGGATGTGACAAGAGGTGAGAGAAAAAGGAAACTAAATGGTTTTATTTTATTCATGTGAGGAAATAAAGTGACTAATTTAATTCATGTGAGGGAATAATGGTTTTATTTAATTTAGAGAAGAAAAGGGGACAAAGGTAATGTAATTAATTAATCATTTAATTACTTTAGGACCTTAGAAGAACTAGGGGTAAATTGATAACATTAATTAAATAATTTCAACATTATTTAATTAGTGGGGATAGAAGGCGATTAGACAAAACGACAAGATAAAATTGACCAAACACAAGTGGCCAATTTTAAGTGTCTACAAAGGCATTCAATAGATCAAACTAATAGTGAGATAGATAAAAGGTTACAATTTTCTTATGAAACAACAATACTGTATAGATCATTAGAAAATATTGCTAAGAAACAAGGACATACACATAATAGTCCTTGAATAATTTACATTCCTTAGGTAGCAACATTCAAACAAATGATAATAGAATACAAAATATTGATAATAAGTTATTAGAGCTTCAAACAAGTCTTAATTGGCTTGAAGTAGAAGAAAAGAAGATTCCAATTAAGCTAGAAAATATTTAACACTTGCTCTAGGAATGTTATTAGAACTAAAATATAAAAGTCAAAATCTTGAAAAAATTTGAAAATAGGATCCCAAAATCTTATCCCTTTATTACGATGATGGGGAACAACATACCAATTTAATCATGTATTTAAATATTAATGAAAAACCATATCTTATAGAACATATTAGAGCATGGTCTAATAATTTTCTTATTACACTAAATGTTTATCAAAATCCCTAATGAAACTACTATCATAATGGTACAATACCTCTAGAGAATCGCTACACAATGACGACAAGAAAAAAAATGTTAGAAAAAAATATAAAACTTTATCTAACTCCAAATCTTATAGAAAATATTTCCCAACTACTAGTAGATGAATTTTATCCTAAATTTGAAAATAAGGATGCTACCAATATAAAAATATTATGTCATAAATGATGCTTTGTGATCCACCACAATTTGAAGCATGTTCTAATGTGCTAAAATGTGCTTACCAAAATTTAATATCTTGAAGGTGTTCCATATGGTTGTTATGATAAACTACATATCTTGACACTGAACAAACTCAGCATACAATATGGCAGATTTTCTTGAAATTATGTGATCCCATGTTATTGCTTTCATTAATAAACATGTACAAAAGTTTACCAAGCACCAAACCCAATGTCTTGCTCCTCAATTCTCTGAAACTAAACTCTATGGCTCGAATCCTTTTACTCAGAGCCATAAGCAACACAAACACAAGAAGCTAAAGCTTTCTTTTTGTCAACGCTCTTTTAATAACTATCACTAATTCCTTCATGAATAATGCAAAGTCATTATTTTTGGGTGCAGGTTGACATCCAAGGGTCCCAAACAACTGTCTTTCCTTTTGTGTTTTCTATTGGATTTAGAACAATGCATATAATTGAAATATTTCACATATTTTCATTCATGTTTATCAAACAGATTGTATTGTTTTTCGCTTTGTCCTTTTTTATTATGCCATGTTTCTTGTGTTCCCTCTACTTCTATCATTAACACACTTTTTGTTTTTGTTATGATATCATGTAAGAAAAATTCAAAAATGCTAGTTTTTTCCTCTTTTTTCTTGTAATTGATTTTATATGTTGACTTTTTTTACATTATAATATATATACATGAAATAAAAAATTTAATAGCATAAAATTCTCAACTACAATTTCTAAATATCATATTTTTCAATGTGTTACAATAAGTAACATTATGCTTGAGAGATTTTTTTTTTCTTTTTCATATGCATATTTCTTACATGATATTTTTCTCTTAGAAAAAAACATTTTTATGGGTAATTTATTCTTTATCTCATACCAATCTCATTATGTGTTGCTCTTTATCTAATAATATCTCGCACGACGTTTGTTTGCTTATTGGGAGCAAATATAGGGTTAAAATTATTGTTCCATTTGTTTTGAACTTACACAATCATATATTTCACAAGCAAAAGTGTAAGAGTTGATATAGAATGCTCTATACCTTGCAAAATTTGATTGAAGATATAGCCACCTAAGATCTAGGAGCTTCAATGAAAGCACAGGGGAGATCAAATATGAGAGAATAAAAGTGTTCTATCAAAGAATGCAAATATACAATGATAATGGATTTGAATGAATTGATTAAGTATACAAAGAGAACTCTTTGGTTATATAGACCAAAGTGATACATATGATTACATAAGACTATAACACATGTCTTAATCTTATGACTTGAGACATAAAGTGATAAGTATCCTATATGTACCCTAAACTAGTGTGAATAGCATTTGGGTGATGAACCAATTAGGTAAATCAAGCCGTTCACACTAACAAAAAGAATACACTGGCCCAAAATTTCTATTGTATATGTCCATCATGAAAACCTCTTTCCTTACCTCAAATCAATTTCATAACTTTGTATGCAACCTATTGGAGGGGACATATATCCCATTCTATCCTATCACACACAAACATAGACTCCACAATGATAAAAGTATTGCTTTGGTGGGTCCTACATGACACACCTTGGGTAAAGTAACTCTATAACATGAATCCTACATTACACAATGGTTAAAATGACACCTTTATGGATCCTACAATGTGCAATGATTGAAGTGATTATGCCATGAGTCTTGCACCACTTACACTAACAATGAATAGTATCCTACAAGGAGCCAACTTGGTACCAACTTTGTGACTATTGCATACAACATTATCCCTTTTTCTCCAACCACTTTTCTATAATTTCACGTTGGCCAATGCAATCACATCTCTGTGACTCCCTTCCAAGATTTGGACAAGATAGAATTCTCTAGGATTGTGTAGATTGTTATGGCAATATGTGTGTTGAGGATGTTTTTATTACATATATTAATATTTACTTCTTGTGTTTTGCAAAAATAAATACATTGCTCAAGCAAAGCCACGAGAAATAACATAAAGCAATTCTTGTATATCCATTCTGAATTAGGTATAATGTTTACAATTACTTTTTTCTTTGGTGCATGATTCACTTAACCTTACATTCGTGCTAAAGCAAAGGAAAAATGTAGAGATGAAAAGTGCCTACTTAGCACTGTTCCTTCTTGTTTAATACCTACTCTTAGCTCCTTTGTTTTAATAAGCAATGCAATAGCCTTTGTGGTCATTTGGTGCATGAATTACCCTAAATCTTGTAATGCGCTTCAAATTCATCCTTTTATAGACATAAACACCCCAATTCCACATTAGTCCTTGTCATCTAAGCACCTTGGGCACTATCATACCCATAGTTTTACCTAGGGGACAACCGCATGTGGTCACATCCCCAATGTTCAAAATTAAATTTTCTAGTTCTCACACTTGTATTGTTCACTCCCCTTCATGCCCCTACCCTTTCTATGGTCAAATGGTCAAAACAATCACATAATTATTAATTAAATACAAGGATAATTACATGAACACACTACAAGAAACACAAGAAGAAAATACAAGGCATAACAAGCAACAATAGGCACAAACACATCACAACGCAAAAGCTATTACTAAACCTTCATAGATACAATTGCACACACCCACATTAGTCACTAGATACTCTATATCTTCACAAAGGAAGTCATTATCAATCTTTCAAATCTTCTATGGGGTTTGATTGCAATCAAGTCTTGAAATTCAACCTCCTTATGACAAGCTCCCAAAGGTCCTACTACACCATTTCCCCAAATATCGTAGGTCAAAAATAGATTATAGAATTACAAAGGATAAATTTGTGGCCATACAAAACACCCTCATAGTCGAGGGACACTATCATGGTTGTAAAGGCATTACCACCCCAAAAGGGATAGAACTACACACAATCACACCATATTGACACAAGGGCAATGAGCAAATAAGACACAAAAGATGACACACTTCTAATATCAACTTCTAATGTAGGGCAACTTGAAGTAAAACAAGAGCACAACACCTACCTTTACAAGTGACTAAGCTTCTCTAAATCTCATCATCTTATTTTGTGTTCCATGAGTAATCTCTTTTTCTCTCTTTGATTTACACTTGATATTTTGTTGTACTATACAATCATGTTAGACTCTAGATTAAAGAAATTAATTAAAAAAAAAAAAATCAAAAAAGACCAAAATTTGAAAAATGTCAAAAAGGGGATTTTTTAGTAGTAGAAGCAAATTCTGAGACACATTTTAGGTGTATTTGATTAGAGGGGAAAGACATTTTTTAAAGCTTGTAGAAAGATATTTTTTTGGATTTTTCAATCATAGAAGAGAGGGAAGACCCAACTCATCTGTAACTTTTAGGTGTATTTGATTAGAGGTGAAAGACATTTTTTGAAAGCTTGTAGAAGGATATATTTTTGGATTTTTCAATCATAGAAGAGAGGGAAGACCCAACTCATCTACAACTTTTAGTTGTATTTGATTAGAGGGGAAAGACATTTTTTGAAAGCTTGTAGAAGGATATTTTTTTGGAGTTTTCAATCATAGAAGAGAGGGAAGATCCAACTCATCTACAACCAATCGACCATAATGTTAGGGGGCCAATTCCATTGTGACATCAGCATATATAATATATTAAGTTCCCTTACAACTTTCCATTCAAAAGAGTCATTCTCCAAATTGGTGTGCTGGTTTGGGGATCATCTATAATATTACCTTTACCTTTGTTTGTGTGATAACACTAACATTCATAATAAATTAATAAAGAGAGTTAGAACACATGTAAACATACAAACATAGGTAACAAACACAATTACTATGGAATGGTAGTTGACCTTCCAGCTTGTTATTAAATTTCCTTTGTTCCTGAACCAGTTGAGAATTGGACAATATACACACACGCATTCAAACGCACGACTCCCATAAGAATATTCGAAGGTTTGCTTCTTGTATTTATACATTTAAATTTTAGTTACAGAGAACAATGAATAGCAATGGTCTGCTTTATTTCTTCTCTTGTTAACTCTAAGGGTATTTCAATCTCTGCACAACATGCTCTATCCAGAGAGGCTCGTCAGTTCTACTCTAATCTATTCACTGAGGATTCTTTACCTGCTGAGGCTGATGAAAATAGAGTCCTTGCTTGTATTCCCTCTTTAATTTCTAACGAGTTGAATGCTTCGCTTATTCGCCCGGTGACTTTGTCAGAAGTGGAGGAGGTGGTGTTTGGGATGAACAAAGGGAAAGCTCCTGGCCCTGATGGGTTCCCAGTTGAGTTTTTCCAGGAGTTTTGGGATACTGTGAAGCTAGATTTGTTGGAGGTTGTTCAGGAGTCTCTTCACAGTAAGCAGATGCTTCGTGCCCTAAATGCTACTTTTCTGGTTCTCATTCCTAAGAAGGAAGGTGCAAACAAACTTGATCTTTTTAGACCTATTGCACTCTGTAACGTGGTGTATAAGATTATTACGAAGTTGATTGCTGAGAGGCTCAAATCTTGTTTGCCTATGATCATTTCTGAGGAGCAAGGCGGCTTTGTGGTTGGTCGACAAATTCTAGATGGGGTGGTGATTGCGTCTGAAGCCATTCATTCCATGGCTACCTCTCAGGATAGGTCTATGTTTATCAAGTTGGATATGGCCAAAGCCTATGACAGAGTTAAATGGAGTTTTCTTTAGAAGATTCTAATGGCCTTTGGTTTTTCCTCTGATTGGGTGAGTTGGATTTTGAGTTGTGTGACTTCTTCCTCCTTTTCGATTATTGTGAATGGGGAACCTTCTGAGCTTTTTGGGGCTTCTAGGGGCCTTCGTCAGGGGGATTTTCTCTCTCCTTATTTGTTTATTATTTTGGTTGAGGGGCTTGGCCGACTTCTTAGATCTCAGGTTTCACATGGCTTGATTCATGGTTGGCGGTGGGGGATGGGCTTGCCTACGCTTTCTCATCTCCAATTCATGGATGATACCTCTCTTATGGGACTGGCTCGTATTAGAGAGGTTGATTCCTTTAGGAAAACTTTGGACATCTACCTTGCGGCTTCGAGCTAGAGAGTCAATGAACAAAAGTCTTCTATATTCTTCTTTAATACTCCTCAAGCTATCCAGCGTCAGATTGCTGCTATTTTGCGATTTCAAATTGGGTCTCTTCCCTTTGTCTACTTCGGTATTCCTCTTGTTGTTGGCCGTCAGCCCAGATCCTCTTGGCAGTAGTTGCTTGATAAGCTTAGGCGGAAGGTTACTCATTGGACTCATCGTTGGTTGTCTTCTGCTGTTAGAGTGACTCTTCTCAAGTTTGTTATCCAAGCCCTTCCCATCTACAGGTGCTTAGTTCAAGCGGCTCCTATGTATTTCCTTAAGGAATTTGATGCTCTTTCTCATCAATTTCTTTGGAGCGGTAATTTGTTGTCTTCAAAATGGAACCTTGTTAAGTGGGAATCAGTGTGTAGACCAAAGCAAGAGGGTGGTCTTGGTTTACGCTCTGCTATTTTGAATGGGAAAGCTCTTGCTGCCAAGCTTTACTGGCGCTGGTGCACTCATCAGCACCAGTTATGGGCTCATATTCTCAACCATAAATATTGGTGTCCCTCATTTTTGACTTGTTAAAAATTGGGATAACCTATCAAAATTTTGATAGAATTTGAAGATTTTCTCTTCTAAGGCATGTTTTACGAGGTGCAAAGGTTAGAAAATTTTAGTTTTTGGTCTATAGTCCTTTTGGCTAACATTTTTCACTCACTCTCGTCCGTTTTCGTGAAATTCTGAGTCATTTTTAGTGTCTTTTTGACCAAATTCGGGTTTTTTAGGCAACTCAGTAGAATAGGGAAATTTAAGCTTAAGAGCAAAATTGCTAAAACTTTCAAAAATTCCGAAATTGCTAAAGCTTCCAAAAATCCCGAAATTGCTAAAACTTTCAAAAGTTCCGAAATTGCTTAAGTGACTCAAAAACCCGAATTTGTTTGAAGTCTTCATTTTTGACAAAAAGCAAAATTGTCATATGGCTTTAAAAACCCGAAATGCAAGTAAAAGGCATTTTTGAAGTTTTACAAGTCATTTTTCAATTGCAATGAGGATCTAAAAACCCGAAATGCAAGTAAAAGCCATTTTTTAAGTTTTACAAGTTATTTTTCAATTGCAATGAGTATCAAAAAACCCAAAATGAGTTTTGCAAGTGTTTTTGTGAATTTTGAAGCTTGCTCTTACTCATATGTACCCCGATTGAAGAGATTTTGGCATGAAAAACACTTGGCAAGGTCTGCAACTTTATTAAATTCTCCATTTTTGCTCTACCATTGCCACATTTTTGCAGATTTAAGTTTGTTCAAGGCGCCTAGGGTTTTATTTATTTATTTATTTTTCTTTATTTTGGTTTGTAAACTCTTGTTAGAGGTATGTTCTTTGTTTCTTTTTATTTTTCTGTTTTCGTTGCTTTAAATCTTTTGTTCTTGGGTTGCCTTTCTATGGAGATTAAGATTGCATATTTAAAAAAATGTATGGCTGAAAATGCGTTTTTCCATTTCACAAACCCTTCATTCATGTCTCTTTCATACACCATCATACTTCATTCGCCCTTCATTCATAAAAAACGTTTTTCTCTCTCTTTCATTCACTTGCCTTCATTTCATATTCATTTGCCATTACCATTTTTGCTGTCAGCCTTCCAAAACCCGAAATTCACTTGTGAGCCCATTTTTGCATCAAATTATCCCTTCCCTTGTCAGTCTTGTTTACACATATGATCTATCAAACCAATAAATCAAGGCATGGGCATTGTTTTATAACAATTTCATCTTGAATAAGGTATTATGGGTTCTTCATCAGTGAACAAAAGAAGAAGAGATACAACAATAATTCATGGAGCAGCTCGAAGGTCAATAATCCTCATGAAACCATCTGGGGACAAAGTGAATCAAGCATGGAAAAAGGACGCAACGAAGAGAAGAACTTCCTAAAGAAATGGCACTACTCCAAGCCTGTGATAAGGTTGAAGTTCGCCAAGGATACAAAGATCATTAAGAATGCAAATTCTCGTTCCAAGTTCGAGATCTCTTCACCAATCCTGAATACTTCAAGTTCTAAAATCCTGAAGCAGCATGAAGATCATCACAGATGAAGGATGATGTAGTTAGAGTCGTGTCTTGGACACTTAAAATAATTTCAATTATGTATTTTACTTTCGACAAAGTATATGTAAAAACAAGTTTTGCAATTGCAAGTGTTCTTTCCTTGCAATTTTGAAAAATGTAATTACATGTAAAATCTTACAAAACAAATCACAATTTGGATTGTAATTTTGAATAAGTCAATTGCAATTAGTTATCGGTTGAGAGATTTTCTCAAGTTTGTTGAGATCCTCCCACCTTTCTCTCCAGACCTTCCTCCTATAAATACTTGAGGGTGTCTATTGTAATTTTTTATCTTTTGGCAATGCAACAAAATTCTGCCAATTTGTGTATGCATTCTAAGACTTTGAGTTTAGATGTAAATCAAATTGCAATCAATAAAGAAAACAAATTGCTTCCAAACTTTGTGTTGATACAGATTGTGATGTGACGACATTATTTGGAATTGATTGTGAGTTTTGTGGTGTTATACAAGAGAGATTTAAACTCAATCTTGCAAACTTTGAGCTGCAAATTGTGTTTAAAATTTTAGATTAGTTTTCAAATTTGATACTACAGACTTTGAACTGTTTGTCACGATTGAAGCTATTATAGAATGCTCAAACAAAGGGGGTAACTTGCAGACTTTGTGTTGCTTTTATTTTCTATTTTGAGCTGCTACATACTGTACTTGGTTACTAGAAAATCATCTATAAAGGTTGATAGGAGAGTAAGTTGTCAAAGACTTTGTGCTTTCAATTTGTTTTCCCGTCCCGGAGGAGCAATGGAGGACTTTGTGCCTTTATGGAAACTTTGCTTCTTTATTTGTTTACTTCATAAATCATTTATGTTTTCAGCTATGATTCTTTTCTGAAACAAGAGAAAAGAATAAGTGTCTTTTCTGGAAAAAGAGAAAAAGATAGAGTTTCACCCAGATTTAGAATAGATTTATAGTTATAGTGTATTTCTGAATTGTTAAAATAGACAGAAAAGGGGGAGCCTTCCCTTTGAAAATAGGAGAGTTTATCTCACACACTGTGGCTGAAACCACAATTTTGCATATCCTCAAGGTATACAAAATTTTCAACCAACAAATATCTTCGGGGTGTTGCTTCTTTTGAGGTCCCTCGCTATCCTCTGGAAGGGAGTGGTTCTATGATTTTCTACTTTGAAAGTGGGGGGGTACTGCAGTTGATTAAGGATGCTCTTTTTTGGATCTGTCATTCGGGGTCACAGGCTCTTTTTTGGTTAGATTCTTGGGATGGTCACCCTCCTATTCTCTCTTCTTTTCCTCATCTTCAGCCTCTTTCTGAGGTTTTTAGTGTGGTGGGATAATGTGTGTTAGGGTTAGAGATGGCGATATCTAACAATTAAAATGCAGATTTAAATAAAAGAGAAACTAAAACATACACAGAATAAATCATAACACGAGAATTTAACGTGGTTCACCTAACGGCTACATCCACCAAACCCAACATCCAATACTTTTATTATCGATTGCAAAACCTATTACAATCTCGCGAATAATGGGCTTTTTCTTCATCTGTAACCCCATCCCAACCCCTTTTAACAAGCTTTTAGAAGCTTCGAGAATTAGGGTTTTACAATGTCGGTTTTCTTTCTTTTTGAGATTTTTCCTTTTTCGCTGACGACCAAAAACGGCAATTTCTGGTTCGGCTCCCCACCCGGCCCGGCCTAGCCCCGGACCCTAGCGAGGGCGAGGGCTGTGGTGTACAGTATACCATGGGCTATACAGTATAGCATGATCAGTCGCCACATACCAACATTGTGGAGCATTATAAGGTGGTGTAGCATAATGGTTTGGTTCTACGTTTTCATTGGAAGCATCCTTTTGAGTGGCCACCAGGAGGGTCTGAGGGGGATAGGCATGAGCTTTCCCAACTTTTGGCTTCCCGTGCTTGTAATTCTTTGATAGGACCTGATGTCTTGGCTTGGGATGGTTCAGACTTGTCTGGAAAGTACTCTGTGGTTACCGGTTATAAGCAGATTGGTAGGCAGATGTTTGGGGACATTGAGGTCCCTTGGTGGAAGCAAGTTTGGCACAAGTTGTCATGGCCCAAGTGCAACTTCTTTATGTGGTTAGTGGCTCAAAATCAGTGTCTTACTTGGGATAATTTATGTAAGCGTGGTTTCCAAGGCCCCTCTATATGTGTTTTGTGTCATAGCTGTGAAGAGAGTGTCTCCCATATCTTCTTCCAATGTTCCTATGCTAGGGAGATTTGGCACTTCTAGTGGGGGGTGTGGAATACGGCCTGCTGGCATGCTTCCTCTTTGGTGGAATTTGGGGAACGGTGGGGCAGGGCCCCTGTTTCCACCTCCTTTCTTCAGGCTGCTTGGGTTCTTGGGCCTTCCCTTATTATTTGGAACCTATGGTTGGATAGGAATAGGTAGATCTTTCAGGATTCGAGGTTGATGGCTCCTCACCTTTGGAGGAAAATTTTACACTCCTTAGGGGAAACTATTGCGGCTAAGTGTGATATGACTATGCTAGTGGACCCTCGGGATGTTGGTTGTTGTAATTGTCTTCATCTTCCTCCTCCGCAACAACAGCTCATGCGCAACAGATGCAAGCATCCTACCCCAAAGGTGAATAGGGATGGAAGATGGACCCCTCCTCCCTTTGGAGTCCTAAAAATCAACTCGGATGGCTCTTCTCGTGGAAATTCAGGTCATGCTGGCATTGGGGGTGTGGGCCGAGATAGTTCAGGAGATGTTTAGTTTATTTTCTCTGTGTATAAGGGTCTTCATATGAATAATCTTATGGAGGCTCAGACCATTTTATTGGCTGTGGAGCAGGGCAGTCGGTTGGAATGGCAAAGGATCATATGTGAGTCTGACTCCTAGGTTGTGGTGAACTTACTGAAAAGGCAGTATATGGATAATGTGAGTTGACAGTTGGCTTTGATTGTTGAACAAATTCTCACTCTCTATGCCTCTCTTGAGTATATTACTTTCAATCATATTCCTCGTGAATGGAATGGTGTTGTTGATTGCTTGGCTAAATGGGCTTCTGATCATATGCATGATTGGAATTTGGTGGATCGGGGCCAACTACCCCTGGATTTGTCTCATCAATTGGATCACTTGGTTGAACTTGATAGGGCCATTTAATGCCCTTGCTTTGTAACGTTTCCTTGATTTAATAAAAATTTTACCCCCTTTATGTTAATAGCAATGGTCCACAAATGTGACATTTCGGAACAATACATGATTTCTGCATGTCATTAATCAAAGAGAACCAAGATCACTTAATTCCAAAACCGTTCGTTTATAATTCCTGAATGTGGAGACCTTCCCGATTTTCAGAAACTTGTTAGATTTGTTTAAATTCATAAGTACATGTAGATGACAAGGTTCCTGCCAACACTGGCTTGATACTACGAACTTTCCATCCACTTAACACCAAACTTTTGTTTTAACCGAAACCCTAGTACCCCTTGGCAAAGTATACACCAATGATGAGTAAGAATTTGCACCAACTTTGAGCCCAGATTTCAAAGACAATAGTATTTACTAGTGCGAGGTTTCTATAAGTGAGTGCCAACCCTAGTAAACTAAGAGATCAAATTTTAAAATGTTTTCAGTCTTTTTCAAGTGTTAACTTCAATGGTTAATGCTTAACTTTCAGGTGCCAGTCACCATGAAATTTTGATGTTTAATCAACTTATCAATAATGGTTATCAATCTTGCCACCAGTAGGTTGCAAGGCCATGATAGTGTGAGATCCAAAACCATTGATGAAAATTAAATGTACACAACATTTTCCCAGAAGCTTTGTTACTCTACAACAGTGACAATCATTACCATACATACTCATCTTTTATAATTGTGATAAGGTACAACTTGTTTTCCATATCAATGTCCACATTGGTCTACACGGTAATGGCAATATAAACATACTTCGCAAATGTAATGACAAAAAAGCATCCCGGAATTCTTCTGTTATAAATAGCAATCTAATGTGTCTAAATTGCCTTCTACAACCGGCACATGTAGTTGGTCTCCTTTGGCTGTCGACATTTGCCATTTGAGAATGTTTGGGTTGGTACTAGATTTCAAGATACAATCATTTTTATGTCAACATATTGCCAAGCACAAAACTTGTATTAACCACTTAATCTCCCATAATAACAAACGTTAAGACTCACTTGTATAATAAAATGATATATAATTCGTATTCAATTGAATTCATTGATAATTTTAACTTTTCTCTCCTCCGATGTTCAAGTAACACTGCTTAGTCTATTCTAGTAGCCTAATCAAGAGTCTTGATACTATAATAGCTGGACAACTACTAAGACAACCTCAAACTGGTGAACCAAGAATATTTTGTCTATATACCTTTGAATTCCCAGGTTTATGGTCAATTCAAACACGCTTTAGTCTAAGATCTAAGCAATAATGCTTAATATTAAGTGATTAACAAAAAACAATCATCATAAATAACATGGTCGCAACATATATATTATTCTTGTTTTAAAGCTTCTTGTACATATAATCATGAGCTAAGAACCATCGTTTTCATTGCATTGCTTATCACAATCAATGAGGGATTGCCGCGTATCTTACAATAAAAACTGCTTTGAAAATTCCTCTTTCATTTATTGTACATATTTTTCAGACTCAATCTAATAATTTGGAACATAGAAAGTCCATATGTCAAGACTCGAATAGTCAAGAACAAAGAATGTCATTTTGAAACATACGAAACTCAAGGCTCTCTGTAATGTCAGATGAGACAAATAGCCTATTAAAATGAACATATCCACTCCCATGAACTTTAGAGTTTCACTCTTCAGTTCATATCATGTTTTACCCATACTAATTGAAGCAAGTTTAAGCATATGTAAGTTTGCAAAATAAAATATCTTAGAAAAACAACCCAACAATCCGGAACATTCTCATTTTGTTGGTGCGTCTCAAGTTGTCTATTGGTCTGGAAAGATTATACGTCTTTCCAACCCATCTGTCGAGCTCTCTGTTCCCATAGTGCTGTTGCTTTCCTCTCAGTTATTAATGATGCCTCTGCTCTCTCTCTAGCTCCTTCACATGTTTCTATTCCAGCATTACATTTTTCTGCTTCTTTCTGGTACTGAGAAGCCAGTTTCTTGGCATCAAGTAACATCATCTCAGCATGTTGCTGATTTTCCTCTGCTACAGTTTCCTGTAACCTTAACTCCTCTGAGACAAGATCAGTGGAATTCTTTTCCATCTCCTCCCTAATCTCAGGTTTCCCACAGTCTGTACCATCCACAATACATTTGAAAGAAGTCAGCAATCAAATGTAATGGCCCAACATCAAGGTCTAGCAATGATTAAGTTTTTCAGACCAATTGAATTTCAGTCATGTTTCCAGGCAGATACAAACAATAATCCAACATAATAATCCATCAAGCTAAAAGGAGGATATTCAGAAACATTCACCCTGTTATAGACCATTGACCATTTCAAAAAGCTGTGCTCACACAAATGCATGTCTGTGTGTCTGTGCCTTTGCATGTAATAAGGAAAAGCAACTAATGTAGATTTAAATGTTATCAAGGATACATTGTTCTTACATAGCATATGTGATACTAACTTACTACTTGTAGTCATTAGCTATTGGAATTCACTCCTTAATTTTCCAGGATGTATGATGGCATGTATTGGTCCATACAAATAATATAGAATCCATTTCATGATATATTATTTCCAAGCTAATTCAAGCAGTAATAGATTGTTTCAAGACAATTACCATTCATAACATCCATCGAACCCAGCCAGTAGGTTAATAACTGTTTTCAGCACTCCTTTCAGTTTTACCATTTTGCTATTTGTTTTCCAGGGGGCCACCAGCACACCTTGATACCGTGCTACCATTATCCATAATTCTTTAGCTCTAAGCGTCTACCATATGATGAAAATTTTGCTGAAATCATGCCCAATTTTTGTTTTATATACCAAGGAAAAGCCAAAATTCTCTTTAGTTACCAAAGCTGTTTCTGCACAATTCTAGCAGGAACTAATTTGAGATGTAAAAGTAAGACCTACCTGATATATGCCAAGAAAAGTTTATTACAGAGATTAAATTCAATTGCATACATCTTTCAGCATCCAACCTTGAGGTTAACATCATTCAAAGTTTTAGATTATGAGGATGACATGGTTAAAGTGTGTGATAGAAGATGCTAAAATCCTCGACATCAAGGACTTTGTCTTGCAAAAAATGTTTTTTGAAAAAATGTTAATAAGGAAATTCACACTATACTCACCAATCCTCCTCTGAATGGTTCTACATGACTCACTAATGTATGGTCAACCACACAAGCAAGGAATGAGATAGATCCTACTATTTATTATATCTTGGATCAACCAAGTCCTTAGTAACTGAACATATTTTTAAGTGTACTCCTTGATTAGAAAGTTAATATACCTCTGCTTTCAGATTTTTGCAATTTCATTAGAAATCCGTTGTATGGATAAAATGCCTGCAGAAGGTTTATCAGAATTATATGTGCTTTAACACATTTCACGTACTCTTGTGGTATTCCTGAAACCCCTTGTTATTCGTTTCTTTTTATACCAATTCCTCTCAAAGACCTTTGCAAGGTGTTGCTTTCCTGATTCAATATGCTCCGCAGCTGTAATTCCTAAGGCTCCAGTTGTGAGGAGCTCACGATCACCAGCTTTCTGCACTGGGTGGTGATGGCAAGAGGCCTATGAATATAAGTCTGTGACACCTCTAAGAATTGTCACATTTGCATTTTGAAGGCACATCCAGAATAGGTACAACACCATCAACTTCCAGTTAAATATTATTATGGATGCTACTGAGATGCACTTGGAAATCTTCAAGGCTCTACTTTCCATGTGGCCAATTCATATTCATATAATGAACATATCTCTTTTACCATTAGGATTTCAGGGGGGACGAGCTAAGTTCCATTCTTCAAAACATTACATAAAGAGGTTTGCAACAACTGGAGGTAAGGGAGACTCCACAACCACTTATATCACTTGTTCATAAAATTGCCCTGGAAGCTACAGAAAGTTAATCCCAAACAAAGCTCTACTAAGATTTCAGTTCTTTGATATCAGAATCTTTGTGAACAAGAAGATATCACCAAAGCTTAGCAGAATCTTGCCAACCCCCACCTTCATATCCTTGATGAAATTAACACAATCAGTTGTCTTCAATAAAAGAAAATTATTACCCATGAAGGGCTTGAGCTTATTATCCAAATAACCTGCCATTAGTGGGCGCATGGTATCTACAATTTTTCACAGTGTAGCACTCTCCTCGTGAGTTTCTGGTTGGTCAAATATTCACATGTTACCTTTGAGTTATTGTTGGGTCTTCCGCAAAATTCAGGATCCAAGGGTTCCTATATTACTTGGTTTTGGGTAACAAGGCTCAATAAAAATGACTTCCTATTTAAGACAACTCAAAACGATGATAAAGGTAAATGGGCAATTTGGAGGGTGCTTGCTCATAGATGGGGTCATCTCACATTGGATGGATCAATTGTGTGGGAGTTGCACATGCTTATTGAGGAGGAATAGCATAAAATTGTATTATTCAACACTCCATTGATAGAGATTGGCTCTGGTTCTATCACAATGATATTTGAATTTCCGAAGTAATAAGCTCTACCATATTGTGCATAACTGCTTAGCTGTAGTTTCTGCCTTAAACAAGAAATACAGCAGTTTGGACAACAATTTTTAGGGGATTGCCATGCTTAAAAGCATTTTGTGCAATAGGATAGCCTACACATTGAGAGCATTTGCAAAGTTTCTTATTTACCAAAATTTTCTGAAATTCAGATCAATCAAAACCAGATTTACAGATGACAGACTTCCAGAATGAAAAAAGAATAGTAACAGTTAAGCACATATTTTGCATGTGTCTAATTACTAAATTGTGTTGGGAGACAGTTTCAGCTCACTCGTAAGGCTCATCCACCTCTAAGCTGTTGTGTAAAGCAGACCATTTGTTTTGAGTCATTATAGTTGTATTTGGCAATATATCTAGACTATAATTTTGCATACTCTTCAGCATATATGGCATATAAGTTTATTTGAGAATAGACTTGAGCACGCTAAATCATTTATATAGATTTTGATAATTTGTCCTCCCAAGTCAAGGCTAATGGATATTTGCTAAGAATGTGTAATGTCCCCATTTTGACCATACACTTTTCTTTTGGATTTAGCCTATTTCCGGAAATCCGTAGGCTAAGCTGAAGTAGAAAACTAGGGTTTCCTCTTTCAGATTCTGTTCAGTTGGCATTCAGATGGATGTTGTGCAGACTTACTATTTATAGTAGTTTGCTATTTTTAGCAAGTCTATCTTTTGGCAGTATCTATCTAGCAGCAATTCAATCCTTTGCGGTTCAGTGTTCAGTTTGGCTTTTTGATAGTTTTGAAGTTAACTTACTATTTTTGGCAATTGCTATTTTTAGTAAGTTCATTTTTGGCAGAAGCATCATCATCAACTTGGTTCAGTTTGGCACTTGTCAGTTTGCTATTTTCAGCAATTCATCAGTTGCAGCTTGGGCATTGTATTTGGTTATCTCCTTGGACTGAGTTTCAGACTTAGTCAATTTTCATGTCTTAAAGTTGTACCCCACGCCTAGGCTTGATGACTTCAAGTTGTTTTAAAGAAGGGGACATAAAGGGGTCAAGTAAGCATTTAATTATTTAATAAATGCTTTATTGTTGCAATATGAAATGGATGCCTAAAGGGGAAGTTGAATGATATTTTAATATTTCAAAAAAGTGAAATGCTTAAAGTGGTCCCTTTTGGAAGTTGAAGTGATTCAACTTCTTGGAATTTGAAGAGTCTCTTGTTGCTTCATTTGCCAATTGAAACTTATATATTGCTGCTGTTTGAAGAGCTGATTATCCATGAATTTATGCTAATGTTATGCTGTCGAAATGACAACTTGGTTTTTACTTCGAGGGATGCTTACCTCCTAGTTTCAATCCAATTTCGTATTTGAAATACAACACCTAGTTGGTTTTCATTGCTACTTCTCATCCAGACTAGCAGATTGAGCTCAACAGTTGAAGTTTTTAATGATATTTCCAGTTTTGAAGTTGCTGATGCAATCACAGCTGAAAGTCGAATTTGTATACAGCTTTGTGAGTAATTTTTATTTTGTTCTGGGCATTCGAGAATCTGATTTCTATGCTTTGGGCGACCCCTTCCACAAATTTCCAGATTTCTATTTTGAGTTGCTGATTTTTAATGACAAAATCGCCCCTCAAGGAGGGCCGTACCATTCTTGAAAGCATTGGAATTCGTGCTTGAATTATATGCTGAATTTTGGTGCTGTTTTGTGATATGTTTTTGGGCGCCTACCTCCTAGAAGGCTTCTGCAAAAGACATCACTCAATTCGGAGGTAATTTGGTGAAGTTATGAACATTTAATTGGTTTCACAATTGCTGGTTATTCATTTCCAGAATTGTTATTTTACATCAGACTTGTTAAATTTGAATCTCCAGTCCTTTCTTCATCATTTATTGTTGATGACTATCATGGAATCATCTAGTATCATGGTACATTGAATCTATTGTAATTTTCATGTAATTTGCAGCTCTTTTTCCATATTGTAAGACTGTAAATAGTAGTACTGTTTCAGTCCTTTATTGCTGCAATTCTTTCTTTAATTTCACATTAGTACCCCTGGATGGTTTACCGCCAGTGTGGATAATTGGATTTGTATTACTCTTATACCCACTCTCAAGTGGTGAATCCCCACAACTTTGTGGATGCCTGCCGCAGCAGACGAATTGTTTTAATTGTAATCTTTTCCCCCCACTGTTTGGTGGTAGTGTGGAAATGCTCTTCATGGCTGGTTATCCGCCTATTCATTTCTAGTTTCAATTCAACACTCCGTCATATGTTAGCACCTCGCCCTCAGTGGGATCTTGAGTGCACATTCTTGACGTTGAGTAGTTTCTTTCAAGTATTTTTCATTTAGCTCCTCCGCCATATGACAACACCTATTCCTCATTGGGATTGAGTGTGCATTCTTGGTGTAAGTTCTTTTCAAGTTTGGTTTTCTATTTGGAGCTAACGCTAATCAAGCTGGTTAAGTGCTGGTTATGTTGTGTTACTTCATCGAAAAAATTGGTTAGCATATTTCAGAATGCTAAGGCCTACAGTTCAAAGCTCAATCTAACTCTTTACTACTTTAGCAATAGCGAGTTCTTCACATATATTAAATTTTGTATATTGAGTAATAAGAAAAAATTAAAAAGAAATTGCTAATTGCAAAAAAATCTTTAAAAATAACATTTTCTTTAACGCCAATTTGAAAAACTAGTCACAATTTTATGCACAGAAAAGAGATTCATCTATAAGCCATGCCATTACTATATATAAAATTGTGTATAAATGTATGTGCAAGGCTCAACAAACTATTAGTATAGTATCCAAGTACAACTCATAATCAGTTGAATGGAATGTGTTAGGGAGCTTTATGTTAGAAACATCCATACGTCTTAGCTACCTTTTACAGATTACCCATGTGATTAGCATACACTACTATGTCCTCTTACAACATACCATAACTCATTTCAGCAACTCTAAATATTCCTCAATGCATTCTTTAAAAGCTACCCTAGTCTGAGTCATTTATGGACTACGATAATAAGTAAGATCCAAACTAATCACAGAAAAAATGCCAGAAGACAATAGGAAAGGCATAAATATGCCTAATTTTGAATGAATGTTACTTTTGTGATAATGCGGTGAGAGTGTCAGAAGAATAACTCAAGCATTTTCAGTCTCTATAGGGTTATTTACAGGTGATGATAACACCAAACATTTTCATGACTTTAGTACTCTCTTTCTGGGGATCAACTACCTGCCCAACCGGTAGTAGCAACTTGCAATGTTTCTGGCTTGAATTAAATCCAGAATCATCAACACATTAATCTAGAATATATACACAATTTGGAAAGCAACCATAATCCCCTTCCTGATAATGCAATCCCACTAAGCCAGTAGAAAAACTAGGCAACAAACATTGCATTGAACCACAAGCTAGAGTCTATGATATGACTAGCATAAGCATTATAGTCTCTTATCATTATGCATATGTAACACCTCATTTTATAATGAAAATACTATATTGTAAAATAAACAAAAACTTCACATAGTAATTACAATAACAGCAACATTAGCATCCAAGCCAAATATTCACTCAGAATAATAGCATCAAATCTAATATGCAAATAGTAAAGTAGATAAAAATTTCATAAACTTTCGATTGCAAATGAAGAATAAATATTTTCTCTCCTCTCCTTTATATTGAGCAGTGAGTTGGGATATGGCTAGGAATTGAATGTTTTGAAGAAGCTCCTATCCAAAGCTTGATCATAGGTTCAACATCAAAGGTAGTGGTTCTTCTTTCCAGATTTAATGCCATTTGCATGGCTTTCCAGACATGGCAGGTCTATCAAACCTTAATCCATGTTGAATTCCCTCACCAAAAACTCTGATGTTAATGTCCAACCTTTTATATAGAACCATATTGTGAGTTCTAGTGGACAATTTAAGGTCTTGAGAACTGTGATATGCTACTTGCCTCATTTTCCTTAACTTGAAGAGTTACGAAAAATAAGTCCCAAACTGAAATTTGGTCCAAGTCAGAGTTCTTTCGCACAATATACATTTGTCCTGAAATATCAATCCAAAATCTGAGCCAGAAAGCCACTTCTTGTCCATCAAATTTGTATTGTATCTTGGGAGCACACACATGAACTTCTCCTGTTGCAAAGCCATTGCTGTGTGAGGGATAAGCTCCACTAAGAGTATAAGTTGTTATATATGAAGTGGGTGGCAGATTTCAAAAACTAGATGTTACTTCATTGTTGAAGAGTGGCAAGTTCACATATCCCTCATTGAAGTCTAATCCCATGCTGATATTGTTGTGGCTGTAGAAGGCTATGTTTTCTGGTATTCCGTCAAAGTCTAAAGATGTTGACGCCTCCATTTGAGAAGCCCAATGTCCTTCAAAACTACTGTTGATGATGCCATTTGGCATTCCCATTGTAGCACCACATCCTCCAAATTTGATTTTGATGCTGCCACTCGACATGCCTATCAGAGCACCATGTTCTCAAATTTTGTTATGATTGCTAGTATTTGACATGTTAATGATGCTAACATGTCCTCCTCCCATCCTTGTTATCATTGTCATTAGCTTATGGATTTTCTTTGTTAGCTTTGTCCAAGTGTGATAGAAGCTCACAGTGTCGCAACTCCATTCACATCTATTGGAATTGGTGTCAATTTGTAGTGCCACATTTTGCCCTTGTTTCTCATGTATGATCCTGCTCATGTGGATTCTTAGTGATTCTTTCATGACACATACAAACTTGCCTTTTATTCTTCTGGGTTGAAACAATAGGTAGTAGGTTTTTCTGCAAGTACAAACCATGCACGATTAGGATTTTGGAGGAATAAAAGGGTTTACAAGTGACCTAGAAGGATGCAATTAGCTAGGAGAGGTGTATTAAAAAATTTAGGGAAAAAAGGTGGGTGATATAAAAATAGAAAGGGTGAGCAGGATGTAAAAAATTATGCATGCTGGAACCCTATACAGCTGTGATCTTCTCTTGAAGACAATCATTGAGGCTGCCATGTCTAGTGACCTCCAAAAAAATCCACTTCTAGACAGTTTTACAAGCACAATTGCCTAAATTCCTTGTGGAATAGATGATAATCTTTATCATCAATATCCCCAAAACACAAATCTACTCGAAACCTAATGCAACTAATAGGGAAAACAATATGGCGGAAATTTACTGGAAATTTATCCACATTTCTTACTCTTTGCCTAATGTTTTCTAAAAGCACTTATAATGAAAATGCTATATTGTAAAGGAAGAGACACTCCCAACATGGAAAGTATAAAGAAATCTCAGTTTTTTGAACTACCCATAGAAAAAAATGCATGTAACATATGAAGGAGGGGAAATATCTGCCAATATATGCATCAATTTGGTAATATTTCTTAATGAAGTGTGGTAAAAGGGAGGGAAGAATAATTTACACTATTTTCAGCCTTCTGAGGGCTACTTATTGTTGAATGTAACAAAAGCATACACTTCCATAAGAGAAGCTAGTGCGTACTCTTTTGGGCAATCAATTGTCAGCCTAACCAACAGTAGGAACCACAATAACTCCTGCTGAAAACATAAGGAAAATCTAAAAAAAAATTCCAACTAAATCTAGCATAAAATATGATTTGGAACGGCCTCCATGTGGACCCTTCTTTGAACCAATAGAAGAACCAGGCACTGATATTGTTGAAACAGATAAAAATATTAAGTAAAACAACAGCAGGAGAGTTGATATCACTGTAATAGAAGCTCACAACATATATATATCTCTCTCACTGTCCTTATAATGTTTTCTTTCAGTAAAGTATGCAGTATACCTACTCCTTAAAACACTGAATTTAGCAGCATAATATGCAAGTTACTTTGCCTTTGAGAAAGGCTTTGAGGACATCTTATAGCTCTTGAATGAACTTTGAATTGTTAATGTGTTCTGTTATTCCTGTGGCACACAGGGAAAAGCTGCCTATACTTTTCTTTTTCCTAATTGTCGACTTTCTATGTTTGGTGCATTCCTTCTTCCTCATGTTAGACCCTCTGAAGTATCCACTTTTGTCTTGCTTTCTTTTAAAGGTTTATAAATTGTGGAATTGTGGTCCACTCTCCTATATATTAAGTATCAAAAAAATATACATGTTTCTGTGTCAGATCTTCAAACAGGAGTGCATTCACTTTTTTAACAAAATGGCCCCTAGCAATTACAGAGGAACTGAGCTATACTATAACTAAACCTTCTGCTTGAAAATCAGAGTCTACATTGTAAAATAGTACAATAAAAGAGAAGTCAGACGTTTTATCAATTCAATGGCTACACTGTGGAAACATTCTATTCATTCTGATTATCAGCATTCATCCCTACAAAGACCTTCAGAAACTTGATGGCATGAATGGCACTTTGGGCTTTGGCTTGTTTAGGTAGCACACGAATTTTGCAAGGCTGTTGGAGGTCTGCAATGTTGAAACACCCAAAGGAAGCTTCATCACGTCCTTTTGCTGCTGTATCTTTTCCACCTCATCTACCAGGAGTCCAGGACCACAAACTTCACCTCCTATTCTTTGAAAGAGGCTATCAATACCCTCCCACAGACCTCCCACCCCATAACTGGAAGCTCTCAACCTGGGTGAGCCATAGCTGAAGCCACAACCACATCCAGGTGGCCCAAGAGATCATTCTTCACATTAAACTTTCCAAAGTTCACACCACACATCTACCTTCGTCGAAGTCAATCAAAATGAAGACAAACATTGATGCAATATTTGTATTCAGACATTTGTGGATAGGCATTTCCAAATAATTAGAGCTCAACCATACTTATAGCATGCTCCACCACTCCAAAATCTAGATCGAATGCATTCTCCAAGAGCTGCTCAGAGATGGGGCCAAGAAATGCTATTTGCTTTTACTTGGAAGACAGATGGAATTTAGGTTCCATACTTTAGGTGGTGCCCACACAAATGTTTACGATAATGATAACAAACCACCTTTCTCCTGCTGAATGTTAAGCTTGGTTTATACCAACTATTGCAAGTGGCTGGCCATCATTAATAGGTATGCCCTTTGCATGGGGTGATATAATGTTCAAATTGAACCCCTAACCATCCTAAGCTGAGGGGGAATTATTATTTATGATTTCATCATTGTGATCTATCGATAGTTTACAAGAAAATCAGCTTCCCCATTCACCTCCCTAAAACAATGATTTATGATGAAAATCCTTAGCTGGCCATCATTAATAGATATGTCCTTTGCATGGGGTGATATAATGTTCAATTTGAACCCCTAACCATCCTAAGCTGAGGGGGAATTATTATTTATGATTTCATCATTGTGATCTATTGCATAGTTTACAAGAAAATCAGCTTCCCCATTCACCTCCCTAAAACAATGACTTATGATGAAAATCCTTAGCTTGTCCAAAAGTATTCATACCTTCAATAGAATATTAGCCAATTTACAATTAGGTGTAGATAATTTCCTAATAGCTTTAATTATTATCAAATAGTCAAGTCTCCTTCATTTGAAACTATGAGAATTCAATTCTTGAGACAAATCGAAGGACCAAGGAGAAGGATGTGTGCCTCTGCTTCATTGTTGGTGTCATATTGTAATTTCTTGAAGGTTACGCACATCATGCTTCCTTCAATATCCCTTATGATATATCCAACCCTGATAACACTAGATTTCCTTGTGAGGTCCTCTTGAAGTTCAACTCAAAGTATCCTGCAATAGATGGAGACCATTTTATATTATTCCTTTCTAATCAAACTTAGATTGATCTCTAGTGGCCACTTGATCAAGAGGAAGTTCTAAACTGGACCAATGAGAATGAGACTGTCCCAAGAGGAGAAAAACTTCAATTTCTTGGATTGTTCCACAACTCTGGCCATAACTACTTCTACAGTTATGGTCTGGAGAATTCAACTTCTAGCTTGAGTAAGAAAATTTCCTCTAAGAGCCATTGGTCCAAGAAGACTCTCCTACTACTCTCCTTTTATATTTGCTAAAAGGTCAAGGACAAGATTACAGTCTAAAAGCATGAAAAAACTGAACTCTTATGAAGGATTGGTCCATTTTGAAAAAAGTCTAGAAGATTCTCCAGGTCTCCAGACCAGCCTAGTTTGGCACACATCCAAATCCAACATTTGACAGCAAAGGGACATTGCAAAGAGTTGATCCACAGATTCTCCATCTTTCAGGCATAACAAGCACCTTGAGTGTCCTTTGATGCCAATTTTCCTCAGCCATTCTGCAAAGAGTTTTTTTTTTGTGCAAGGCTAACCAAGCTAATGTCCCAGCATTTGGAAAACTGAAACACATTTTGTCCCAACATTTTTCCACTGGCCAATCTAAGTGGGAGAGCAGGCCAAAAGCAACCTGACAACTAAACAAAACAGCCTCATTTGGAACAAGCCTATTTGACGATGTCTTCCTCACCCTCTATTTACAACTTTTCTCTTCTATAATTTAGATTTCAACTTCTCGGGCTTCTTTGGGGTCTCTGCAACCTACTAGACAAGGATAGCCATTCCACGAGTCTTCCTAGAAATTGGCTTTGAGACCATTTCAAACTTCCAAATTTAAGTGACCAATAACAAATGATTTGTTGTGCAACATGAAATTCCACATGTGGGATCCTTTAAGTCTTGAGATGAACAGCAATAGCGAGGATTCTTGAGGGATCTTCATTGTCCAAGTATTTATTTTGTACAATTTTGCTCCATTTGACTTCCGGTTTTCAAACATCCCCTAAACTAATTTTGCTCCCAAAGCTTTGTATTGCAAACCCATATACCCTTCCAGCAGATTTTGGCTGACAAACAAAATCCCAAGCAAGGAGAAGGACCTTCTTTTTATCACTGTTTCCCTGCCACTAGAACCTACACATTATTCTTTCTAAAGAGCCCAACATTTTGGAGGGCATTCTCATGTAAGACATTAAGTATACTAGGAGAGCTGAGAGAACCAATTTTATCATCAAAATTCTACCTACAAGGGAAAGTCATTTCACTTTCCACGAGTAAAGTCTTTAGTAGCAAGAATTTATAAGATTTTCCCAATGAGCTTACTTAACTGCACCTTTGAAGAGAGGAACTCCCAAATATTTGCTAGGGAAGGAGCTGGTTCTGAAGCCCAAAATGTTTACAATTCTTCCCTGTTGAATAGCATTAGAGTTCAAGGAAAAAATCCCTGATTTCTCCTCATTAATCAACTCTGCTGAATAAACATCCTTCCTCATGATGTCCCAAGTTTTTTCAAAGAAAAATGCTGGCAAATCATTTGGCCGAGGGGCTTTATCCAAATGAAGCTAACAAAAAGCCAACTTAACCTCATCCCCTATGAAATGGGCCATTAGGGCCTTGTTCTGATCATTGGTGATGAAGTCCAATATATTTCTCAGGAGAGAGGTTTGATGAGGTAAATTTGAGGCATTCTAGCAACACAATAGATCCTCAAAGAATCCTACTGCTTCCTCATTGATGTCCTAGGGCTCTACCAAAACTCTGCCATCTCTAGCTGAAATTTCTTGCGAATTCTTCTAGCCTAGTGGAATTGCAAAAAAAAATGTATTTTTGTCCCCCCGCTTATTAACCATGTTTCTCTAGATTTTTGCTAAGTAGCTGGTTCGCCTGGTTCTGGGTTGGGTCCTGGTCCGGGTTCGCAACGAGTTCGGGTCTTGGTTTGGTCCCTCTATGGGTTCGACCAGTGTTCGTGCTTTGCAGGCCTGGTTCGCCGGTGAAGAACCCGGGCGAACCCAAGGAGAACCGACAGAGCTGGGCGCCCAAAAAGCCTTTTTTTTTGCATTTTTTTAGTATTTTCTTCAATTTGACTTTGACCCACGCCCAAGGGAACCCTAAAAGTGACCTCTAAAACATTTTAAACACCTAAACTACCTCATTTTTATTCATTTGATTTGCAAACAAGCATTTTCATTCCAAGAGGCTGAGTTCTTATTTTAACTTGTTGGATTGACAAAAGGAGTTGAATATTGATCTTTGAAGCTTCTACAAACGATTGCATTGCCATTCCTACAAATTTGCAAGTGTTCATTGGATGCCACAAAGATTGTTGAAGAATATTTTTGCAAAGAGGTAAGTTTTTCTCATTTTTTTTGAGTTTTTTCATTCTTTTTTTTGTTTTACAAACAGAAACTTTGTTTTTCTTCTTTTTTTTCTGTTCTTCTATGAATGTATACATTGTGCAAGATTCAAAAGAGCTAGGTTTTAAAAAATTATTATATTTTGTTTTCATTCAAATTTTGAATGTGTTGTTTGCAAAACAAATTGCCATAGGAATCACAATGTCAATGGGTTCTACCTCCGGCTCCGTAGCTAAACCAAACCCAAAGTTCAAAACAAATGCAAATTCTCCTCTATGGAAGTATGTTGAAATGATAAGACAGATTCCAAGTGGTGGTGGTTATGTTTGGAAATGCAATGGGTGTGAAGTTACATATTCTAGTTCATACCATAGGGTGAAAGCACATTTGTGTGGCATAAGTGGAAAAGGCATCTCGCCTTGCCCTGGAAAAAAAGATGCCCCTATTGCACCTGAGACAGTTGCAAAATACATTATGGAGCAAGAAGCAGCAGATCAACGGGAAGCCCAAAAAGGAAATCACCCTTTGTTAAAAAAAAAATCAAAGGGAATGCAGCCCCCATCTAATCCCAATCCCAATATTGTGGTAGAATACCACCCATTTATGGCCATTCCGAATCTTCAAGTTGAAAGTGCACAACCTTTTGCAAACAAGAGAGCCAAGGGACCTTTGGAAGTTGCATTTCAAAATGAGAGTAGAGCTCTTGCCGACCAATGTGTAGCAAGATGCATCTATGCCAATGGATTATCTTTTAATGTTGTTCATTCTCCATATTGGAAAGAGATGTTGAGAGAGGTTAATGAAGCTCCAAAAGGGTACAAGGGCCCGGGTTATGAGAAGGTGTGTAGCACTTTATTGGAAAAGGACGTTGAGTTGGTTGAAGATGCATTGAAGCCTATAAGAGATTCATGGGTTGAGACAGGTGTGTCCATTGTTTCAGATGGTTGGAAGGACTCAAAAAATCGGCCTTTGATCAATGTCATAGCGGTGTCCCCTAAAGGGGCAATGTTTTTGAAAGTCGTGGATTGTGAGGGGCAAGTAAAAGATGGACAATTTATTGCTAATATTTTTATTGCAGCCATTGAGCAAGTGGGAGCCCGCAACGTTGTTCAAGTTGTAACGGACAACGCGAAGAATTGTAGAGCTACAGGGTTGTTGGTTGAGGAAAGATATTCACATATCTTTTGGACACCTTGTATGGTCCATTCACTCAATCTTATGCTGCAAAAGATTGGGAATAAAATTGCATGGATCAAACAATTGTATACTGAGGCTGAGGACATTCAGATGTTCGTCACCAACCACCACTTATTTCAAGGGATCTTTAGAACATTTTCAAATTTGGAGTTATTAAAGGTGAGTGAAGTAATATTTACATTTGTCATTTTCTGATTTTCATGATTTGATTGTGCATTCTAATTTAAATTCTTCTTTAAAGTTTATTTTTAAATTTTAATTATTTTTTTTAATTTGCAATAGGTTGTAGAGACCTGCTTTGCCTCTAATACAATCATCTTGAGACGACTTGTGAAAGTTAGGAAGGCACTTTCTAGCATGGTGATTAGCACCAATTGGTCTATATGGAGGCAAAGCAACACTGAAAGAGCAACAAGAATTAAGAGCATGATATTAGATGACTCATGGTGGGATCGTGTGGAGTATCTCCTTAGTTTCATCGAGCCCGTTTTGAGTATGATTCGCTATACTGACATGGACAAGCCATGCATTGGAGAGATATATGATGGTATAGACTCAATGCTTGAGAAGATCAAGTGCACCATAAATGCAAGAGAGCAAGACCCTGAAGAGACTTTCTTCAAACAAGTGCAAACAATTGTTGAAGAAAGATGGAACAAAATGACAACTCCATTACACCTTCTTGCCTTTGCATTGACTCCAAAATACTACAGCAGTCAACTTCTTTCACAGCCAAGAAGGCTTCCTCCATATAGAGATTTAGAAGTGGCTGAAGGGTACAAGGCAGCATTTGTGCGACTCTTCCCTAATCAAGATTTGCGAAGTGTAGTCACGAATGAGTTCACTGATTTTGTGCACTCAAATCATCTAGATGTTGATGCCTCCCGTGATAGGTTCTTAAAGGATGCTCATAGTTGATGGTACTTCCATGGACAATATTTCCAATATTTGCAGCCCCTTGCAATCAAAATTTTATCACAAGTTTAATAAATTTTCATATTTTAGTTTTAAAAGTTTTCATATTTTAGTTTTAAAAGTTTTTCATAATTTCATTTATAATTTTATAATTGTTTACTTTGTCTTCATAGGTTGCTAGTTCATCCGCATCTGAGAGGAATTGGAGCACATATTCTTTCATCCACTCAATAAAGCGCAATAAATTGCTCTCAAAAAAAGCTGAGAACTTAGTATATGTGCATTCCAACTTGCGTCTCCTTTCACACAAACAACCTGACTACAAGGAAGGGGAGACAAAGTTGTGGGATATAGTGCCAGAGGATACTGACTTGGATGCTTGCAGTTCCCACCATATTGCATATGAGGAGTCGGAAATCCAACAGGAGCATGGGCACAATACTAGTGCTAGTGATGGTGCCATTGGCACTACTTGTGATTCATTTAGTCTTCCTACTTCATCTAATGTCAATGTTGGCATTGATATGGTTGATTAAAACTTTAAAAGTGTTGTAATATTGAACTTGAAGTTTGAACAATGAATATTTATCATGCATGTTTTAAATGACATTCAAGTTTATGGTGGTTTTGTTGTTTATATGATGTTATGTGATATTCTAATCCTAATTCATGCTTCTAGGCTGCATATATATATAGATAGATAGATAGATATTTTTACATGTTTTTGTAATTTGTACTAATGAACCAAACCCACCCCCCAAAAAATTTTGCCAAACCGGCGAACCAAACCCCCAAACCCAAACCTGAACCGGCTACTTAGGATTTTTGTTTCCAAGACACATTTTCCCTGGCTAAGATCTCTGAATACTTTTGGTTTTCCATTACAGATTTCTTCTCTGGCTAAAAAGCTGCCAAAAATTCATTCAATAATTCTTTTATTGTGTCTACTTCTTCACACAATGCTTTCCCGTATAGAATATAGTGTCATCAACAAATTAGGGATGGAACACATTGCTCAAACCAGCTGCCACCTGAATTCCCTGCCAGGTGCCCAACTTGCAGGCTTTCTAAATCAGTCTCCCCAAGCCTCTACCATCAAAATGAATAGTAAGAGGGAAAGGGGATCCTCCCTACTAAAGTTCTCTTAAGGGAGCAAAGAAACCAAAAGGAGGACGATTTACCAATACTGAAAATTTGGGGTTAGAAATATAGCTGGAAATCCTCTCTTCAAGGAAAACAGATGCTGAAACTTTCTAAAATTTTCATCAAAATTCTCCAATTTACTCTGTCATGCTTTTCTTGTATCTAACTTGATGATGATACAATTAGCTCTAGATGAGATAAGTGAGTGGATAACTTCATGAGAAATGAGGTTTACATCGATGATGGATCTTCTAGGCATAAATCCACCTTGGTCTTCCAAGATCAATTCAGGGAGGTTAACTTCAATCTATTGGCTATCGCTTTAGAGATTATCTTATTTATTGTGTTGCAAAGTGAGATAGGACAGAAATCGGCAAAAGAGATAGGATCTGCTTTTTTAGGAATGAGAACTATTAAAGTATTATTGAAATTCTTTAACATCTTTTTGGACTTCTTTTATTCTACCACTACTGAATAAACATCCTTCCCACAATGTTCCAAATTCTTTGAAATAAAATGGCTCATAAACTGTCTGGCCCAGGGGCTTTATCCAGATGGAGCCGACAAAGAGCTGCCTTAACCTCATCCTCTATGAAGGGAGCCTTTAGGGCCTAGTTCTGATCATTGGTGATCAGGTGCAAAATATTTTTTAGAAGAAGTTTGATGAGGTAAATTTGAGGCATTCTAGCAACACAATAGATCCTCAAAGAAGTCTGCCACTTCCTTATTGATGTCCTAGGGCTCCACCAAAACTGTCATCTCTAGCTGAAATGAGGAAAATTTGAAGTGAATTCATCCAAATTTGCCGTATCATTTATGGTCGAAGAGAATTCAAAGGTCAAAATTTGTCAAATGGGAGGAAGCATATTTCCCACCAACTTCAAAATTGAAAGGGCTTCTAATGGCTCCTGATCTGTTTCCTTAGAATTTGAAAATAAAAAATTTAATCCATTTCCAAACTGATTGTGGCTTTCACTTGGGAGTCAAAGGACAATTTTTACTGGGGTTATTTGATTCTTGGCACCAATGACAGGGGAATCCTACCCTCCAATTCAATCAATTGTTTCTAACACTCTGCACCTGATTCAAGGAGAATCTGCTCTAGACGGGGAGAAGCTGGTGGTTTTTTTATACAAATTCGTGCAAATACTCTTGAATCCCGGTGAGAGGTATTATCATCTGCACATTTAAATTTTCTGAGGGCATTTCCAATCAGTTCAAGAATGATTGAGATCCCAATATTTGTCCAGAAGGTTACTAAGCTGAAGTGAAACCAGAATTTCATTGATTTTGCAATTTTGAGAATCCAGGTTTGGCTGCCATCCCTGGAGATAGAGTCCTGCTCCCTTGAGAAACCATGGGCACCCTATTAAAATTTTATCCTTGCTGTCTTGGTTGGAACAACAAGCTATGAAGAAGCCTTTCGGGAAATACTTTATTTTGATGCTTTCACCCCAATTTTCATGAATCCATCTTTCCAGACCAGTGCGTGTTGGCTAGATGCCTTCGAATTTTATTACAACAGCAGTATTAATGAGGTGGGATTTTTCCTTTTGCAATTCTTCACTTTCAATCTTAATTGTTATTTTCAGGCCTTTAGCAAAGCTTGCAGCAGTAGAAATGAAAAAGCTCTTTCTGCTGCCAAGGGGATGACATTTGCACTAGAGACGGGAAAGGGAGTGGGTGAAGGAAGGCAAGAAAACCAATTATTCTGCACAATGGATATTTTTGTGGCACATTTATTCTGCACAATGGATATTTTTGTGGCACATTGACATCCTTTGCACCTTTCTATTCTGTTCGCTCTGCTCTGCCTGAATTTGCTCTTCATTGTGAATTTTATTACTATTATCGACACTTGATGATTTTACTTTTGTCTTCTTATGCCCAAAGATGAGGGCCATTTATCTTCACTTATTATGATTTTCATAGGCAACTCTTTATAGCTTATAAAGCTTTTGAGATTTTAGCTTATTAGCTTTCGACAAACAACTCCTTTTAAACCAATCAGGCACCAAGCTTTCCCTTTGGGGTATTTCCCTAAGGTAACAAATTTTCAAAAGTCACACATTATGAAAGCTTGTTTTCCTTGTTCTAAAAGACTTCTAGGTGTTTCCAGCCTGTTGGCATGTTCAACACCATAAAAAAGTTATTTAAGGGGGCTTGATTAAAAAACATAAATTTTAAACAAGAATTTATTTTCCAAACAGTTGTCTCCCACAGTCTTACTTTTAAGAAATTAAAATCACCAAGTCCTGGCTATACATGCTGATACATAGTCGTTGGAATAGGAAATGGATTTCCACTAATTGTGATAAAGGCAAAGGAGGTTAGCCTATACCATGGCACCACCATGTATTACTAGTAAAGGGGAGAACCATATGCTTAGGTGTTTCTGGTTGACCATACTACTGACAAGTAAGGTATGGGATTTTATTCAGTGTATGCCTCCAATGATGCCTCATACAAGACTCAACTTTGGCATTGGATGGCCATCATGCTCCCAATTGCTGAATGCATGCTTGAAGGGGATTTTATTACAATTGAATAGGATGGTGACCATATTGGAGGTTGTGAAATAGTCTTTTATACTGCACAAAACCAGATCAGCAATTGAATCTTTTCGGGGAGCCAGCAATTGAGCACATGACAGTTTCTTTGACAATGGGGTAGGATGGTTGCCAACACGAGAAGAGTGAGCGAGTCAAATTTGTGCCCACATACACCAGTCTCAACAAGACCTAGCATTGAACTATTTAATAAAGAGATACAAAGGAATACCCAGCAAAGCCACAAAACCAGATCAGCAAATTTTTAGATTACATGGTAAGAGTTCTTAGTACATGTGCTAGATTACAGATGGTGATACACCCTTAAAGTTCTACTTACAACAGTTGAAAAGAAAAAATGAATTAAAAAGAACTTTGGGATCCTTAAGGAACTTAAACAAAAGATGAGCAAATTTGAAAAATCTTCTAAGATCATTTCAGAAGATTTTCACAACTAATAGGCAAAAATGTTTTACAAGATACATTTTCACTAAACTAGTCAAATCAGTTGTTCCGAGGAAGGAGGTAAACTATGAAAAGGTATAGACTTTTGATAGTGTTTAAGTTTGTTGAACTGGAGGCAGCTATGAGATAAATAAAGATGAGAAGTCTCCAAAGCTGGATGGCCTTCCAGTCAAATTCTAAAAGGAAATATGGTAATTTGTAAAAGATTGGATGAGATTATTTTGAAATATTCAAGAAGCTACCAAAAGCAAGAGATGGAGAGAATTAATTAGAGTTTCAAAAAAGAAATGGCCTGGGGCTTGCACCGTACTACACACCTTAATGTTTCTTACAAAATTCTAGCCAAAGCACTTGCTTAGAGGACTAAAGTTTCTTGTTTCCAAGGTGATTAAGATAGAAAATTCTGGCTTTGTTAAAAGCAGATTTATCCTTCACAATCTTATAATAACTTGGGAAGCAATTGAAAAGGAATGTGAATAGAGAAAAAGCTCTTCTAAAAATGGTGGAGTGACTTTGCTTTGGTATCTTTTTCATAAGTTTGTGGTGACTCTATTCAAACATGCTTTGAAAGGATTGTGCCAGCAGAAACACTTCTAAACCAATTCACTTTCTAAGGTCTATTAGGTAGGGTTTCCCTCTAACAGCTTACCTTTATGTGGTCGTATGCACTGGAATAATTGTTACTAGACTACAAAGGCACACCAAGGAATAATGTAGCAAAGAGGCAATCTATTGGTCAATATGTATTTTGCAAATAATTCAGTCATCACCCATCATCTAACTCTGCAAAAAGTGAGTGAGCACAAAACCAAGATCTTTCTTATTGGTGAAGAAAACCCACCTATTTGGCTCAACAAGAAGTGGAAATAATAAAATTGGCACTTGGGCATCCCATTTGGCACTCATCTCTCTATGATTAAAAGATGGTGCTAGATAATGGCCAAGTTTGAAAATCATAATGTGAAATATGCCAAGATCTTCTGTTGATTGTGAAGCATTGTCATCAAAATTATAGAAACAAAACAGATTTATTACACCTGTCTTTTCCTCTCTCAAACAAGATACAAATGATGAGTAACATCACAAAGTTTCCTTTGTGGAAATCGAGGGGGCTTGGATTATTTGAGCTGCCCCGAGGTATAAAGGAGATCTGAACATCACAAATATTAGAACTCAACATGTATTCCTACAGGAAAACAGATAGCCAGGGAAACTGGTCCCTGGCTATCTGTCAGATTCCAATCCAACATCAAGTAATGACACTCCAACACAACTAAGGAAAAGGAGGCTTCTTCAATTAGCAATATAATTGGGCATGCAAAGGAGTTTAAACTCTTTAATTCAGCACTGCTTAAGAAAATTTGGAATGCCTAGCAATTAGTGATAGACTGCCTTCACTGGAATCATGAAAGGACACAAAATGCAAAAGTTTCAGCACTGAGGCTTATTTAGAGTTAACATTTCCCATGGGAACAGCTTGGCCTATTTTCTTGTTATGCTAAAAAACGATTGGCATGCAAGGTTTTTTGATTTCCTATTGTAAGGATCTTCCAAATTGGAATTATAAAATTTCTCACATTGAGAGAACTAAATAATGCTCAAAAATTAACTGAATATCTTATTGAAAATGTTGTCTGGGAGTTGCTTAGATTGATACCTAAAAGCTGTGTTTTCTAACTTTAGTTTGAAAATTCAAGGCCTTGATAGAGAGATAGAAAGTTGAGATACAGAGGGTCTTTTTATAATTATGACAGAAAAAGACATATTTGATAAAGAAATGTTTTTTTTAATCAAACCTCAGTTCTGGTACCAACCTATTGAACGGTCACTATCTCTTCCCACCCACCCTGGGAGAGGGCAAGCAGAGCACTTGACCACACTACTACCTACTGATTTGCCACCTGTTGATTGGTACTGGGTTGGGTGGGCATCCCCTTTATAGAGAGGGGGGACTCCAACACATCCGGTGGAGCAAAGTGCTCCATTCCCTTCCCTCTGCATTGGCGAGTAGAGTGCCACAATCCCATTCACCATTTTGTATATGCATAGGCCAAAGCCTATAGCGCTGGCGACATCTCTGGCATAAATGCAAGGAGGGTGTTGGAAATTCATGACCCAGACAAAAGAAGGCAAAAGACATGTCAAACATTTTGGAAGTCAAAATTAAATCTTCTATGTGATTACTGCTTCACCAAGGTATGGAGATCAAATAACAGTTCAGAAGAGTTGTGAATCTGATTCTTCACGTGTATCTGGAAGAGAAAAAAGAGAATTGATCATATTTCTTGTAATGTCCATCTGTAAAGACATTTTGATTCTTTTTGCAGCAAAATTAAATTACTTATCTACCAATCCTCTACCTTAGTGATGCCCACATTTGGATGATCAGAGACATGTAAAGGTTTGTGGCATGTGGTACAGTTGTCTACTGCTAATTTCATCTGTTGAACAAGATGCAATACAACTCTTGAAGAAGATAATTTCCCTCTAAACTTATAAGCATTAATAACTTTAAAAGGGATCTGGCTATGCATGTAAAGCCCAGATTTATGTTTTCCAAATGATTTGACTCTATCTTTTGGGCAAAACTTAGATGTTAGCCTTTCTATCTTTCATTAAACAATGCTTTGGTCTTGGCATTTCATGTAACTATGATGCTCAAATGATGTAAATCTCATTCTTCATCATCCAATATAAGATGCATTTCTAGAAAAACTAGAGAAAATCTTCAAAAATCTATGAGTAGCCATTAAAATATAGTCAGCTATCTAATTGAGGGGAAAACAAATTCCGTAGCCATGTTGCCTATGACATCCAACAGATAACTATACTTGCCTTCCTGAGTACGACTCTAATTCTTGATGGTATGCTAAGCTCCAACGAATTCGCCTTCTTCAACAGATTTGTGAACAGAGAACGAAGCATCACCACGATCATCCAAATATGAGTGCCACAATATTTCATTAAAGTTGATTTACAATATTCGTGGTTTCCTTGAAGTGTTGTACTTAGCTTTCTATTTTGAAACTTTTCTTAGACTATTCTCTCTTACACTAAGGCAACTGCATTAAATATTGTGCTTTTGTGGTTGAAACTTAATGTTGAAGCTTGTGGTCCACAGAGATTGGCGACAAAGATATATGACTAACATTCTTTTTGAGTTTGTTGTGCATTGTAATTTTTAACTTGCTCTCCTTTCTAAAATGTTGTCAGAAGAAATTAAAAATTTATGGATACCAGTTCACCTTGGACAGCATAAGGAAAAATGTAGTCATCAGGAATATTAAAATAGCATACTCCTGAGTCATTTATTGATTATTCTGATCTAAAAGATATATGGGACACAGTAATCAGATAAAATTGAATCACTATAGAATTATGCCTGGACTGAAAAAAAACATATGCTTGAATATAAAGTTGACCTATATGAATGCAGCAAAATAAACAACAGAAAAATTTAACAATATTCCATAGTTACAAGAAACACCCCAAACCATCATAAGAGAGACTTTGAGCTAACCTGCTAAAGAAAGGTTGTTCAAACCTGCATCAACAAATACAAAATTATCAGTAGAAATAATTAAAACTAAACAATAGAGCAAATACACAAAAGCAAAGGCATTAGATCATTTATAAAGCCTCCAACAAGCTCAGGAATAATATGTGCATTTGGATAAAATATACATTCTCTTGACAAAATTTCAGTAATCTTACTACTGTCAAATCTCACTCAGTATATACGCAGTATTTTGAAGTGACATACAGTGTATGTTTAGATGATGCATTAAGGACAACAAATTTATGGATATATAACAATTCTTGCAACAAAAAATGTGTCTCAAATTTTAAAAAACATGCAAAACAAAATCTCAAACTCTATCCAAGAATGTGTTTTTCAATACATTTTATAAGCTGGTGAGACTCAGGGCTCAAGGGTAGCTCCATGCCTATGGTATACAAACAGATACTCATGTGATTCATAAAGGAGTTGACCAGTTATTTCTATTTTGTTACCCTGATGTGCAATTTCTAAAATGTTGTCCATTGTGCTTTGAGAATGCATTCTATAAAATGTTCCAGATACAACTAGAAGTTTTTTCCTCTATCCATATTTATTATTTACTTTTCTATAATTTAAAAAAAAAATCATTTATAACTCTTCCAAAGGTTAAAAAATCTGCTTGCTTCCAAACAACTTGCTCAAGTTTGATGTAATAAAATTATAATGAAAACAAGAGAGAAATTTACGGGCATTCCTTTTTTCTGGAAATAAATTGAAGTAATTATATAAAGAGATGTAGCACTTACCATAGAATATAGCACTTTCTATGATAGCTCAAATTATTACTCTTTGGAGTATTCCCCAAAAGGTAGAATCCATCTTTACCAAATAGCCAGGTGTGCATGTAATAGCTTTCTTAATTAAATAAATTATTCAGTTAAAAATCAATCCATGAAAAATAAGAAGCATGGACCTATATAATAAAGTCAAAGCATTTCTTAATGTCCATGTCTTGTTCCTAAGTTTTGTAAGTTTCAATTTTATGAGTATGATGTTTTGTAAAAGAAGCTCTCTTGTGTGTCAGCAGTTTCTCATCTAAGATTATTTCACTAGTGGATAAAAATTCAGCCCGATCCTCCACATAACACCTGCTTTCTTTTCTGAACCTTTTTTCAAGGCACATCTAGACAGACCTAAGTATGGTGCATTGCTTATCTTGTAATCATACAGATAACACACAGAACGTATGGACATATTCACATTTAAGACATAATTCACTCCCAATGTGACCATGAAACCAGGCAGATAAAGTGTTTTGATATAACAGAAAAATATTATTCTACAGTCAATCAGAAATACATTTCACAGCCAGAGACAGTGATTACACTATGATGGATCTAAGTGCCTTAGAACCCAACTATTAATTAGAAAGCAAGAAAACAAAGACTAAACAAGAAGTGCCCACAAATAACCAGAATTCTTGCCCTTCACTATTGAGAAAACAAAGATGCAAGGATTCCGAAGATGAAAAATTAACCTTAATAGATAGAAGTTCAGATTCCACGTGACTGGATCAATGTGCCAAAATATTAGATCCCATGATGTCTGTGGGTGGCTAAATACTCGGAATGCATAAAAAAGCCACTCCAGACATCAGGCTTGAAAAAGCACCTACCAATCACTAGATCTCACTCACATAATTAAAATACAATTGATTAAAGTTAAAGTCTGTATGACTGGATATGTCTGCTGATAAGAATTGAGTGCAGCAGAAACCTTTGGTAAAGAAAACAGGTAATATCAAATCAAAGAGGAATGTGAATTAAGCATCCAATCCTTCTCGACCCATATATCCAACCCCCAAGTTCTCAGGTGGATGAAACTGTGATCACAACTACAAGATACTAAGAACTATTTCAATTTTCATGTAACTTCGTAGCTGAAACAGGATGTCCTCTTACACTCAAAAAGAAAAGGGTGTGCTTCTGCATTGCCCTGAATATGCTCACATATGCAGCATATTTGAGGTCCTTAGTAATAGGATCACCCTTTACCGACAACTCAACAGATAAAAACTCCCAAATAGGAAGCCTCGTGACAGCAATAAAGGATAAGAAAATGTGAGGCTAACAGATATAATAATTATACCAGTTGAGGAAAACCCTCATGCCGGGTACTCAGAGGTGAGACTATTGGGCTTTTACCATTTGCAGGAGTGGGATGATTCCTCCTGTAATTGGGTGTGATCCCTGGGTTATCGGAATCAACTGGCCTACAGAGCGACCTGTGCATATACCCATCTAAAATCTATCGGCAGCCGAGCTTGCAAATAAGACGTTAATAAATATGGGTTAGTGTTTGGGCCCTGAGCCTCCTCATCCCAATCTAAAAATATAAGATCTGGAGTAGTATGCCAACAAATCATTGTCTACAATTCACCTTGATAATGCTTACAAATAGCAGCCGTCGACAAATCCTCTGTTGGTTTATCTATATGGCCTTTAACTTATCATTCACAAAGATTCCTAGTTTAAGTTTGGAAAAGAATCGGCAAGACATTTTTTACAGTAAAGAATACACACCTGGAGGAATAATGCTGAGTCTTGCTTCTGAAGGGCAATCACATACACAGGGAGAACAGGAAGCTGAGTGCAGACCCTCCATGAACTGCCAATACAAAGGAGGACCCACAATGTATACTGACAGTGCCATGGCCAACAATACTAGCAGCAACTTCAGTAGCCCTGCGGTACATGATTTGTGTGTTGTTTGTGCCATCTCTAATGATTTGCGTAGAGATTCTTTCTTCTTTTTCCTGATCTGGGCAATGTTTTATTCTCTTTACCCGCTTTGGTTAATTCTTTATTGTGATTTATTCTCCTCAGATTCTCATTCTTTCAATTGGATCCCTGTCTGTATTACAAAACAATGTGCGATCCGAGGAAATATGCTACACAGAATTGTGATTTACTGAAAGCCAACTGCAAAAATTCGTCAGAAAACCATCGGCTAATGATACCCATTCGAATTTTTTAATGCAACCCTGCATGCCTATCAGGGATGTGCTGTTTACAGCCAGTGCTGGTGACGCTGACATATATATACATATATCTACATACTAAAGAGCGCAGTGTATTGAGAGTCAAAACGTGTGTTATTTGCAATAGCTCATACGAGATTGTAAATTCACCTTTTGACTAATGTACAAATTTTCGCGATTCTCCTTTCGTAGAGAATATTTATTTAATCGATAAAAGTTGGGGAGATCATAATTGGGAACAACTTTTTGGGGTTCTAAGTTGGGGAGGTTACAACTGAGATATTTCACCTCATTCTTATTTTGGAATTCAATTATCTGAACTACTCGAATTTGTGGCTTAAATTTGATGGCCGTATTTAGTCATTTTAGCTGTAAAATACAGTTAAAATTTTAAGAATACTGTATCACTTGAAAGGTAATTTTTTAGTTAAACTGTCAAAATTTCTATGTAATTATTATTATATATGTTTTTTCAATCTACATATATTTTTCTTAAAATAGATAACCTTTAATATTTGAAAGGCAACTTTAAATAAATGACCGTCACAAAAAAATTGCTTGACAAGTAGGGTTGACCCTCAAATTTAAGCCATAGAGTCCAATTTACTGTTACATCAAACTTATATATAAATGTCATTATAATAAAATAAGTTTAATTTATATCCAAATAAGTATAGATTAACAAATTGTATAGATTAACAAATTGTGAATTAAAATTGATAGTTTAGTAATTTGTACTAGTTATTTTAAGTAAGTAAAGTGTAAAAAATAATAAATATTTAATTATGTAAATAAAGAATGTATGGAATTTAAGGCAGGGGCCCTAGCTCGGTTGGCTAAGTAATTTCGTTGCGGCTCTGCTGGTCACGAGTTCTAGTCTCCCCCTGTCCCGTGGTACCGGAGGGCGTGTCGCAAATATACTTCATACTTGTAAATTTGTATTGTGGGATTTGCAAACTTCTAACCTTTGCTTTGTCTAATTCATCTTAGTTTCTTCTACATCCTTTAATCTCTAAGAATTAGTGGTATTTATAAATACATTCATAGGCTTGTTAGTATGTCACAAGGGGATTATATTTGTAAATACCTCTATAGGCTTATCGATATGTCATAAGGGGACATGTTCTCCTAGATTAACCCATAGAAAATGTGTATAAATGATTGAAAACAACTCTTCAGTCATGAATATGTTCTTAGGATGTTTGTGTAGAACTAAAATTCTTTTATTTGTTCCAATTGAAAAATGCTATGTGAATATAACTTTCAAATCTTGTTTGTCTAAAATGAATGCAATGAATGTCTTTAAATATAGGGATCTATCAACACATCATACAAATTGGTAATTTGTCAGTCTATGTGGAAAGGGTGAAGATGACAGTTGGCTAAATTTGAATTTAATTTTTAAATTTAGAAACAATGAGTCTACAACCATGAGAGCATTTACACAACCGCTACCTCTCTGAAACATGAAAGAGGCCAAATCAAAGTGAGAAACATGTGCATATGTGTAATACATAAGCGAAAAGGGTGAATGTATAAGAATATGTAAACATGTGGATGGGATAGACAATAAGTGTATATGAATATGGGTAATGGATAAATAGATGGCACAAAAAAAAGAACTCAACTTTACACAAAATTAATTTTTTAAACAACTTTGATAAAATAAATATCCCTTAATATTTAATTCTTAATTTAAAAACCAACCATTAATCAATCTTTAATACATACTTCTAATATCAACAAATTACAAAGTAATAAAAAAATTAAATAAAACCTCTAAAAGAAGAAGAAAAAGTAATTAGTGCACATTATTATTGATGTTTTTTCTAAAGTCGGTGCCATGAGAAGGTTGTGACATCCTATATCCTATTCACGTAATTTATTATTATTATTTATATCATTGGCTCGGACTTAACTACCGGTTTGGTCAAAGGTCGCGCTCATACATGTCTGCCAAAAGAGTTTTTTTTTCAATTTTTGACCGCCACGTGCCAAAAACAATCCATAAGATCACAAGGCAATTACCCTGCTATTAATCTCTACTTCATCATTATTACTTGTTATCATCAAATACCGAAGATGATTTGTATGGTAATTTGTTAAAAATAAAAAATAAAACTCTTTTAAGTGAAACATGTCCCAAACAAGATAAAAACATTTGAGAAACTAGAAATGGATACAAAGAGTTGATGGTTGATAGATAAATGTATGGACAACAATATGGTTGTGGAAAATAAATTTGTCTCATTTAAAAGGATTTAGAGTTGGTCAATCGGTAGGTCATTTAGAAAATGATTTTGTTTATATGTTATTATTATTTTATTTTATTAGTATTATATAATAATATTATCAATTTTTTTTTTTAATTTTATGTATTAACTATTATATTCACCACACTAATGTCATATCTAAGTAATTTATTGTGTATATTTATGTCTTTAGACAGTGAACTATATAAATAATTTATATATAGTATATTATTATAATTTTTTATGTATTATATAATTTAAATGGCTCTAGGAAAATTCACCGTCATGAGAAATTCATCTCATGGAAAATTCACCACCATGACAAATTCATCTCATGGAAAATTCACCACGGGCTATGAAAAATTCATCTCTCTATACTTAAGTGTGCAATGGGTACATTGAAGAGATCTTAAAGTGAATTATCATATCCTTAATCAAATGATATGCTACCTTGA